>CM053591.1:10679277-10708664 GCA_028646515.1 Pseudochirops corinnae
AAAAGAAACTTTTTTTGTGCTGATCTTGGATTTTACTTTCCTTCCTAACCTTTTAAAAAAATAAACCCAATCAAGTATTCATTCAATTATACAAAAATGGGCATAATAATAACACATCATAGGGAAAAGTGACTAAGAGAACAGTTAAGATTTTAATCCAAACTCTCACCTAGTGTTATCTTGGCTTTGGGTTTTTATGAGATCCAGGGAGATTTCAGGCAGGAAGATTATGAGAAGTGAACAGGGAGGTTGAGAAATGAGTCTCAAGAGGGTGAAGATAATGCAATTTAGGAATCAGCGGGGGGAAGGGGATAATCATATATTGTGAAAAGAAATTATTGGGAGCTCTATTTGGAGTTTAGGTTTGGGGAAGATGGAGAAAGAATAAAAGATGAGGGGATAGTTGTTAATAAGAAGGGTAGAGATAACAGGAAGGGGCACCTATAGGGAGAGATACAAAACAAGGAACCAAGTAAAAAGCAGAAACATTTCTTTCCTTCTCAACCAATCTATTGATGTTCCTACCAATATTCTCTTTTTTTTTTTTTTTTTTTTTTTTGCTGTATCTTGGAATTGATATTATACTTGTTCTTGTAGGGGGAACATAGAAAAAGCAATTATTTTACAGGATCTTGATGGACGCAGGAATCACCCAACAACCTGGGGGTCTAATATATTAGAACATTTCCAACCCTTATGCAAGACATGTTAAAGTAGATGGTCTTATCCACTGTTGTAGCAACTACTTGATTTTCTTGGGTAAGATACTCTGCAGATCTGTCTAAAAGAATTCCTTTTACAAAAGTATTTGGGCTCTTCTCCTTGTCTCCTACCCTTGAACCTGGAATGTTTTCTTATTCTGTTAATAAATCCTGCCACTTATATCCCAAATACTCCTTTTTTCTCCCTTAACTAATACTCCTCTTTCTATAAACCTCCTTTTCCTGAAAAATGCTTTACTTTTCCAGCCTTCATTGAATCAGAATGCTGCTGATTGGGTGTATGTTGTAATCAGGCCAGAAAGATAGCAAAAACCAAATCTGTATCTCAAGAATAGGAATTTGCTATCAACATAGGGCAGATTTCTTAGCATTTTCAATATCTTTACTTTGAATTTGGCCTCCTAGTTTTCACTCTTGCTCATCAGGCCTCAACTGATATACCTCTTCCAATTGGCCAAGAGAATTCTCTGACATTCTCTATGCCATGGATTTTCAGCTCAGGTCCTTCCTTATTCTACCCTCTTATACCTCCTCATCTTCTTCTTTATGGTCTAATCCAGTCTTCTTGACATATTTGCATGTGTGGTGTGTGTGTGTGTGTGTGTGTGTGTGTGTGTGTGTGTGTGTGTGTGTGTGTGATGGAAACTTCTCATAGTTTAGTAAAACATATGGATTGCTTCTCAATTTTTAAATGCATAAAATGAAACACATAATAATTATTTAACTCAAATCATATTGAAAGAGAATCATCAAAATATTTAGATTGAACGAATTCACAGACCCTAGACTAAGAATTCCTGCTACAAGGTGCATTGGTTTTGAAATTGTTAAAATTTAATTCAACTTCTGCCTCTGCTGCTTGCTCACTCTATGGATATTCAGTCAGTTGATGAACCTCTGGGGAATCTGTTACTTCATCTATCAAATGAGGGACCTGTCTTTTATGACATCTAAAGCTCCTGTCAGTTCAAAATCCTATATCCTATAAAAGTATAAACCTGTCATTGGAACCCATGACATAGTGCTGTTTTATGGGTGAAAATGGGATCCAGGCCACTATCCTATCATAGGTTTGAAAGAAAGCTTACTATGCTCTTGTAGATGGAAAATCCCTTCTAAGAAATGTAGCTACTTGTAAAAGGCCTATAAAGTGCCATAGTTAATTCTGTTTAAAAGGGTCAATAGCTAGAAGATAAACACTTAATAGACCAAGTAGAATCACTGAGGATTTATAAGACTGTAGAGCAAACCGCAGGCTGAGGGAGCTTTCAAGTGGACAAGAATAGCAAGGATTATCTTTTTTTCAGAATTAAGTTTCAACTTTAAAGAAAGAAATGTAATATTTCACAGAATCACAGCTCTGGAAAGAAACTCAGAGACCCTCTAGTCCAGCCCAAACCAGAACAAGAATCCACCTCATCTAACAACAAGGACAATATAATGAGAGTAACAATAATAGCTAATATTTTATAGTGTTTTAAGGTTTACAAAACATCCTATGTATATTATCCCATTAGATCCATACAATTGTGTGGAGAAGGTATTTTTTATCTCCATTTTACAGATGAGCAAACAGAGGCTAGAAAATGTTGAATGACCTGCCCAGGGCTATGCAGTTACTAAGTATCTTGAAGCAGGTGTCAAGCTCATGGTTTCCTGACTCCAAGTCCAGGGTTTTTTCTATTCTACCTCCCACCTCAGCATTCATGTGATAAAACATGGATCAAGCATGTGGTGTGGACAATGTGCTATGTTAGGCTGCTGGGAAGAGATAAAAAATTGATGTAAGAGGCAGTACTTGGTCTTTAGAACTTAACAGTTATATAGAACCTAAAAAAAAACCAATACAGGTAGAAGGAAAAACTTTCCCCATTCTGTGTTATTTTAATTAACGAAACTAGGATCACATTATTTTTTTTACTATCATTTCTATCTCACAATCATGGAGATTGTTTTTACTGTTTAGCTGTGTCTGATTCTTCATGACCTCATTTGGGGTTTTCTTAGCAAAGATATGAGAGTGGTTTGCCATTTCCTTCTCCAGTTCTGTTTGTAGATGAGGAAACTGAGATAAACAACATTAAGTGACTTGCCCAGGGTTACATAGCTAGTAAGAATCTATGGGTGGATTTAAACTCAGGTCTTCCTGACTCTAGGCCTGATGCCTATCCACTGTGCCACCTAGCTTCCATAGAGATTACAGACCACTAAAAATGCCAGATCATTTTCACAGAAAGAGTTGTCCCATACCACATATTATGCAGTTAGTTTCTGAAAAACAGGATTGAAATTTCACATTTAAATATAGGTTTAAACATAACTTAAACAGGATACTATTATATAAATTCTTTAAATACAAGGACAGTCCTAATTTTGCATTTTTGTCCTCAGCACATAGTATGGCACCTGGCACACATAAAATCCTTAAGAAATGTTTGTTGATTAATTGAGTGATTGGATTAAAAGCTGGAAAAGATCTAATGATGATTTAATACAACTGTTTCATAATGTAGATAAGGAAAACTGGATCCTAGAAAAAAATAAGTAATTTGCACTAAAGCCCCCAGGTTTTATCAGATTTGAGATTTGAACCAAGTACTTAAATTCTAAACCCAGGGCTCTTTCCAGTATACTGGGCTACTTAGTATTGATTTTCATTTAGCTAAGTCAGCCTATTGTTATACACTTTCAAGACCTTTTGGAATTTTTCATTGCTATCAGTCATGCTAGCTATCACTTTTAGCTTTATGTCATCTTCGCATTTTCCAAAAATTCCATTTATGACTTTATCCAAGTCATTGATAAAAAATATTGAAGAGAATAGGGTCAAAAGACATTGCATTAGGAATCACCTCCTTGTGCGTATTAATGTATAAATCCCTATTTCATCTCATCCAAATACTTCAAATGTAAAACATTATCCAGCCCAGTATTTCCCATCTTTCCCACAAGGGAAAAGTATCATAAAAATATCATAAGAAACTTTGTCAAATTATCATAAGGAAGTTATCAAGTGCTTCTCTGAAATCCGAGGCTGTCTGCCATCATTGTTGCCATGACCTACCTGTGTTTTAGTGCTACTGAAAAAAGAAAATAATAGGTACGATCAGATGATTTCTGTAAACGTGGAAAGTGTAAAAAGCATAAAAAAAGTATAAAAATCGTTATTGATTATTTAAATCAGCTGTCAGATTTCAGATCCTCAGAATCCACAAGTTGCTATCACAGTTAATCTCAAATTGAATTCACTCAGAAAAATTGTCATTGAACCTCAAAGTTAAAATTAAAAAGAAAAATCAGGGGAAAATAATCTTAAATTGCACAGGACTTTTCACACAAGATAAGGAACACTAGAAATAGTAACGTATGATGTAGAAAATCAAGGCAAATTAGGCTTCATTCCAAGATTACATTTTTGAGGACAAAAAAAAAAATTGACATACCACAAAAATACCAAGATTTCTCATGTATGAAGAAAAGCCCTAGTAGAGAACTTGCTATGAACATCATCTCATAAACAATACTTTAATAAAATTTAAGGCCAAGAATTTAAGAGTTATTTAAGAAGAGCAGTAAACTTAAGAAATCATCAGTAAATTTAATTTGCAAAGAAAGTATAAAATTCAATTATTGAAACTTATGACAAATATTTCTTTCTTCAAAGGAAAAGAAAATTAAGTCAAGACTAAGAAAAGCTCTTTTCTCAAAAAAAAGCAAAAAAAGAGGACAATAATTCTACTAATGATGATGGAAATCTAGTCTATCTGGTTATGCCTCAGTGGTTATGCTACTTAAAGAAAAACAATTAAATTGCATTCTTTGATCTTCCTTTCTTTTGCTGCTGAAGAGCCAATGTTGAGAAGAGTAATTATCTCTTCTATGTCTTCTTTTCCCCGCATGTATCTGAATGAGATTGCATTTCACTGAGCTCCTCGGCCAAATCATTGAGCTATTTCACTGCTATTCTACTGTTGTCCTTCACTTCATTAACAAAGAAATAATTTTTTAAAAATGGGACTCAGGAGAGAACCACTTTACATTCAAGTAGTTCAAAGGAGAAAATTTCACTTATTTCTTCCTTTATTTTAATGGAGTCTGGAAAGGGGCCTTCACATCCCATAAGGATCATTTGTAGGTATAAGGAACAGACAAAGAGTCTCAGGTGTTTTATTTAAATCACTTTCAGGTATTTTTCACCCAACAAGAGTGCCAGACTTGGAGAAAGAAGACTATATCTTTCATTTGTTATCTGGTAACCTTGGGCATATTTTTTAACCTTTATGATATCTCTTTTCATTTCTGTAAAATGGTGATGGTGAGAATACTTGTACTATGTATTTCATAAAGTTATCATGAGGATCCAACAAAATATCAGATGAATTTAAAGCATTGTAGAAATATAATATGAGACGTAGCATGATATAGTGGCTAGGGATCCATTTGGTTTCAAACCTTGCCTCTTAAACATAGTAGGTACATGACTATGGGCAATTCGTTAACTGACCTCTCTAGTACCAATATTTACAGTTGAATAGATGTTCTACTCTGAGGGAGAGTTTCTACACTGGAGTAGAAGGGTTAGCATCCTGGTATGATGACTCTTCCCTTTGGGTTACTCATAATTTTATTCTTAGACCATAATTTTCCATGCTTCAGCATCATATACCATAACCAGGAAGTATATTGGTATTTTAAAAAAATTGATTTCTTTTAAAGTAAGGGAGCTAGTAGGGAGGAAGTATAGTGTACAGTGTAAAGAGGATTAGTTTTAAAATTTGAGTAATGGAATTTAAATTAAACCTCTGATGCTAAGAATCCGTGCCATTTTGAGTATGTCACTTAGCTTCCCAGGGCCTCCATTTACTCTATTACATATTGAGGTTCTAGAATTCAGTCTCTAAAGCTATGATCATACAGTCATCACATCATTATGAGTATCTCATTTTAAAAGGATAAACACTTAAAATTTTGGGATAAGAATTCATTATTTGATAAAAACTTTTGAGGAAAGTGGAAAGAAGTATGACAAAAACTACACAGAGATCAATATATTACATCATTTACTAAGGTCCAAATTAATATATGACCTAGATACGGAAAGAGACTTCAAGAAAATTAGGAGGGAATATATTTCTTGTCAATCTTATGGATAAGTGAAAAATTTATGAATAAACAAGAAAGAGCTAAGGTAGGTGTAATATGGATAATTTAAGTTATGCTAAATTAAAAAAGATTTTCTACAATAAAACAAATATATCCAAGATCAGAAGGAAAGCAGAAAATTGGGCAGGAGAGTATTTATAGATGGTTCATCAGATAAAGGTCTCTTATCTAAAATATATACAGAATTTTGTCAAACTTAATAAGAACTTGAGTAATTTTCCAATTGATAAATGATCAAAGGATATGAACAGGCAGTTTTCCAATGAAGAAATCAAAACAATTTATAGTCATATGAAAAAAAAAATTGCTCTATGTCATTATTAATTAGAGAAATGCAAATTAAAACAACTTTGACATATCATGTTGCATCTACCAGATTGTCCCAAATGATTGAAGGGGAAAGCTAAAAAATATTGGAGGGTATGTGGAAAAATTGGGACACTAATTCATTTTTGGTGGAGTTGTAAAGTTATCCAACCATTTTGGAGAGTAACCTGGAAGTGTGCCCAAAATATTATTATCTACCTGTACTCTCTGACCCAGCAATACCACTACTAGGTCCATTTTTGAAGATGATTAGGAAAAAAGGAGAAGAATGTATATATTCTAAAATGTTTATAACAGCTTTCTTTCTATGGTAAAGAAGTAGAAATTGGAGGAATGCTGTCTATCAACTGGGGAATGGCTGAACAAGTTTTGATCTATGATTGTGATGGAATATTACTGTTATAAGAAATGATAACTTCAATGATCTTATAAAAACATGGAAAGACTTGCACAAAATAATGAAGAGCAAAATGAACAAACCCAAGAGAATATTGTATACAGTAACAATGATATTGTTTTAAGAATGACTTGGATCAAAGAGGTTGACTATTATAAATCCCTGAAATAACTATGAAGAAAACTCCTACCTGCCTCCAGAGAAAGAACTGACAAATAGAAGTATGTATAGAATAATTTTACGTACATACATACATACACATACAGATACACACACACACACACACACATTTATTTGTGTCTAATGTTGGCCATCTCCAGGGTGGGGGCAGGGTAAAGAGGGAAGAAAATACGAAAAAAAAAATAAATTTTCATGATCATTTTGTTGTATGTTTGAAAGGAATAGCAACTTGTGGATAGCAGATTTACAGTTTCAGTTGTAATCATCTTTTTTATTGTACTATGTGATGGAAATGCTTGGCTTTTTTCCCATAAATTAAAAAAAAGGATATTGACACATTATACCATACCCAGAGGAGGGCAAACAGAGTGATAATGAATTCAAAAATGATTTTATGTGAAGAATAAGTTAAAGAGCTGGTGAAAATTCAGCCTGGTACAAAGGCTTAAGTGTTCATAAAAAGCTGCCTTAAAATATTTTAGGGCTTGCCTATGGAATACAGATTAGAACAATTATGTGTTGTTTTAGAGAGAGGAACCAGGACTGTAGGGTGGAAGTTACAGAGGGCAAGTTTCAGTTCAATATGAAAAATATTTTTTTTTCCAACAGTGAGAGCTGTCTTCAAGTTGGTTGCATTTTGCAACAATTTATTACCCATAAATGAGAATCATTTGTGGAAAAATTGAATCTATTAAACATGTTAAAACATATACCCTGTGGATATGAAAGATAAAATTTGATGAGAGCCCAACCTGAAGGAGTTTACAGTTAATAAGGGAAGTAAAAAAAAAATACACACAAATTGCTCTAGAAAAAAAATCAAAGAATGTAAGGAGCACACACAGTTCTATAACAGATTTGAGGGAGAGATAACTTCCATCTCTCAGATTAGTGAAGGCTTCATGGAAAAGATAAAGATCCGGATCATTTGAAAATCTAGATATAGGGGAAGTGCAAAGAAAAACACAGATAAGGATAACTGTAGGATAACTTACAGAATGTTCAACAGTGCAGTTTATGTGTAATATAGAGTAGAGGAAGAAGAAGGATATGGGATAAGACTGGAGAGTTTGAGTGTAGATATATTTTAGAAGGTCTTGAATACTACCTGAGTTTGTTTCTGTTAGTCAATCTAATGTGAACATTTTCTAGTTATGGATTAGGTCTGGGGAGAGCTGAGCATATAGTAAAGAGATTTGGCTTTGAAGACAAGAGGACCTATGTTTAATGTTACTCACTGACTGTATGACCCTGGGTGAGTCATTTAACATCTCAGTGTTCTAGGCAATTTTCTAAGACTATAATAATATGGAAGTTGTTGGCATGTGTTGGTAGAGTGAGTTCTCTAGCCATGTTCTTCATACCAGTGAAATAACAGGTCCTATGACTGATAATTGGAAGATTACTCTATAGAGGATATAATAGGATAGTGAAGTGAGAAATTGGATTCAGGGACACTAGTTAGGAGTTAGGAGTTCAATTAGAAGACTAAGGCTATGGATTAGGGTAGTTGGGTTATTAGGAATGGAAAGAAGGAGATGGATGTGAGATGTTTTTAGAAGTAGAATCAGTAGAACTTGGCAAATAATTGCTAGGCAGTTAATGAGGGGGAAGGTAGAATCTAAGGTGACTTTCTGATTTTGAAGTTTTGTGGCTAAGAGAATGGTAATATCATCAACAGAAATGGGGAAGTCAGGGGAGGGAGAACATTTAGGAGTAGATGTGAAGAACTTGATTTTAGACATTGTTGTGGGAGTATGTTTAAGTCGGTGACCATGGCAACTTTGCTAGACATGTGGTATCACCTAAGCCTGAAAACATGCCTCATACTTGGACCCAGGATGGAGAAAACACTCTTCATGGTAAACACTTTTGGAGAGTGGTGTTCCCAAGTTACTTGTATTGAAAAATTCCAATATTTAAGACGTGGGGAAAAAAACTCCCAATTCATGTAGTTCACACATACATGCACAGAATCCTCACTCTAACTTACCTGACAAATGATTGCCCAACCTTTTTTTAAAGACCTCACAGGAGGGGAATCCTACTGTCTTTTGAGGAAAACAAATCATTCCAGTTTTTGGTACCTCTAATTCAGATGTTTTTATGATATCAATCTTAATTTTTCCTCACTGGCTTTTATACCTACTGCTTCTTGTTTTATTCTCTGGGATCAAACAGAACAGGTTTAATCCCTCCTTCACTTGATAGCCTGTTATAGACTAGAAGGCAGTGATCATGTAACCCCTGAGTCTGCCTTTCTACTTGCCAAATGTACCCAAATCTTTTAACTGATCCCAAATGTCAGGAATTTAAGATCCTTCAGCATTTAAGATCTTCTTGGTTGTGTTTCTCTGGATACTTTCCAGATTCTCAACGTCTTCTTAAACTGTGGGGCCCAGAATGAACACAATATTTCAGAAGAGGTCTGATGAGGACAAAATACAGAGACTATAACCTCCCTGAGGCAATAAGATGGCACAACATATAGAGCTTCAGCCCTGAAATCAGAAGGACCTGAGTTCAAATCCAGATTCAGATATTTACTAGCTGTGGGACCCTGGGCAAGCACTTAATCCTGTTTGCCTCAGTTTCCTCATACGTAAAATGAATTGGAGAATAAAATGGCAAGCCAGTCCAGTGTATTTGCCAAGAAAACCCTAAATGGGGAAACAAAGAGTCTGACATGACTGAAATGACTGAATAGCAACATCATCTCCCTATTTCTAGAATTTCTGTCCCTCTTAATGCACTTCAAGATTTCGTTAACTTTATTGGCTATGACAATACACAAGTGACTCATACTGAACTTACACACAAGTAAAATTTCCATGTGATATTTGTTTGACTTTTCTCTGAACAAATGCTGCCTATCTAGGTTCCCCTTGTCTTTTAATTCAGAGGTTGATTTTATACACCTTTATAAGACTTCAGAGTTCTCCTGATTCAATTTCATCTTACTGTAATCAGTCCAATGCTTAAAGATATAGGATGATTTTGAAATATTACTTTGTCATTTACTGTGTTAACTTACCTTTCCACTTTGAATCAAATGAAAATATAATGACTGGGGCATCTGGGAGGTGCAGTGAATAGAGCACTGGCCCTGGAGTCAGAAGGACCTGAATTCAAATCCAGACTCAAACGCTTGATATACTTACTAGCCATGTGACCTTGGGCAAGTCACTTCATGCCAATTGCCCTGCTTTCCTCCCTCCAAAAAAGCAAAAAAAAAAAAAAAAAAGAAAAGGACAGAAAAGAAAAGAAAATGAAACTTAATGACCATACATTGACAAAATGGGATACAATACAGACCCAAGAAAACATCCCTGGGGTCCTTCTTGTCATACTGACATTGACTCCCTCATGACTACTCTTTGAGCCCATCCATCCGATGAAGTATGATTCTACTTGATTGTATATATCTCTCTTCTCCACCAATATAATATGAGACACATTGTCAAAAGCTTTGCTTAAATAATTAAGCTATATCCACACCATCTGCCTCATCCAATAAAAGGGATATGACTTCCAGAAATAGGGAGGTGATATTCCCTTTGTACCTTCTGACTTGGCAGACCTGTTCTGGAATATTACGTTCATTCTGGGCACCAGAGTTTAGTAATCCAGTCCAAAAACAAAATTAATTTAGAATGACATGACCTGTTCTTGATGATGCTATGCTGCCTCTTTGAGATTTGGAGTCCATGGAACACACATTTTATTTTTTCGGATTAGTTGTTCATGAACAACATTCCCATTAAACAATCTGAATCTTTAGCAGGGTCTCAAATGAATGCTTGTGTAAAATTAGCCAGAACCGTGAGAAAGTGAAAATTACATAATAGCAAACCTATGCATACTTAGAAAAGATTGAATAGAATATATGGTCACTATTCTCAGTGCTGTCAAAAACTAGATAACTCTGCAAAGTGTTCTTAAAAGGAAGAAGTTCCCTTTCTAGAATGGACAGTATTTCCTAGATTTTACCAGGTTTCCATTTAGAAGTTATTCATTGCATTCAAGTTTTAATAATAATAATTTGTAGTAATAGCTAGCATTTATGTTATTACGGATATTCTACAGTTCACTTAAATATACTTAAATTTGCTATCTTTCTCTGTACTTGGGATTTTCTGCACTTACTAGGTACTTAAGAAATATTTCCAGATGAATCCATAATAAAATCATAGACCTAGACCTGCAAAGGACTGGAGAGGGAAGTCAATCCAACTCTTTGATTTTATATACCTAAAAGCCAAAGGCCAAGGAAGGCATTTTGTGCTCACAGTCACATAGGTAATGAGTATCAATGATAAGATTTGAACTTGGGTCTCCTTACCCAGATGTAGTGCTCTTGTCATTTCTACCATGCTGCCCCCTCAAATATCAAGCTATGTCATGCTCTTTCCTTCTCTTGGATCTCAAAGGAATTGGAAATTTAAAAAAAAAAAAAAAGATTTCATTACTGTGGGAAGAGTGCAGCTAGGCTTGTGCATATGGGGCAAAGGATAGACAGTGATGTAGCTGTTGACTTGGGAGATGAGGTTTAAGAAGCATTACCTTCTGTCTGACCATCATAATTTACTAATGGCTGTAGGGAATAACTGCCAATGCCCTTCAACTTTTTCTCTTTACTACATCTATCTAGTTTGCCACAGAATGATTCACACAGGAAAGATTTTTCTCTTGTGCTGCTTTAGTGTTTTCTTGGAGTTGCCAAGGAGATCAGAATCCTAAAAATAGATGCCCTCAGGTCCCAGGATGAAGTCTTCCAGTCTTCCCCTCCTCAATTCCCTGGGAAGTTTGCCTCAGCCCTGTGACTGACAAAGTAACCTCTTCCATTCCAAAAGATATTGAGTGAAGGAAGCAAAGTAGGAAGAGTAGCAACAGAAGTGGAAGTAATGCCATGAGATAGCATCAGGTGTTGTGTGAGAATATAATCATGGGCTGAGAAGCTAGGTCACTGAAACTCCCTCAGAATGTAGACTCCAAGGTACTGAGTTTCCATTGTCTTTCTATTCTATGCTCCCTCCCTTTGCCATCAGAGGGTGAGGATATATAACTGCATTGTTAATGTCCCATCATTCAAAAGAGAAATGAAGAACTACATCCTAAGGGAAGAAAGAGAAATTTAAAACTATTTGTTTTTGTTTTTCTGCCAGAAATCATGGTTTGGGGTATAGAACTAAGCAGAGAGAGAGAAAAGAGAGAGGGAGAAAGGAAGGAAGGGAGAGAGAGACAGAGAGACAGAGAGAGAGAGAGAAAGAGAATTATTAGTTCATTTTTTTCAGATATCCCAGAGAAAGAATACTTATACTAGGTGCCTCTAAGTAAGAAGAGATTGGATAGTGGGAGGGGAAGGTGGAGCTGTGATCAGCTGGACTGGTTTTGGTTTTGAGAAGAGCCTTTTAGCATTTTCTTCCATTTTCCCTGAGTTTTACTTTAAAAATCACCCCCAATACTCACAAATGTCTGCAGAGACAATCAAAGACAGGGGAAGAAGTGCGACCCACTAGGGTGGTGGCAATTAAAAGGGCCTGACGCCTCTCATCACCTTTAGATCATAGCACCACCTGAGAACCAGGGACTGCTAGACCAGGAAATAAAAATCAAGTTCCCTGACATTCTCTCCAATCTTCTCACCATCTAAATTACTAAATGTTGAGACATTTAGAATGAATCTTCTATATTCAGCCACAATTAACCTTAGAATACAATATGATAAAAGACAAGGCTAAGTACCATTTAGTGATAAATTAGTAGACCTCAAAGGATGTTTTGTGTGTTCTTTTATTCTTGTAAAACATATAATTCATTTGCAGATGAATACTGAGGACACACAGGGAGATAAGAATGTTAGCAGCCAAGTAATTTAAATATTCTATGTTGGCCTTTTGCAAATTGAATTTACTTGAAATGTCAACTCTGTTTCTGTGCTTTTTCTTCTTCTTTGTTTTGGGGAAGAGGGATGGGATGCTCTGGATATGTGGTATCATTGGTGCAGTGAACTCAAGATATGGAAACTCCTTTCACTGATGTACAAGTCATCTACTGCTTACAGTCTTCTGCAAGAACAAAATATACTATAACATTAATTTTATAAAAAGGAACAATTCTGAAAGACTGAAGAACTCTAATCAACTAAAGATCAACTATGATTCCAGAAGACTGATAAATAAGAATTCTGCCTACCTCATAATAAAGAAATGGGGAACTAATGTACAAAGTAAGAAATGCTTTTTTGGATACAGCTAACATGGGGATTTGCTTTACTTGACTATGAATACATGTGTGTGTGTGTGTGTGTGTGTGTGTGATTGTGTGTGTGTGTGTTCTTTCTCCCTTCTTCCCTCGCCTTTTTTTTTCTTCTTTCTTCCTTTTTTCTCTGGTGGTGATGTTGGTGATAAATGAATGGATAGGCAGATAACTGAGCTAAAGATGTGATTTTTCAAAGTTCTGTCCTTCCCTGTTAATCTAAGTTTGGGAAGAAAAAAAAATACTCCAAGCATCAAGTTTTCTAATTATTGATTTCCCACCCTATCTGATTGATATTTAAACAGATGACATTTATTATGCTCATTCAAAAACATTTATCATAACCATTGTTCCTCTGTATAGACAGTGCTTTTCCAGAGAATGAGAGACAGAATTTTTAAAGAGTTTCTAATATCTTGACATTGTGCTAAGTATTTGCTAAATGAAGGCATACGGAATAACTGAGTTTTATCCAAAAATCAGCCCCATATAATGATTTTGGTTGAATAATATAGGCAATTTTGTAGATTTTGTGGGTGATTAAAAGAATTATATCAAATACCTTCTCATAATGTCCTTTAGGTAGCACATGGTACTGTATGGGGTATGGGGACCCCAAAAATCCTATACCCAAGAAAAATCAAAAGTCAGAGGTATCTTGAGGAAGGAACAGGAAGTTTTTATTCTCTTCTGCTGCAGGAAGAGGGCAGTCCTCTCCTTGAGGAGAGGAGGTGTGTTACAAAAGACAGAACAAGAATTTATACCCTAAGGCAGTCAAGCCCTGCTCCCTTTCCCCCCCATCCCTTCTCCCATTGGTTGGGAGGCCTGAAACCTTCCCCAGTGATGAATAACAAAGAAGCCTGCCATTATCCCCTATTGGCTGGGAGGTGGGATAGGAAACCAGGTAACCAGTTCATATCCTTATTTGAAGAAGGGGAGGGGCTAAGAGATTCCTAAAATTCCTGAAGTCTTAAGGCTGATTGACAGCAGGGGAAAGGGAGAAGGGTCCTAGGTTGTATAAACCCAGAACTCAGGTCTGTCCAGTCTTACAGAAGTCTATCTCTGGTTTCCAGATAGTTTCTCTCCCTTCTCATTCTGAGGAGTCTTCACAGAGGATGCAGAGAGTATACCCCACTCGGTACTGCTTTACTTGACTAAAGGCACGTTAATTGAAATGCAGCCTGGGGGTGATCTAGAAGGATTCCGTGTGCTTCCAAATATGCTTACTTAATCTGACTCCCAGAACTATATGTATGTATTGGGATTCTGACGTTGAAGATGTTGCCGTTGATGTTCTCCACCACTCTATTCCATCCTCATTGTAATCCAGAGAAATAGGTAGAAGGAATAGCATCGATTACATAGGCAAATTTCCACAAAATTCATTCAATTTCAACAAGAGAAATTAAGTCACACCATGACCTCATCTTTTGCTAATTGCACAGGAGAAGATGAAATACTCTTTCTAAGCGTATCCCGAGAATTGAAGGCTTATGCACAACAGCCTTTAATCGGAAATAGTTATGAAATGATCATAGTTTAGAGCCAGAAAGGATCTCAGAAGTCCTCTTGGATAACCCCATTTTTTTTATGCAAAATCTGAGGCCCAGAGTGAATAAGTGACTTTCCCAGGATTATACTGTTAGGAAATGGTAGACCAAGGATTCAAATCCAGGTCCTCTGAATCTATCCCCAGCAATTTGTTCACTCTGTCTGTGAATGGATGAGCAATTGTAAATAAAAGAAAGGGATCAGCTTCTTTGGATTAATTTCTTCCAGAAACGTTACTCATTGCAGGTACATGTTTTTCTGCTATATCTGAGAGTCAACAGGAAATATCTTCAGAGTCTTGAATGTTATAATTAAGTTACATTATAGGATGTTGTATCTTATTTTTAATTTCCCTTATCTCCACAATGACTGTTATCCTTTGTCTTCAAATATTAAGCCATAGCACCACTGATGTTCTCATAGTGATTGAAGAACCACTGATATGACTTTAAAAAGACTGAATCAGAATATCGCATAATGGGAATGGGAATAATTGGCCCAGTAGAAAACAGAGCACCCTAAATCTTCTGAAATCTTTGAATTATAGCGGGCAGACAAAGGGCGATAATCTAAAACTATTCAAGAATTACCTATGTGTGTAAGCTAGGTGCTGAAAGAAGTACCCTGGCTTCTTTCCTGGGCATCAAACTGTAGAAATTCAAGAAGAAAATAAGAAAATTTTGAAAGCAGCAAAAGGGTAAAGGTGAAATACCATCTCTGTTGCTGCCATGTTTTGCTCCTTTTCAGGAATGCCAAAGAAAAGGCACCGGCACTCACTGGTAGAATCTGACAGCCCTGTAGTTTCAAGATTACTTTATCCACCAGAGAGTAAATGTATGTGCACAGCCAAGTACTCCTGCCAAATTTAACTGTGATATTTAATCAACGCATTAAAAAGGCATGCCGACATCCGATTTGTTCTGGGAGGATTGTCTTTGGAAGGGGCAGTTGAGGGAAAAATGAAAATGTTATGGCCTTATGAGAGTATTCTGTCACGACAAAAGATTATAAAAATTTAGACTTGTCAATGCCTATGATAATAATAGTAAATTAAGGCTTTCTTCAGTTATGAACAGAGCTCTGATAGTATTTTTGGTAGCAACATTAATTATAACAATAACTTTGCACCTTCTTAAAATACCTTGTTTCGACTTTCATGTCTACTTGCTTTAGTACCTCGAATGGAATGTAGAGCCAGTCTTGTTTTTGTATTCCCAGCAACTAGTAGAATGCCAAGTACCCAGCCAGTGCTTAATCAATGTTTCTTCTTTTGAGTCAAATATCTCAGATTTGCATCGCATTTGACGACTAGAAGCATAACTATTAAGACGCATAGTGGCATTACCAGAAGAGGCCACTAGGTGGTGAAGTGAATAAAGTGCTGGACCAGTAGAAGGTCTGAATTCAAATATGACCTCAGATATTTTTCTAGTTGTGTGATCTCGGGCAAGTCACTTAGCTCGTGGCAGCCTCAGTTTTTCACATCTGTACAAAGAGAAGTGATAATGGCACCTAATTCCAGAGCCATGAGGATAAAACAAGATGATATTTGTGAAGGGCTTCGTGAACCTTAAAGTACTATGCTAATGTTGTTACTATTAGTGTTAGTATTATACAGTACTCTAAATGCATTCCTTCAGCCCAGATAATAATCTCATTAGTCAGTACAAATGCTACTACCATCTCCAGTTGTGGAGGTCAGAATTGGGAGAGCTGGTTCAGATTTGAAAGAATTCACTTAGACCCTCTCTTTAGCCAGTGGGAGCTTTACTGATGCAAAAGCATAATGGTCTGAGATGTAGTAAGAAGCTAAACAAAAGGTACTGATATAGGAAAAGAACCAGACTTATATAGAGAGACAGCTATACAGCTTGTAGGATGATGACACAATTTTTAGGGTTTCTAATGGGGGTTGGACATGTAGGGACAGGATTAGGAAGATGGATGACGTAAGGTAAGGGAGATGGGAAATTTTATGACCCAGGATGGGGAGAGACAAGGAATTCCAAGGTCCAGGACCAGGGGGAAGTTTTACGGTATTTCAAGATAAGGGAAGAGACTCTGAGACACCCTCAGGCTCAAGAGGGTCTCACAAAGTACTGAAAAAGCAACCCTTAATACTAACCCTTAATATCCACATCACAGTTGAGGAAACAAGTTCACTTAGGCTAAATTTCACTTGCCAAATTGATTTCATTTTGTAATTGATTCTATTCTGTACCAACCACCTACATTTTGTACAACTTCTCAAGTCATGTTTCTTTGTCTCTGAGTTAAATCCAGTCTTCCACTCTGGTTGAAATTTAAAAGTTCAATTTTCATATAAATCACCTTAATTTAAAAAAACCTGTTATCTCTGTACCATCAGCTATTCTTGAAGGTACACAGGTGTACACAACCAATCAACTTTCCCAGGTGATAAGGAAGAAAATCTCTTCCCTTCGACCCACAGAAACCAGATTACTTGATCCTGTGTTCTATCTGTGTGCTATCTTATTTTTATCCATTTTCCCTAAACTTTAAGAAGTCTTGTATACTCCAGATCAGGATCTTTTGGTTTGCTGAGGAGCTAAAAACACCTTTTATGGGTAACGGCTAACCTTACCAAGAATTTGAACATTCTCAGAACTTCACCTTATTTCTAATCACAATAATATGTATATGAACATGTATGTATAGTGTGCATATACATATGTGTGTACCTACATTTTAAAGGAGACCCACGAAACCTGTGACCCATGGGCCACTTGTGGCCCACCAATGGATTTCAGGAGGCCTGCAAAAAATGTAGAAGAAGAAAATCCTTTGGTGTGCCATAAGTAGTCTATGGGCCACAGGTGTGCAGGTCTGTTTTAAAGAAATATATTATTTCTGAGATTTCTTTTTTTAGCTTCATGATTTTACTCTTAAATTTTTCCAGATGAATTATCATTACCTGTGTTCTCGTGGTCTAATATTGTATCAATATATTTTCTAAAGTTCACCAGCAAAAGAAAGTGTCTATAATTGTTGCTTTTTCTAGCTTTTCTGGCTAAGCAGTTTGAAATTTGGTAGTAATGTAGTAGTAATGGTGGATAAGAATTTCCCTCTCATAATTTTCCATCTAATCCTCTAGAAACCAACAAATGTAATACTTAGTTAAAGATTTCTAGGAACAAAAGAGGATGCAGTTGAGCAAAACACACTCCACAGTACAACCTAGTTATCCTGATAACACACTTTCACTATTTCAATGATCTGTGATGTTTCACTTCTCCCTTCATCATTGCAGACCTTAGTTTCTCCATAGTTTAGCACATGGTCTTCTTCCGAAGGTTTCTATCATTTGCATTTTCTCAACCTGTCCCTCCTTATAAATCAGAGTAGTAGTTTCCTTTGTCAATTACTGAAAATTAGACATGAATCCCCATTTATTTTAATTGTGCAATTTATTTTTGTACATATATAGGACTATTTCATTTCTATTAAATTTCAAATTACAAGACCACAACATTTTATTGTAAAAATGAATAAATATATTACCCTGTGGTCAGCCTGGGGATGAAATTCTCTGGAAACATGCAAACAGTTTATAATCAGGCCCACAAAGAGTTTTCTTTGCTTGGTAAGATGTAAGAGTCTTTGTGCCTCACTCTCATAGCTCTCGATAGGCCAGGATCAAATCCATACCATGAACATTTATTTGAACAGCAACAGTATTGAGTGATAAAATGTCACTGGAAGGGATTTTAAAGATCATCTTGTTCAATATCCATTTATTGAATATAAGAATATAGAAATTAAGTGACTTTTCAATGATCACACAGCTACAAAGTATGAGAAATGGGACTTGAGCCAACTTTTTTTCCACCTCCAATTCTAGTACTAAGTATCATATAGCTACTGTACAACCTATTACCATCACCATAACCAACATCATCATTATATTTATATCATATTTGGAGTTTAAAAAATTTCTTACATACATTAACTCATAAGACCACAGAATTTTAGATAGAAGCTGCCTTAGAAGTCAGCTATTTTAACCAAGGGATTACTGAGCCTCCACCTGAGGATTTTATATGATGAGGAACCTAGACATTTCTTCAGTAGCCTATTACAAATTTTCAATTCTTAGGGTTTATTTTTTAGCATGAAGCTGAAATTTGCCTCTTTGGGTCTTCTCCATATTGCTCTTAGTTCTGCTGTTATCCTTTGATCTTTAAAGAGTACTGAAAGGTGGATAGTTCTTATATAATGATCCTCATTTGCCAAGTGAGGAAACTGGAATTCAAAGCAGTGAAATGAACTGTCTCCAAGGTCATATGGCTAATAAAGTATGGAGCTGGAAATGAAGCCCAAGTTTCTGATTCCAAGTTCAGTCTTCCTTTATACAATAAACATATTCAATAGCATATTTGTCTTGCCTATCTTTCCATACTGCAGCAATGGCTAGATAATAGCTTATAACTAATAACTATTGTATAAGATCTATTAGCAATCCTTAGTCCTGCCGAATCCCTCGGAGTATACTTTGATGAGGTTCTTGATGCCTCCAAATAGATAATTTTCCTAGATGCTTGGGGAGTTTCATATTTTTTTTTTGTGTGTGTGTGTGTATGTTTCTTTGGTTTTTAATAGAAAAAGACCTCTAGGAGTTAGAAATCACAACATGGTAATGAGTAGAAGGTGGGGAATTCTGCATAATGAATTTCGAGGTGCACCTGCAGAGATAACCCCATATCCATATTACTCTACCTGACATAGCTCATCAAGTCAAGCAAATGAGAGGAAGAGCATTTATACAAACGTTTCTTATATCCATAAACTTTGAAATCAAACCAATCATTTTCAAGCTTGCAGACCATCTTCCCCATTTACCTCTTTTTATTCATGAGGAAATTGAGACTTGAATATGCAAAATGAATTAACTAAGATCAGATAAGTACAAGTATTATGATTTGATGGGGACAGTATTGGGCATCATGATCTGAGTTGAAATATTTGGCCTGTTACTTCTGTCACTGGGCATATCACTTAGTGCCTTTGACCCTCAGTTTCCTCATCTGTAATATGAGAGATTTAGAGTGGATGAGCACTAAGGTTCCTTTCAGCTCTAAATCTGTTATCATGAATATCAAAGCCAGGATTGAAACCCAGATCTCTTTAATAGAAGCACATTGCAATTTCCGGTACATGATTGTATTGAATTCTAGTATGTCTAATATTAACACTACCTTTTATCTTTTTAGTTCCCTAGGACAGATGGGAAAGTAAGCATGAGACAAGTAGGAGCATACATTATTCTTCTTGTTCTTGTTCCAATTTCCATATATCATCTACTTGTTCTTACTCTTTCCATATATCCTCTATTGCTGAGTAATTTCTATGGAGGTACATTAATATCTTTGGAAATGCCCTCTTTTTTCTTCATCAATAGAATAATTAGTTATTGATTGGCTAGATTTTTGTTCTTAAAACCCTCATGAGCCTCTTGAGTTCAATTTCCTTTTAAAATCTTAGACTAGGAGAACCCACCTATTCTCTGAATTTCTTAAGGTCCACCCTCCTAAAGTCTAGGGTCCATGTGAAATATGCCTGTTACTATGATTCCCTATGATGCACTGTAACTTCCTCCAAAGGGTTCTATCATTTGCATTTTCTCAACCTGTTCCTCCTTGTTAGTCAGAGTAGCAGTCTTCTTTGTCACTTTCCTGAAAGTTAGACATGAATCCCCACTTATTTTAATTGTGCAATTTATTTTTATACACATGGGGAGGATTACTTCATTTCTGTTAAATTTCATATTATTAGATTTGAGTCAATACTAATTTGTTAGAATTTTGGTGTACTATATCTGTCTTTCAACTTCTATCTGTTTCAAGTTTGTGTCATTTGAAAATTTGAGAATGCTCAATATCATTCAATCCAAGTCACTATAGAAATGTCAAATAAGGCCAAGCACAGACTCTTGAGAGTACTCCGCTAGAGATGTCCCTTTAATGATTCCCAACTAGTCCCAAATCTATCTAACTATACTACAGTCTAACCTATCTTCTCCATCTTGTCTTAAAAAAAAAGAGAGAGAATTTGCCAAATGCTTTCTTGAAATCTGGGAATAATATTTCACCATTTCCCTGATCTACATAAAATTTAATAACCCTGTTAAAAATAAATGAGATTCATTTGGCATATCCTCTTGTTGAGAAATCCAAAATGGCTAAAACTGATTGTCACTTTCCTTTTAAAAGCTCACAAATTACCCTTAATAATGCATTATAGAAGTATTCCAGGGATCAAATTCCATCTCACTGGCCTGTAGATTACATATTCCACCCTCTTCTGCCTTTACATTATGAATCATGCAATCCCACATTTTGAAGAGAGATTAGAGGCCATTTAGACGTAGCTGTATGTGCATGTTTGGACACGCACATATATCTGAATGTACATATCTGCATTTGTGGAAATATGTAAGGGTATGTACATACAGATGCACATATGCATGTGAGATATATATATATATATGTATGTATGTATGTATGTAACCTGAGTTTGTCCATTCATTGTCTGGAAGCTGAAAGAAGCCTTATCATCGTTCTTCATACGGAATCTGCATCTGTCTTTGTATTGATCAGAGTTCTTAAGAGTTTAAAGTTTTATTCTTGACTATGTTGTTATTTAAGTTGCTAAGCATACAGTTACATAGATACGAGCACATGTACACACATGTGTACATATACACACATACACATATACACATATGTGGCAATGTGCTTTGTGTATAATTGTGCATGCATATAGATATACACACAAGTACATGTCCATGTGTTTATGTGTATTCATGAAAATGGATGTGGGTATGATTACAGGTATGTCTGTATGTATATGTACCATGAGTCTATTCCTTCTCTGTCAGGAAAAATATAGAAACTTCAGTATCACTCTTCATTCCTCTGAAAATTTCATTGGTCATATATAGTTCTATAATTGTTGGAAATACATACACATTTATATATATAAACACTGCATATATTTTGTTAATAGTAAGATTATTGTAAAACCTAGCAACTTTGAAAGACTTTTTGCATATACACACATGCTTATATGTGCAATGCATTAGATGTACATGTAATGTATGATATGTGATATGTCACATATGTAATATATGAAACTATATGCATGCATGTGTGCAATATCTGAAGGGTTATGCACATGTCTACATACATGTATGTGTGATACACATGTGTATGTGCTGACCAATATGAAGATTCAAAAAAAAATTGACTATGCATATTTTTTGTAGGCTTTTGGTTTTCTTTTCTTTTCTTTTTCTTAATGGGGGAAATGTAGGAAGGGGGGCAAGATAGATTTGTGTTCAATAAATAAAATAAATTGTGCTTCAGGTACACCCAATATGATAATCACTCTACTTAGCTTAGGCATTTACTTCTCAATGTCCTTCTTAGAAATATAGGACCCCAGATATGAACATATGTGCTCTGACCTAACACAGAGTAGAGGGGGACTGTTGCCTTCCTCGTTTGGGATCCCCCTGAATTAGTGGTATACCCCTTTGAATGCTGCTGCTTCTGAGTTTTAGTTTTCATATATTTAGGACCATACCACTCTATTATATATTGTCCATTACCTCTTCTTGCCTCCATGTTCTCTATTAAAAAAAAATCTGTTAATGAGTTCCCTATGTATTAGCATAGTCTCTCTAGGATAGTCCCTGTTTTTGCATTGACTAGAATATTCTGTGTCATTAGAATTCCATTCTAAAGACCTCATCATCCTCCAAAGTCCAACTTATCCTTTTTGCTCATGGTAATCCTATGTATCATTTTCTCTGAACTCTTTGAAATCTGCTCTGCCATACCCTTGAGTGCACATTAAATAGCTTTTTTTATCTTCTATAAGAAATGTTGAGATTTTAAAAAGTCAATTCCTCTCAAGGTTCCCATTACTTCCATTTTTTTTCAATTTTTCAAAAATTTTAGATTCAAACACCAGAACTTAGATATAAAAGAGAAAAGAAAAAAAAATATCATAAATTTAAATATTGAAACTTAAATACAAATTAAGAAGAGAGGAAAGAAAGTGTCATGTGCATAGCAAAGAAAAGAGAGGATTAAAAATGTGCAGTGACCAATTTTCATTTTTGAAAGCCTGTATGATAAATGCTACACATTGTGTTGAGAGCTGTCCATTTTTTCTTTGCTTCCTTGTAAGTTTTCTTTTGTTCTCTGCTGGGCACTTTTTACTTTATTCTTTTCCTCCCTTCTCCCCCTGTCCCAGAAGGCTACAATTAAGCCCATTATTTCCATTTAAGAACAGTATTTTTCTCTAATGATCAGAAAGGAATCCAAAATACTAGGTCCCCTCATTCTTTTCCTTTGTCATTCCTGGACTCCATTAACAGACCATACCTTCTTAATATATTCTAGTTCTCTTTTTTCTTTTCTATTTCTTAGGGACAAAAAGTATGATTCCCAAGTTATGATCTTTTCACATCTTCCAGCCCAAATATTGATGGCATCAATTGGTCAAGAAGCATTTATTTTAAAATGCCTGCAATGTGTTAGGTACTGCCCTAGGCTTTGAGAAAACAAAGACAAAAAAAAAATTGTCCCTGTCTTCGAGAAGCCTATGTTATATTGGGGTAATCATATTTATATATGCAAATATAAAAAATATGTGAAAAAAATAAATACAGCTTAACGGGCAAGAGTGTACTACCAGATAAGAGAATCAGAATGCAGAAAATGGTATATTAGCTGAGTTTTGAAGAAAAGAAGGGACTCTAAGAAAGTCATGAGGAACAGTCAAAGCAAATAGGAGGTAGAATAAATAAGTGTAGCAATTGATTAGATATATGGAGTGAGTCAGAGTAAAGAATCAAGGATGACCCCAAGCTTACGAACTTAGGAGAACTGAAGTATGGTGGTGCCCTGGGTAGAACCAGGGCAGTTTAGAACAAGAGTGGTTTCTTAGAGTGAAAAGAAAATGAATTCTGATATGGAATTGTTGAGTTTGAGTTGCTCTTGAGAACATTCATTATAGAATATCTAACAGGCCGCTGGGAATGCGAGACTAGGGATGAGAAGAGAAAATACAACTAGATATATAGGTCTAAGAACTGTCTGTAGAAAGAGGTGAAGAGGACCTAGGATAGAGCTTTGGGCTACTCTCACAATTAAACATTTATATTTGTTATTTCAAAGTTCCTAGATGCCCTAAAAGAAAAATCCTTTATAGCCTCTTGATTTATATTATTAAAATTTTGGAAAGGGCATAACATAAAGTTCTACTTTTGTCTGGCTTATATGCATTTTCTCAGGCTAAAAGGGCAAAGGAAAGAATGGATGGATTACAATTTTAAAGCATGAGGGATTGAATAAGAGTGTGGGGAAAATTTTGGTAGGAGCCAATTGGCCAGTTGGGTTTTCTGGCCCCTTAATCATGTGAATCTTGTATAAAATTGGCTCTGAACACTGATTAGCCCTTATTTTGCAGCATAATTCATTTGGAATACATTGGTCCTAGATCAGCTTACCAATGTAAAGTACACTGTCTCTTTAAGACCCTCTTTATATCTATAGTTTAATAATGACAAGGGAAGAAAAAATGTTTTTGTGCAAAAGAAAAGATTTATATTAACTCTCAAATCCAAGATATTGCCACTTTATAGATAACATGTTATCTAAATTGAGTGAGAAAAGAACTTTGCTTTAATATACAATGCTAATATATGTACATAAAGAAACACAGCTGTCAAGCAGGATTTGGAGAGTTTGTGAAAGAAAATGAACTGTAATATAAGTTTAAAGATTAACATCTTTTTCAGTGATGTAGAATGATGCTTAAGTGGAAACAATCTGATATCTCAAAGAGGCAGATAATGATTTTTCATCTATTGGAAACTGGATAAATAAAGAAAGACAGCTTCAAGGCCACCAGAGAGACAAGGTTGAAGCACTGTGAGCTGCAAAGTATTTTGGTACCTGTTTATTTGCACGTAAGGGGGTATATAACCAAAAGTGAGAAATCACATAAATATTTGCAGAGCGAACTGTGATTATGGAATGAATGATTGGAAAAATTGGGAGAGTTGTGACTTTCTAAGTAAAAATGTTTCACTGAGACTCAGGGGCCTCTCATTAAGCCACAGAAAGGTAGAGGAACCTGAAAGAAGAAACAAGGTTAAGAGTCAGGGGTTCATAGAATAGCTGCTCTATTCAAGCTGTGGCAGATGAAAGCCATCAGGTGACAGATGGCTTCAATTGAGGAATTCCTAATCAGTGGAGAGAGAACTGATTTCATTGGGCAGGAACTTGGGTATTAGCTATGGCCCTTCAGTAGCACCTGGAGCTGGAGAGAAATGAAGCCTCCCATAAAAATTTGTTGATTTCTGCCACTGCCTATGATTTGAGAAGGAAAAAGTAGAGGGTTTTGCAGTGAATTTGGGTATCCAGCTTAGATCACTTAGTGTCAACTCAAGCTATGTAGCAAAGTTGATTATGATTGGACACCTTAGCATCCAGATGAGCAAAAAACTGACAGGGCTTTATAGCCCAAAAAATAGTTTGACAAGCTTTGCAGTTTTCTATATTAAATGGAGTTGGTAGTCATATTGCAAGCTGGAACTTACTAAAGACCTTTTTAAAGGGTAATGTTAAATTAAAAGACCTTGTAAATATTAAGTTCAAGTAGAGAAGAGAAAAGGATTTCCTCAGCTCAAGAGTGGTGAGGATCACCAGTCAATATAATCATAGATGTAATTTTATAGTACACATGTTCCTGAATGGATAAATAATATGGATGCCTGCAGTTCAGAGTTTAGTGCTGCTAGCACATATGGGTTTCTCCTCCTCGTGAGCTTTCCTGTCAGTTTTCTAGAAATACGTGACCATTCTTACTATCAACACGGAGGATATTGGAGGGAGAGTGTAATCCACTGATTGACAGTGTGATGTTTCATGATGTTTTATTATTTATATATTTTTATATTATATATAAATACATATTAATATATTACTATATGTGATGCTATTATCATTTCTTTTGATTCATTGTTGATTAAATGGTTTTCTTTTAGATATAAAACCATCAATACTGTGAATGGCTGATTTTGTAAATATCTTCAACTAGTTGGGTATGTTACCTTGTGAGTGGTGGATTGTACAGATTAAAATAAAACCACTCTTCACTGGGAATCAAGAACTAGAATTTTGAGTTAGAAGGTGTATTATTTCTCCTTAACTAGGTTGCTCTTAGCTTCCTAAGAAAAGTTGAACATAACTGTTGGGTGGTAGTCTATCTCTGGGAACCTATACCATTTCTATAAGGACAGGCTGAAGGGAGCAGGCCAGCTCAGAGTGGTGAACATTGACTCACATAAGAGAGAGGTCTGAGGCTCTCAGTGTGACCCATATCTTATCACCCACTTCAATAATGTCATTTTTTGTGTTATACTGTTATGCAAGTAATCAAAGTCACATCTTCTTCACCTAAGTTTGGACACATTGGTGAGCAAATATTTACAATAACTAAATAGAAGTTCAGAAAAGTGGCTCTCCGTATAGAGATAGATATAGGTATAGATATAGGTATAGGTATAGATATAGATATAGATATAGGTATAGATATAGATATAGATATAGATAGATATAGGTATAGGTATAGGTATAGGTATAGGTATAGGTACAGGTATAGGTATAGATAGATGTAGATGTAGGTGTAGGTATAAGTGTAGGTGCGGATGTAGATATAGATATAAATCGATATAGATATATACATATATGGAGAGCCACTTTTCTGAGAGTATTTACATACTTACATGCATATTTACATTGGTATATTTTGTTGTTGTTTGGGTGTTTTAGTCATATGTGACTGTTTGTGACCCTATTTGGAGTTTTCTAGGCAAAGATACTAGAGCAGTTTGCCATTTTCTTCTCCAGCTCATTTCACAGATGGGGAAGTAAAGCAAACAGGGTTAAATGACTTGCCCAGGGTCACATAGCTAATAAGTGTCTGAAACCAGATTTGTATTCAAGGAGAAGAGTCTTCCTGACGCTATGCCCAGACCTTTATCTACTGTTCCATTTAACTGCCTACATAGCTCCATATGTACATATGTACATACATAATCATAAGTTTAAGTTCTTATGTCACTTAGGCTGTTCTATTGTTCCATAAAAATCAAGTTCATAGTGACCTTCATGCTCTTTTAGAAATACTGAAGATGTTTTCTGTAAGAAGACTGTAACCTGGTTATACATCTCAGCAGTAAAGTGCAGTCTAATTGTTGAAATGAAAGGTCCCAAGGGAACAGGTTTTGTCTCTGTAATTTAATTTGTATAAAAACCACATAGCTGAATTATGTTTGTGAATCTTACTGGTGCAGTTCATTTTAATGTTGATATGATCTTATAGGTCAAGCCTTTTGCTTAAATATCCCTAAGCAAATACAATTTTACTTCAAGTAATCATAGGGCCGTTGTATTGTAATAGAAGGAAATAATACAAAATAGCAATTGTGAAGGAAAAGTCTTTCTTTTTTAGTACACAGAATTATCTCTCTAGCTTTTGTAAACAAAACTGAGGATATTGTTAAAACCATAATTTATGAAAATTGGAGAACCTTGATGGGATACAGTCATAAAACCTCGGATCTTTCTAAGCTCAGGAGGGTCACAGGATCATTTCGTACTATAAGAAGAGTGAGAGATATTGTAATCTACAGAACTTCATTACCAATCACAGGGATACTTCCGTCATAGATCCTCAGTAGTCAAAGGAACATGATGAAATACTGATGTGCTTTAAGGACTTCATGTTTAGAGCTTAGTAAGGATGAGCAATATTTTATTCAGAGATGCATCTGTCTCCAAAACTTATTTAGACCTAGTAAAATCCATCATAATTGACCACATTTCACAAAATTATTTCTAACATAACTGAAGGTGACCATGTAGCCTAACTATAGGAATAATTTGGAACAATGAGTAATTTATGCCAGTATATCAGGAAAAATTCTGGTTTAATTTATTGCTAATATAGTATACTTAATGAAGGATTGCTCAAAGGGAGAGGAGGAGATAAACAGATGAAAGAGGACAAAAGAAGAAAATGGGAGAGAAAAAGAAAAGAGAAAGAGGAGACAAGAGAGGAAGAAGGGGAAAAGAATGAGAGGGAGAATGATGGGAGAAGAGAAAGGAAGAGATGGGGGGGGAAGAGAAAGGAGAGGAGAGGGAGAATAGGAAAAAGAAAATACAAGACAAGGAGAAAAAGAGAGGAGAGAGGGGTTGGAAGAGAATGAGAGACGGGGAGAGAAAGAAGAAAGAAAGGGGGAAAGAGAAAACAAGAGAGGGAAAAAGGGATAAAAGAGAAAAAAGGAAGGAAGGGAGGGAAGGAGGAAAAAAGAGTGAGGGAGGAAAGAGAGAATAAGGGTTAGAGTTTGAAGTGATATATAGGAAAGACGTGAGAACAATGTGTCTGTTGGTTACTAATAATTATTTTCAGGGTCGTCTTGTCATTTAATACTACAAGAAAGAACAGTAAAAAGAAATCTTGAAAAACATCAGTTTTACCCCGCCTCCTTTCCTCGCAGATTTTTCTGTTAGAAAGTCTTATTTCATGTACAATTATTGACATACGTGTAGAAATAGGATCATAAAGATCACTTCTGAAATTCATTCTTTTCTTCATCATTAGCATGGGGCTAAGACATGCCCTACATACCTAAAAGGGATATTTTGAGAATCCAATGATATAACCTATATAAAGTGCCTTATAAATTAAAGGTCCTGAATAAATGCAAGTTTTTAAAAAATGAATCTAGAAATTGTAAAATTCTCTGCCCCCCCCCTTGTTATGCTTATGTTTCTAGATAAGTAACATTCTGAATTCAAGCTACTGAGATGCCCATAGTCCTGAACATGTCAAATGATAGGTGAAGGATGTTGACAGAATATATATGAACATATTTGAAATCTTTATTTACAGAACTGAGGTTCTATCTTGATCATGGAATAAATCTTCTTTGAGGTTTTAAACGTTTTCTACTTTTCTTTCATCTAGGCAACAAATTTTTACCTTTACTTTCTGGCAGTTCGGCCCACACCCCTCCCTTTAGTAATTTTTTTGACTATTACATCTAAAATCTCTTTGCCTAATATTCAAGGTCTTCCTCAAGTTGGCCTCCAATCTATGTTTCCAACCTTATCTCTCTCTACTTCCTTTGTCAGCCCTAATGTTTCTTTCACAATGGAAAACATTCTATTTCCTAAACATTTCTTATAGTTTCTAATTTCAGCGCTTTGTTCATGCTTTGCTTGCTGTTTGGAATGAGCTTCCTCTCTACACGCAATTCCTCACATGTCAGGTTTCTCTGACTGATGTATGCACATTTTTTGAAGTTCCTTAAGAATGTGTAATAGTAATTAGTTTAGCAGGATACTTAGCACTTAGTAAGTGCTAAGGTGCAAACTCTGTCCCACTGTTGAGAAGGCATGAACTCCCCTGTTGATGTGGAAGAAGGGGATTGGCTGAGCCCCTTTCGATGTGGAAGAAGGGGATTGGCTGAGGTGTGTACATAAGCAAGAATTCGAGAGACAGACAGACAGAACTGGAATTTTGTTCCCCTTGAAGGAAGAATCCTAGAGACTGAAGCTGGCTGAGAAAGAGAGAGACAAAGAGAGGGAGAGAGAGAAAGTTTCTCTCCCAGCATCTGAGAGACAGAATTGGAATTTTGCTCCCCTTGAAGGAAGAATCCTGGAGATTGAAGTCAGCTGAGGCAGAGA
>CM053591.1:10709164-10724966 GCA_028646515.1 Pseudochirops corinnae
CATTAACATTTGGCTTTAGAACTTTAAATTCTATTCTTTCCTTACCTCGCTCATCACTCACCCCCACTGTAAAGACAAGCAATGCAATACAGGCTGTACATGTGTAGTTACGTAGAACATCTCCACAACGAAGATCTTGTGTCCTATCCCACACCCCACTTGTTCTATTTTCTACTTTGTCCCTGTCCCTTTACAGAAGTGTGTGCTTCTAATAACTCTCCCCTTCATCCTCCCCCCTCTCATCCCCATCCCCCTACTCTCCTGTAGTCCAAGATACCCAGTTTAGAGGGTATGTCATTCCTTCCCTAAGCCAAATTCAATGAGAGTAAGGTTGACCCATTCCCTTTTGCCTTCCTGTTCTTCCCCTCATTAGTTGGGGAGCGGCTGAACAAGCTGTGGCATGTGGATGTAATGGAATACTGTTGTGTTATATGAAATGACAAGCAGGTAGATTTCAGAAAAGCTGATTCTGAGTGAAAGAAGCAGAATGAGAGAACATTGTACACAGTAACAACAACATTGTGGGATGATCAACTGTGATTGCCTTAGCTCTTCTCAGCCATGCAGTGATCTAAGACAATTTCAAAAGGCTCATGACGGAAAAGGTGATACAGAGTCAGAGAATGAATTATGGAGTCTGAATGCAGATGGAAACGTATTATTTTCATTTATTTTTTATGGCTTTTCCCTTCTGTTTCTTCTATCACAACATAACTAACATGGAAATATGTTTACATGATTGCATGTGTAGAACCTATATCAGATTGCTTGCCATCTTGGGGAGGGGTAATGGGCGGGAAAGAAGGACAAAAACATTGAAGCTCAAAATCTTGTTAAATATGAATGTTTAAAACTATATTTTCATGTAATTGGAAAAAAATACTACCTCCCCAAATAGAAAGATTATAGAAGCTATCATTTGCTTAGCTCTTAGAATGCCTGATTATCATCAAAGTTTAGTGAGATCTCTCCTCATCCCTTCAACCAATAGTTTCTCTACTCTCCCACCTCCAAACACACATACAAAATTAGTACATGTTTATTTTTGTATATATACATTGTATGTATGCGTATGCACATATTATGTCCACTGAGAAAATGCAAATCATTTTTAAGGGTAGGGACTCACATTTTGGTCATTTTAGGACTATTGCTTGCCACATAATGAATACTTGTTGAAAGTTCTTTTTGATTGATTGAACAGCAGCAACAAAAAATAGCTGTTGCTAGGAAGACTGTAAACTGCCAGCTTATAGTGTGGTATAGTATATAGTATAGTATAGTATAGTGTGGTGTGGTGTGGTATGGTATGGTATGGTATGATACGGTATAGCATAGTATATTTTTTTGTATCTTATATGATATTGCCTCATGTTTTTTATGTAATATAACATATTATATGTTATATATTCTATATTATTATTTCATATTATATTAAATCAAGTTATGTTATTTCATGATGCTGTTTATTGTATTTCATATGTCATGTTGTATCCCATCCTACCCCATCTCATCATATCATATAATTTTTCATATCATATCTAATTTTATCGTATATTATATCATGTCATGTTATGTTATTTTGTGTTGTGTTGTTACATGATACACAGCATTCCATTATATTATATCACATCATTATATTATGTTTTGTATAACATTACATATATAGTATAGTATAATTTTGGATTGGATTATGTTATATTTTATTAATCATATTGTCTTAAGAATTAGAGACAACATGGCCTGGTATAGAGATAGTCACTTTTGGAACTGGAAAGAACTTGCTTCTCATCTCATTCCAACACAGAATGGCTGTGTAACCTTGTGCAAGTCACTTAACCTCTTAGTACCCAAATGTAAGCTGCAGAGAAGATACAGATTTCTATTAGTGAAACATTATTTTGCCTCCTCATGTATAGCTCCCAGCACAGTTGAAATCACAGGTCCATTCTAAAAGGGAGAAAGAATCATATTATCTTAACTCAATCTGGTAAAAAGATCCAATTAAGATGTTTCTACTATAGTTTCTTTAATATGATCAGATCTAGAAAGAAGCATGTGAAAAAGATACATACTATTTAGTGCAGAGAATGAGGTTACACATTTATAGATGGAAAGGACCACAGATACCATCTAATCTAACCTCTTCATTTGGCAGGTGAGGAAACAGCTTAAGAAAATTTCTTTAACTTACTCAAGGTCACACAGGTAGGGAAAGTGAAACAATTACATTGTGAGCATTCCTTGGGAATACACACAGATAGCAAGTTGATCTAATGCATGTAATTTCTTGGGTCTATACTCCTTCCATGATAAAAATTGAAAAAATGTAGTTCTTGTTAGATATAAAGGAATTAAATACTTAGCAAGAATAGAACATTCTGGCAAGTAGCTTGTCACCCAGAGAGTCTAGATGGGTTAAGAAGTTATTTCAAATGTGGGACAGAATGCAGATTTTGCTCAGTAACTGGATAAACAAGTCGTAAGTTCACAGATCTAAAGTTAGTATAGACTTCATACTATATCAAGTCAGGATCCTACATTTTCCAGATGGCGAAAACAGGACCCAATCAAGTGAGGTGATAGGCCCAAAGTCATACAGGTATTCAGTGTTAGAGGTGTGTTTGAACTTAGATCTTCTGACTCTAAAGGCAGCATATATCATTTGGTGTGTGTGTCTGTGTCTGCGTCTCTGTGTCTGTGTGTGTTTTGCAAAACGATCTCTGGCATTTTTTTTTACTGTTTGCTGTGAGGAGTAGGACCAAGTATCATTTGTTTCAGTAGTAGTATGAGTAGTCCTGCTGTAGCATGGGTTAAAGAAAGGGAAATCTGTATACAAGATGAGAGAAGCGCTCTTAATATGTGGCCACAAACTGATTATTTCATTCTTATTTTTCTTTCCCTGGACTAGACAGATGCCCACTTTAATAAAATTGGTTTTAATAAGGATGACACAGAAGACACGATGGAGTGGGAAATAAAATAGAAGTCCATTACTTCAACTCTGTGGCTGTTAAAACTGTGGAAACAGTAATGTTGATCTTACTTAGCTAACTTTATCTCTCTTGAAGAAGGGAGAAGGCAAAAAGATAACTTTGGCCCTGACACAGCAGAGCATACAAAAGGCCTGGTTAAAGTGTTAGAGAAAAACAATAAGCATGCTCTCTGATATATAAGCAAAACATAAACATGGACCTCCTTAGGGGAGAAGGGAAATCATTTCAAATACTGTTCATTTACTTTGGCTATTTGGTCATGGCAATGATTTTTTTCAATTTTCATAGACTAAAGTGGGAGCACCTAAATGGGGCTCATGGAAGAATCTATGGATAGATTTCAGGGAATCTGTGAACTTGGATAGGAAAAAAATACATCTTTTTTTTTGTTGTTGAGTTTTAGCTGAAGTCAGTTAAAGCAGTGCCTTTATTCCTGAAGTTATTTTTCCAAAAATATTTATTTTTTTCTGAAGCCACAATAGTATTCCATCATTATCATAAACTACAAATTGTTCAGCCATTTCCCGACTGATGAGCATCTCCTCAATTTCCAATTCTTTGCCACAATAAAAAAGATCTGCTATGAGTAACTGTGTACATATAAGTCCTTTTCCTTTTTCATACAACTTTTGGGGGTACAGAGCTGGTAGTGACATTGCTAGGTCAAAGCTGTGTGCATAGTTTGATAGCTCTTTGGGCATAGTTCCAGATTGTTCTCTAGAAAGGCTGGACCAGTTTACAACTCCACCACAGTTCATCAGTGTGCCTATTTCTCCCCTCTCCTCCAGTGTGTCATTTTTTGAGAGATAGGGGTCATACCTCAGAGTTTTTTTAGTGTGTATATCTCTAACCAATAGTATTTTAGAATATTTTCTTGTTAATGACTATAGATAGCTTTCGTATCTTCTGAAGACTGTGTGTTCCTATTCTCTGGCCATTTAGCAACTGTGGCTAATATTTTTATACATTTGACTCAGTTTCCTAAATATTTGAGAAATGAGGCCTTTATCAGGAAAACGGGCTAAAAATATTTTTAGCATTACTTCATTGTATATAGTATCTTTTAGCAAAATATAGTTTCTTTGATTTTTTTTAGTTTAATTTTTATTTTATGAAATAAAACAAGCATTTTAGTAATAGTAAATAAAAAAGATGATTGTACGCGGAGCTACAAATCTACTTTGCACAACCTCCTATTCCTTTCAACTACACAGCAAAATTATCATGTAAATTCATTTTTGCCATTCTTTTTTCTTCCCTCTCCCCCCTCCTGCTTGGCTACCATTAGACACAAATACATATACATACTTCTATTTATCTATTCTTTCTCTGGATACAAATAGTATCTTTCTTCATTTGTCCTTTATGGTTAATTTGGGTCTATATCAGAAAAAAAATGACTAATTTTCTCAGTCATTCTTTTTTTTTTGAGGGAGGAAAGTAGGGCAATTGGAGTTAAGTGACTTGCCCAAGGTCACAAAGCTAGTAAATGTTAAGTGTCTGAGTTTGGATTTGAACTCAGGTCCTCCTGACTTCAGGGCTGGTGCTCTATTCACTGACCACCTAGATGCCCCTCAGAGTCATTCTTAAAACAATGGTGCTGTTACTATATGCAGTGTTCTCTAGGTTCCACTCATTTTACTCTTCATTTTTTAGAGCAAATCTTTCCATATTTTTTTTCTGAATTTGCTGAGCACAATATTTTTATGACAATAGTATTCCGTCACAACCATATATCATAACTTGTTCAGCCAATCCACAATTGATATAATCTCTACAATTTCCAGTTCTTTGCTACCACAAAGAGAGTTGCTATAAACATTTTTGAATATATTACTCTGATTATTTTTTAAATTAGGTCTATTTTTGCTTTTGCTACCCTGCCTTTTTTTTTACTTCATCTGAAGCATAATAGCTTCTATTTGAGCCCTTTATTTTAGCTCTGTGTGTGTCTTTCCATTTCAAATGTGTCTCTTTTAAAGAACTTGTTACATTCTGGCTTCTAATCCATTATGCTATCCACTTTCATTTTATAGGTTGTTGTTGTTCAATCATTTTTCAATTATGTCCTTGTCCCTATGAGCCCATTTAGGGTTTTCTTGGGAAAGATGCTGAAGTGGTTTGCCATTTCATTCTCTAGCTCATCTTTTTAGATGAGAAAATTGAGGTGAACAGGGTTAAGTGACTTGCCCAGGATCTCACAGCTAGCAAACATTTGAAGGAGGATTTGAATTCAGTTCTTTCAACATCTAGGCTCTATGCTCTATCCACTGTATCACTTGGTTTCCCAAATTTTATGGGTTAGCTCATGCTATTCACATTCACAGTTATGATTACTAACTGTATTAATTCCTCCATTCCATTTTCTTTTGTTTATCCTTCTTTCTCTATTTTTTCTAATCCTGTTTCTCTGGTTTCATTCTGACCTTCCTTAACCAACCATCTTTTTTTTATAATCCCCTCACCCATATCTATCTCCTTCTCCTCCTATTTCTCTATTAGCTAACATAGATTGTTATAACCAATTGCATATGTGGGTGTATTCTCTCTGAACCAGTCCCAAAGAGAGTGAGATTCTGGCATTGCCTGATGCTCCCCCTACCCCTGTATTTTCCTCTCTTCTTTGCATGCCTCTTTCCCTTCCCCTAACTCCCAGTATATTCTTTTTTTCTCACCCCTTCATTTTTTCTAGATCATCCCATCATAATTGCCTCACATTCATGCCCTCTGTGTATGTAGACTCTTTCTAACTGCTCTAATAGTGATAAAACTTTTAGGAGTTACATGTAGCATTTTCCCACATAAAAATGTCGACAGTTTCTCTTTATTGAGCTCCATATGGTTATTCTTTCATAATTACCTTCTTATGCTTCTCTTGAATCTTGTGTTTGAATGTTTTTCTATTCAGCTCTGGTCTTTTCATCATGAATGCTTGAAAGTTCTTTATTTAAATAAATATTAATTTTTTTTTCCCTTGAAGGATTATACTTAATCTTTCAGAGGAGGTGATTCTTGGCTATAATCCTAGCTCCTTTAAAGGCCTTCTAGAATATAATTCTCTAAGGCATCCATTCCTTTAAACTGATAAATCTTGTGTGATTCTAATTATGATTTCATGATATTTGAATTATTTTTTTCTTGCCGCTTGAAATATTTTCTCCTTGATTTGTAAGCTCTGGAATTTGGCTATAATATTCCTGGGAGTTTTTCTTTTGGGATCTCTTTTAGGAGGTGATCAGTGGATTCTTTTCATTTCTGTTTTGCTCTCTGAATCTAAATTTTGGGGACAGTTTTCCTTTATAATTACTGGAAATCCAATGTCTAGGCTCTTTCTTTGATCATGTATTTTCAGGTAGTCCAATCATTCTTAAATTATCTCTTCTCGATCTATTTTTCAGGTCAGCTGTTTTTTCAATGAAATATTTCACATTTTATTCTATTTTTTTTTCATTCTTTTCACTTTGTTCTCTTGTTTCTTAATACCTTATGGAATCATTAGCTTTCACTTATCCAGCTCTAATTTTTATGGAATATTTTCTTCAATGAGTTTTCTCCCACATTTTCCATTTGATGTATTTTCCTTTTTTAAGGAGTTCTTTTCATCAATTATTTTGGTGCCTTTTTTACAATTTGTTCATTTCTGTTTGAAGGTGTTTTTCTTTCAATATTTTCTGCCTACTTTATCAAAATATTAGTTCTCTTTTCATAATCTTCTTATATTACTCTCATTTTCTTTCTATACCACTCTTATTGCCTTCTTCAATTCTTCTAAGAATTCTTCTTAGATTAGGATCCAAACAACATCTTTCTTTGAGGCTTTATTTGTAGATGTTTTCACTCATGAACTTTTTTAAAATGTTATGAGATAAGATAGAGTTTAATAATGTCAAAGGATCTTTGACATAAAAAAAGATTAAGAACCCCCACTATAAGTATCATTTTTTTTAATTAATAGGTATTTTAAAATATTTCCTGAATGCCTCTAGGAATTGCCACTAGTTTTTGGCTGTTAATATATTAGGGTTTTTGTTTTGAGCTTTTGGATATATTGCCCTTCCCTTAAAAGAAATAAAATATATCTGTCTTTGAAAACAACAGTTTATTTAAGGAAAAATGTTCTTGTTGGGCACCCGATTTGCAGAGGACAGGAAACACTAAGTAATGTCCTAGGGAATTTGTGTACTTGGCCAACAATGAGTCAATAATCAGAGAATTCTCAGTTTTTGCTTGTGTTGTACAAGTTCACTTGTAAGTTGATTGTTGCAAAGGAATACATCATCTTTTTATCACTCCTAAAGAAAACTTTTTTTGTAGTTTCCTAAGGCTTTTACTATTTGTAACAATATGAAATTCAGAGTAAAAATTGTTTGAGGGAATAAATGCATTCTCCTAATCTCTCAAATTTTCTCATTTCTTCTCCTTTTTTTTTCCTCTTCATATTTCTCTTTTCATTGAAGAAAAAAAAAGGTAGTTCATCCACAGATACTAATGAAGTCTTTGAGCATACTATTTGGAGAATAATTAAAAAACAAAAACAGGGGAAGAAGGAGAGGGTGCTCTCTCAGCAATCATTTGTCATTTCTTTAGAGGCAGAATCACAGTCTCTAGGGACAAAAGTAGGACAGGAAATGAGAAGAAGCACTGAGTCTGGGGGAACAGCAAATATATTTAGAATTTCTGTGTTTATGAGTGTGTGAAAGAAAGACCACACATCTATCAGACTGGTAAATATGACAGAAAAAAGGAAAATGATAAATGTTGGAGAAAATGTGGGAAAATTGAAACATTAATGCATTGTTGGTGGAGTTGTGAACTGATTCAAACATTCTGGAAAGTAATTTGGAACTATGCCTAGAAGACTATAAAACTATGCATATCCTGTGATCTGGCAATGACTCTACTAGGTCTATATACCAAAAAGGTCATCAAAATGGGTAAAGGATCCACATGTACAAAAATATTTATAGTAGCTCTTTTAGTGATGACCAAGAATTGGAAATTGAGGTATATTCATCAATTGGAGGATGGCCGAAGTTGTGGTATATGAATGTAATGGAATACTATTGTGCTATAAGAAATGAACAGGTAGATTTCAGAAAAACCTGGGATACCTTTCATAAATTGATACTGAGTGAAGTGAGCAGAACCAGAAGAACATTGTACACAGTAATAATGATATTGTGTGATGATCAACTTTGATAAACATAATTCTTCTCAGCAATACAATAATCTAAGACAATTACAAGCAACTCATGATGGAAAATTCTGTCCACATCCAGAGAAAGCACTATGGAGTTTGAATGCAGATCAAAACATACTATATTCTGTTTTTTGGTCTGATTTTTTTTTCTTTCTCATGGTTTTCCTTTTTGGTTCTGTTTCTTCTTTCACAACAAGACTAATGTGGAAATATATTTACATGATTATGCATGTATAACCTATATCAGATTGTTTGGGAGGGGAGAAAGGAGGGAGAGAGGAAGAGAGGGAAAAATAATTTGAAATCAAAATCTTAAAAAAATAAACGTTGAATACTATCTTTATATCTAATGGGAAAAATAAAATACTTTTTTTAAAAAAAAGGAAGATTTAGAAGAAAAATTAGTGAAACAGACAGAGATACAGAAAAAAGATACACAGTGAAAACAACTCTGAAGTTTACTTTCAGTAGCTTCAGTTCTGCTATCACAGATCTTACTTTATATGTTGTGTGAGGTAAGAAGAAGGGCCTAAATGTCAAAAGATAACAAAAACACAAAGGAAAAACCAAACATCTGCAGCTGGATCACCAGACAAAGGCACCTGCTTAGCATGGTCGTTCATGCAGCAAACACAGAGTTAAAGGCTTTTTTGGGGGCATTTCTAAAGTGCCAGGTACTGGATGCATATGGTACAGTCCATTCTCAGGAAATGGATTATTCAGACTCATGGTATCTAAGTGACACACGATACATATACAGAACTATTGTTATTGAATGCAGTTTAACTTTTGTGTTATAGTTTATCTGTGCAGTCTACTAGATCTGCCATAGTTTCAGTTAAGGAAACTCTGCCAAAACTGTTTTAGGGACCTCAAAAATCCTCTGAATCCTCTACTCCTAAACTACCATCAGCTGAATTAAGGCAATAGGAAAAGAAAAAAGGATCTTGTCCTTGGTAATTCAGTAGATGCCAGATATTGGATTTTGGGTAAGACTTGCAACAAGAGCCCAACTACTTTTTATTTCTCCTTCAGCAAGTTTTCAGATTTCACTGGAGAATATTAAAAAAAAATGATCATTTTTAACTTCCCAGATGCAATTACAGATTTCACTTTCTTCCAGTAGAATTCTTTGCTTTATGTACCCTGACTTTTATGGACTATTGATTCTAATCCTTCCAACTGTGTAAGTCAATCCCTAATAATAAATTGCTAACTTGAGGATGGTGCTGCTAGCAGGAGGTATACACTGTTTCAAGCTACCAAGATAACATTTAGTACATTAGATCAAGAAGGCACAAGTTCCCTTGAGGTCTGAGGGAGCTGATGTGTTCCTTTAAATTTCTGATGCATTAACAATAGTTATATAATTACTTGAGAATCTCTTTCTTTTAATGGAGAGTAAAAACTGGAGGGAGATCATAAAAAAGGCTAGACAAACAAGACAGCTTAGAAAGGTACATGTTGATGTTATATACTTAAAAGGAAAAGCAAGCTATCCATCATAGAGACCTGTACTTTCACATGCAATCCTCTTTTGCCATTCTAATATGTATATGCAAATGTCCATTATATTTGGTGTTAGTTAAGTATTTCAAAGGAAAGTGATTTTTTTAAAGGAGTTATATGTGTGAAGAAAATGAAACATTGATTCTCAGCTTTAATTCCAGACCCAAATTATGTCCACTGGTGATCTTAAAGAGGGGTTATAGAGGCTCCCCTGAAAAGGAAGTAGTACTCAACTTCTCATCAACGTATGGAGCTAGGAGGAGGATATCCTGTTTGAGGGGCAGGAAGAGAATAGGCAATGTGATAACATGTTAAATGGAAAGTTTAACATGATCATGGTTCTGCCATGAAATAAATTTGTTTGGTCTTATTATAATACTTTTAGATTTGTAAATAGCATATAGGTAAACAGTGTATGGAACTTTGTCCCAGAGTACTGACATGATGGAAGCATACTTCATTTCCACAGTGGCCCACCAATGTCTCAAGGTCCTTCTAAAATCACTATTATGGGGGGGGGAGGGGGCAGGGAAGCAGAGCCAAGATGGTGGTGTAAGAGCAGCAACATATTGCAGCTCTCACATAACCACCCCAAAATACACATAAAATATGACTCTAAACTAATTCTAGAACTCCAAAACGCACACAAATATACTTTCCACTAAAGTCAGCTCGGCAACGAAGAACCATATCAGCCCTGCGAACCAAAACCAGCCTAGCCTGAAACCGTGGCCCTGCCCTGGAGGCGGTTGGACAAGAGAAGCCGAGCCCCAGGTGGAGCTTCAGGTGAGCGGATCAGTGGCAGCTGTGTCAGTATCCAGGGCTTGCAAAATTGGGAGAGAAAAGTGGTCCGGCTGAAACACCTCCAGAGCAACGAGGCCGCAGAACTGGAGGTCTTGCACTTGCCTCCACACTGCTGCTTCAGAGCTCTCAGCCTGCAGACTGCAGGGGGACCAAGCGATCGTTCAGAGGCTAAGTGCTCTTGCGTTGAGTTTGCCTGGATCCGGATTGCAGTCTTGGGCTTTGGTCCTGTGTTTTGGTTTTTTTTTTTTTTTTCAGTGAGCCAGAGTGGGGGAGGGACCAGCAGTCTCCTAAGAGCTCCAGCAGCTGGGAGGACCCCAGTGATTTGGGACAGAGCTTTCCCCTCTGGAAGCAGAGCTCCATAGAGATTTAAAAAAAAAAATCACGGACTGACCAACCATGAATAAGAATAAGCATAAGAAGCAAAGTAAGAACAGCACCCAAACCCTAGATTCCTTCTTTGGGGAAAAGAAGGATCAAGGCAGAGAGCAGGAGGAGGACAGCACAGCTAGAGCTCCCCCGCCAAAAGCTTCCAATAAACATGAAGATTGCCTTAAAGCTAGAGATGAGCTGAAGAAGGTTTTTGAAAACAAAATGAGAGAAGTAGAAGAAAAATTGGGAAGAGAAATAAGAATGTCATAAGAAAATCATGAAAAGAGAGTCAGCAATCTGACTGAAGAAATTAATACCTTAAAAAATAGATTAACTCAAATGATAAAAGAGGCCCAAAAAGCCAATGAGGAGAGGAATGCCTTAAAAAGTCAACTTTGTCAGATGATAAAACAATCTCAAAAGCATTCTGAAGAGAATAATTCCATAAAATCACTATTCCTCTCTACTCTGACCATTCCTGTCATGCCTATTTTCTAGGGTAGGCCTTAACACAAATCCTATTCTAGTAATCTAAACTGAGGGTGAGCTTTCTAGTATACCTTGCAACCTGTCAACCTACATTATAAGAGATACTTTGGCCCAGTGATAATTATTATGAGATCATGACATCCTCAGCAATAGACTGTATATCTGGAATTTACCATCTCCCCCATGAATTTGCCTTCTGTGCAAGGCTTATTGACTTGACTTTGCTTTCTGGGCTTCTTTATCATCACTTAAAAGTTCAGGATATAGAAAAAAGGTTCCAAGCCAATAGCAGCCCTTTCCCCAGTAGTGATGTTAACATCATGGTGTTTATTCATGGTGTTCATTCTACTTATCAATAATAGCATTCCAAAGATTCAGTTCCTCTAGAGATGCAGGTATTATCCCTGCTATCTTCACTTTCCTTCCTTGACTTCAGCAAAAATGGGACTGGGAAAAGAAGAGCAACTAACTATCCAGGACCCTGCTGCTTGCAAAATCTGCATGTTGCAAAGCTATTTTTGTATAGGGACAAGTTCTCAGCAAACACGTTTGAAATGGCTGTTGTGTATACATGAGGTACTATGCTGGTTGTAGGGGGAAAGTAAGGGGAAAAGAAGTACAGTTTTGTTGTTGTTGTTATTTTGTTTTTCCTACTGCTGGACAGGGACTCAAGGATTATGAAATGGGAGACACACTAGTTCTAGAAACCCAGAAAACTCTTGATTACAGGGGAGAAGAATGGGGCCTGTTGTTGACAATACCTTGTAATCAAGTCACTGGGTTAAGTAAGCTTAGGACAGATATAATTATAAGACAAAATTCACTATGAATAATGTAAAAGAAGAGATGCGGGGAAAATGTTTTATAGTTGGAGAAGTCAGAAAAGAACTGTTTAAGTAAATCATATTTGAAATGGGCTTTAAAGGTGGTGGGGAGGTGGCATTTCTTTAGCATTAACAAAAGGATTTCATAAAATGCTTTCTTAAATTAAATTTCTTTAAAAAATTTTCTTAAAAATTTCTTATTAGTCAGACAGGAGTAATTCATAGAATGTGTCCACACGCTCTCACATCATTTGATTTCCTGTGGTCACACAGTTACTCAATTCCACAGATGTGATTTGAAAGCAATTCTCACCTGACTTCAAGTTCCACCATACCATACTGTCTTCCATAATTCTTATATTTCAATTTTATATTTTTGCTTTGTTTTTAAATATTTTCCTTCTTTTTTCCTTCTTTTCTTTGAGCCTTAAATTTGGAGAGTTTCTTTAGTGTCTGATTCAGTGGCTCAAGAAGAAAATGTAATAGCCTGTGTATTGCACAAAAATCTTAATTAGGATAAATGTGGCAGAACTATATTGAGAGCAATATAAATCAAGCACTGTCTTGGCGGGGGAAGCCAATACGTACAAAAATATTGAAGAAAGACAAAAATAGTCCCTGTATTAAAGAGCTCACATTATAATGGTGGAGACAACATGAAAACGAGTAGGCAAATATATAATGCTTGTAAAATAGTCTTGAGAGGAAGACATTTGTAGCTAAGGGGATAAGGGAGAGAAGGAAGGAGATACTCCTCTTGACATTCCTCTGTCTTAGTCTTAAGGAATCATCTTTCCACACTCTCTCTCCCTTCCATATAGGGTCAGGGTCTCCTTGGGAGGGAGTTGTACTCTCTCTTTTCTTTCCCCCTTCTCCTTTTTCAGTGTCTCTCTCTCCTGCCCATCTCCACTCTCCTGAAAGGGGGCTACATCTGGAGAGCATGTAGTGCTCAGATCTTGTTCCTCCTAGGGAACATTCATGATCTCTCTCTAATCCTTGGGATGCACCTCCATGTTTACATCTTGGGTTTAAAAAAAAAAATCCTTGTTAATAAAGTACTTTGCAATCCCTGAAAAAAAATCTACCTCTTTAGGAAAATGAGATTTGAATGGAGGTGCGTAGCAATCTTAAGAATCCAGGAGGCAAATTTTGAAGCATGGGAGTTAGCCATAATATAGATACTAAGAGAGATAAATTGTCCTATATAAACATAACAAGTAGGCCAGGATCTTAGAATATTTTTGTTGTTTTCTATTGAGTCGTTCCAGTCATATCCAACACTTTGTGACCCCATTTGGGGGTTTTCTTGGCAAAGATACTCTAGTGGTTTTCTATTTCCTTCTCCGGTTCATTTTATAAATGAGGAACTGAGGCAACCAGGGTCAAGTGACTTGCCCAGGAAGAATGCAAGGCTGGATTTGAACTCGGGAAAATGAATTTTCTTGACTCCAGGCCCAGTGCTCTATCCATTGTGTCATAGGGAGTAAAGTGTAGGAAAACCTCAATGGTAAGAAGGGGCCAGGTTGTAAAGAACTTTAAATGGCAAACAGAGGAGTTTATATTTGATCCTAGAGGTAATAGGGAACCCATGAAGTTTATTGAGTAGAAATACACATGATGAGCCCAGTATTTTGTGGAAATCTTATCTGGCAGGTATGGAGAGGATGGACTGGAGTAGAGAGAAGTTTGTGGTAGAGACCAAATAAGAGGCCATTTTAACATAGATCTGGGTTACGATAGCTACTGTGTGAGTGTAGAGTAAGGGTCAAATAGTAGAGAGGGTATAAAGTGAGTTTTCTCCTTTCCATAAAGCACTTGATGAACAAACAGGATCTAGGGTTGTCATGAATGGGCCTAGTGGAAGAGGACATGCGAGAAAAAATTTTCTGAAACCTGAAAAGGCTCATATGAACTGATGCTGAGTGAAGCAAGCAGAGCTAGGAGAACATTGTACACAGTAACAACCACTTTGTGCAATGACTGACTTTGATGGACTTAGTCCTTCATATCAATGAAAGGACCTAAAACAATTCCAAAAAATTCATGATGGAAAATGCCAGCCACATCCAGAGAAGGAACTATGGAGTCGGAATACAGAGCGAAGCAGACTATTTGCTCCCTTTTTTGCATTCTGTTTTGTTTTGTTTTCTTTTCATGGTTCCTCTCATATGTTCTAATTCTTCTATAAAATATGACTGATGTGAAAATATGTTTAATAAGAATGTATAAGTATAGCCTATATCAGATCGGACACCATCTTGGGGAGGGGTTAGGGGAGGTGGTAGAGAAAATGTAAAACTTATTGAAGTGAATGTTGACAGCTAAAAATAAATTAATTTTTAAAAAAGAAAAATGTTTTTGGAGATAACAACGAGTATCATGCCTGGCAGCATAAAAAGAAAAACGTGCACATATGGTGTCAGCTTCAGTGCTTTCCTCTTAAACAAAATTTAACTCTCATCCTAAGAGTTCTCTCATGTCATACTATAGGGATTTTGTATTTTTGTTTATCTTATTTTTTTAAGCCAGAGTTCAAAAGAGGAATTGTTGTATTTGATGAAAATTTAATTGAGTGTATCATGAGGTTTTGGTGAGGTGAGGTACAAAGAAGGAGAGCAAGAGATTACAGGTAGGTAGTAATACAGAGGACAGTTTAGACAGAGGTACAATTATCCTGGGAGAGGAGCTGATTTCCACCTGAGAAGCCATCCTGTGCTCCCATGAGGGTTGGAGGTGAAAGAGAAATAGACCAGGAGAGGACGTCAAAGCAATAAGGCCATAGGAAGGGAGAACTGTGAGTGGTTTATACCATGTGTCTGTATGAGCCAGTCCCCAAGGCTATTAGATGAGGTCTGGGGACAGTGGTCAAGCTGGGAGCGAGTTAACCCCCTGGCACTTTTGTCTGTATATCCTCAATGCTTAGCACAGTGCCCAATACATAGAGGATGTTTAATAAAGGTTTAATGATTGCTTGATTTATTGAGTTTTATGAGAACTTAGCTCCCCTTCCTAGCCTGATGCAGCAAAAAAATGGTCTGACTTTGGAGTCAAAGAACTTAAGCTTGAATATTGGTTCTACTTCTTAACCCTGTGGGATCTTAGGGAAGTGATTTCCTTTTTCTGGGCCTTAGTTTCCTTAGCTATAAAATGATGATATTGGATTGAATCATCTCTGATTAGAGGGCTAGAGGGTGGGGTACTAAACTCCTCTTAATATCACCTCTCCAATCTTGGGCTTCAATCACATTGTACTTACATTCATCATATATTTCCAAGTATAAAGATAATCGTCCTTGTAAGAGGGAGGTAAAATCAAAATAGACTTTGAGAAGCATTGCTTTCTCTTTATAATTTGATTATACCAGCTCCTGTGAGAGAGTAGGTCTGACCTTCACTGGTTTTCATTTCGCCTTGCTTATAGTAGAAAGAGTAGAATTTTTTCCATAAACTTCAGTGTTTTGTTTTTTTTTTCTGAACTAGACTGAAGATTTCTGGTACTATTTTTTTCTTTTAAAAATGCATTAATCTTTAGTTTTATTTATAGTGCTTTCATTTTCAGATCTCTCTCTCACACACACACACACACACACACACACACACACACACACACA
>CM053591.1:10730842-10745107 GCA_028646515.1 Pseudochirops corinnae
CCCCCCCCCCCCCCCCCCGTTACAGCGAGCAGAGCCATGGCTACTCAGTGTGATTTTGTAGGTTTTATAGGAGTGCTGTTCTTAAAACTTCTGTAACACCATTTATAAATCATGCATATTTGTTTTCTATTTTAATGCCCAGGTGAAAATATGTAAGAGGGCATCCTCACCAAGATGAATCAAAGGAAGGAGGCACCCAGTGTGGGGCAAAGCAAGGTTTTTAAACCCAAACACAGGCGGGCCATCTCCCACCGCTGTCCCTTGCTCCCATTGGCTGGGAGTTGGGCTTACAGTCTAAACACAAAATCCTCTTCCAATAACAAGGAACAAAGAAACCTGTCACTATCCCTTACTCCTATGGGCTGGGAGGTGAGCTTATAGTCTGTGTGTGAAAAAAGACAAAGAACAGGGAAGCCAGTAGTATTCAATCTAAATGTACATGCCTGTATTTGCAAATGCTACCGTGAGAAAGTGGGAGGGATTCTGAAAAATTCCAAAAGTGCTTAATGCTAATGCAGCAGCCAGGGACTCCGGTATGTCCAGTCTTAAAAAAGGTGTCTCTGGTTTCGCACTAATCCCTCTCTCTCTCCTCTTTCTGCGAAGTCTTCCCAGAGGGTCACAGAGGGTGTCCCACTCAGGTTTCATTTTATCTACTCTATTTCTATTCAATATATGAATGTTTTTGAGCCAAAATTAATGCCCATGTTACTGTTGGAGATGGTATCAAAAATACTATCAAGAAGAAAAGATGAAAAAATGCACAAAAGAATTATAAACTTAATTACTTGAGAAATCACTAATAATAAGAATAATGCAAATTAAAACAATCCTGAGGTTCCATTTCATGGCCAGAGAATTGACAAAAATGACAAAAGTGTGAGATTCTTCAGTTTTAGAGGAGTTCTGGAAATATAGGTATCCTAATACATTGCTGGTAGTGCTGTGAATTATTACAATCATTTCAAAAACAAATTAGAGCCATGCAAATAAAGTAACTAAAATGCCCATTTGTTTTGGCTCAGAGATTCAACTGTTAGGCCTAGAGTCAATGGGTACCTTGATAAACAGAAAGACCTGATAGAGACCAAAATATTTATAGGTATACCTTTTTGTGGTAACAAACTAGAACCAATATAGGTATCCCTTGACTGGGAAATAGCTAAATCAATTGTGGTATATAAATGTGATGGAATATCACTTTGCTTTAGAAGACATTATGATCTAGATGTGGTGGTACACTCCTGTAATTCTTACTACCTGGGTGTCCGAAGCTGGTAGATCACTTAAGCTTGTGAGTTCTGAGCTATAGTAGCCTATGCCAGGGGTGGGGAACCTTCTAGGTGGCCTTCCAGGCCCTTGGGTGCAGCCTTCTGAGTCCAAATTTTAGAAAACAAATCCTTTTATGAAAGGAATTTGTTCTGCAAAACTTGGATTTAGTCAAAGGATCACACTTGAGGACCTAGAGGGCCACATGTGGCCTCAAGGCCACAAATTCCTCACCCCTGGCCTAAGCCAATTAGGTGTCCCCAATGAGTCTGTCATCAATATGGTAAGCCTCTTCAAACAGGGGACAACTAGGTTCGGAAAAGGGAGTAAATTGGCTCAGGTCAGAAAATGGAACAAGTTAAAGCTTCTGTGCTTCTCAATATTGAAATCAAGTCCATGAGGGACTGCTGTATTCCTGACCTTGGTGAGAGAAGAGAGAGAGAGAGAAAGAAAGAAAGAGAGGGAGGGGGGAAGAAAGGAAGGAAAGAAGGAAGGAAGAAAGGAACAAGGAAGGAAAAAAGGAAGGAAGAAAAGAAAAAAGGAAGGAAGGAAGGAAGGAAAAAAGAAAGGAAGGAAGGAAGGAAAAAAGAAAGGAAGGAAGGAAAAAAGGAAGGAAGGAAGGAAGGAAAAAAGAAAGGAAGGAAGGAAGGAAGGAAGGAAGGAAGGAAGGAAAAAAGAAAGGAAGGAAGGAAGGAAGGAAGGAAGGAAGGAAGGAAGGAAGGAAGGAAAGAAAGAAGGAGGGAAGGGAGGGAGGGGGAGAGGGAAGGAAGGAGGGAGGAAGGATGAAAGGAAGGAGGGGGGGATTCCTAATTTGGTGAATACAGAGAAACATGGAGTTACCTGAACATTGCTGTGAAGGTATCTAAGCAGATCCAAATACTATACACAAGGATATAACAACACAAATGGAAAGATAACAAGCACAAAATAAGTGAAAGTTGCAAAATTAGAAAGAATAAGTTTATCTCCTCACCTTCCCACACCCTTTCTTTATGAACAAAGAAGGAGTCACAGTACTTAGTTAGAAGTTCCTGCCTCTCAGACACCAGGCAGAAAATCACTGCTTTTAAGTGCTTCAACCTATATCCCATCCCATATTCAATCCTATTCCACAGAGATGAAGTGCTGAATATGAATTTCAAATTTCCTGAGTCTTCATCTATAATATAGCCATACTCTGTTGTATGAGTTCAACATCAGCTAGAAAATATGTTTAAGTTCCCTTGAGGAAGACAGTGTTTATACCCCTTTGCCTTCTTGTAGTAGGATTAGCCATAGGGAGCTAATCCAATTTAATGGTTCCTGTTTCCTAGGACTTTTAAGTTTGTGGCAGCCCATGTACTTTCTATAGTAGAAGTGTCTACCCACTGCATTGAGCCAGCAACACTAGTGTATTATGAATCAGATTAACATGCAATTGATTAATGAAAATAGAAAACCACAAGGATCCTTTCATAAGATTTAGTGATTCCATTTATGTTTGAGTTTGATATTACTGGTCTAGGAGATACACAAATCTAAAAGAAACTATGGGCATGAACCTAAAAAGATACACACACACACACACACACACAGAGATTTATAGACACACACATATATGTACATACATACATATATATGTAGTTATTCTTTTCATTGTTTCTATGCCAATATTGCATACAATTAAGCTTGTGGGTAGTGACTATTAATGTCAAGATCATATGTTTGGGGCATAATGTAAATTCAAGGAAGGGGTGATATTTTACCAATAGAATGTATGTTGGAGGAGTTTACAATCTAATATAGAAGATAACAGGCAAAGAAACATATGCAAAGCAAACCATGTGCAGAATAAATAGGAAAAAATTAACAGAGAAAAAGCATTAAAATTTAGAGGGCTTGGGAAAGGCTTCCTGTAAAAGATGGGATTTTAGTTGGGACTTGAAGGAAGCCAGGGAAGTCTATAGGCAGAGCTGAAGAGGGAGAGCCTTCCAGGGATGGGGAACAGCCAGAGAAAATACCTGAAGCCTAGCCATGGGAAGCCTTGTTTGTGGAGTAATCAGGAAATCAGTATCACTGAATAGAAGAGTATGTAGTGGGGAGTAAGGTGTAGTTAATTTGGAAATGGTGGGAGGGGTTCGGATCATTGAAGGGTTTTCATTCCAAGCAGAGGATTTTGTATTTGACCCTGGAGGTAATAGGAAACCACTGGAGTTTATTGAGTTAGAGGAGTGATGTGATCAGACTAAGTTAAGAGTCCCTGTGACTAACATTACAGCGGAGTTGTTAAAGACAAATGAATAATCAATGTTTTGGATTCATCAGTGTTTGGTCTTTCATTGGATGCCTCATAGGAGGAACTGTAATCCAATGGAAAGAAGACTGGGTTTGGAGTTGGAGAACAGGAGTTCAAATCACACCTCTGCCACTTACTATCTGTGTGATTTTGGGCGAGTCACTTTCTCTCTGGGCCTCAGTTTGCTTGTCTAAAAAATGAGGCGCTTATACTACATGGCTTCTAAGACCCCTTGTACTTGTAAATCTATAACCTGGGAGCTGATTTTGTCTTCCTCTTTCCATTTAATATTACCAATAAACCTCAAATTTTTTTTCTGGAATTTGAAATTTCTGGGATTATTCTTACAAAATTATGCCACTCTCATGTGAGTTAACATGGTCCATGGAGAAGTGCTCAGAATTTGGAGGAAAGCCCAGACTGAAAGTCCAGTTCTGCCACTCATACCATGTGGTTTTGAGTTAATCACTTAACCTTTCTTGGTCTGTTTATTCACCTATGAAAGGATGAATTTGGACCAGATAACTGCTAGGATTCCCTCCAAATATGTCTCTGTTACTTTAATCATCTCCTACTGTTTACATCTTCTGTGGAGGTAGCTAGGTGGCTCACTAAGTGGTATACTGGACTTGGAATCAGGGAGACCTAAGTTTGGATCCTGCCTAAGACACTTACTAGATGTATGACTCTGGATAAGTTACTTAAAATCTGTTTTCCTCAGTTTCCTTAACTATGAAATGGGACTGGTAATAATGGCACCTGCCTTCAACCTTGCCAGGCTTGTGGTTAGGGTCAAATGAAGTGATATTTATGTGGCTGGCACATTATTAGATAATTAATACATGCTTGTTTCCTTCCTTCCTATATAGGACTCTCTAAATCGTGGCTTGGTCCATGAGGCCCCTTGCAACCAGATTTAGATTCTTTCTCCTTTTGGTCCAGAGTTACTTATATTTGTCATTCAAATTTTGTCTTTGAGTGTCTCAAACCGCATCTCTATCCATGGACTCCAATTTATCTTTTCTTAGAACTAGTTGAAATCGGCTCTCCTCTAGTCCAAATAGATATCAACTATCTCCATTATTTTATCTCCTTGCTTACAGACTACTCCCAATGTGCTCTGATTTTTGTCTTAATCAGGATTTTCATTCTATCAATATAAACGTTGCCAGTCTTCAGAGACTTATTTTTAGTGAAGTCATTTGGCTAGGGAATAATAATACGCATTCCTGTTTGTGGGGACATAATATAGAGGGCTCATTCACATGTCAGGGATGAAGACCTCAAGACTACCCTTGTGTTTCGGTATCCACATCTGTTCAAATATTAATAGCTTTCCTTGGAGCCAACTCTAGAAACACGAATGACTGGCTAGCTCAGAAATGAGGATTAAAAATAAAAAGAAATCAAATTCTTTCAAGACTCTCGGTGGATATCTGTCTCCATTTGAACATCAATATTCCTCTTTCTTTCTGTTTCCTGTTGCAGTATGAATTGGTCACTTTCCCTTTGTTCATTTTTATTTAGTAGTTTGCTCATAAGTGTTCATTGATGACTTCCTTTGACTGCTTACAGACCAGAGGCAAAGCCCAGGAATGAATTTGTGGTGTCTTCCATAAGCTGCAAATCCCCTTATATTAGTGGAAGAATACATGAAGTTTCATTATTTGGATCATAAATGGATGCTGGGTTTTCAGAATATTCATACAGGAAATTAGATTCCATTAAGTTTAGTTAAATATAAAATTGAAAAAAAAATCGAATTTTCCTTGCAGAATAGCACATTGCAGTTAGTTAGGAAACACATTAGTGTTATTAATGATATAGGATTGACCTTTGCAGGGAAGGCATGATTTCTCCTGCCAACCTGGTTATCATCTTCTCATTTAACATTGTGTATTTTGGGTTGTGTGGATTTTTTCTTTGCTCTACTTATTGAGGTGTGTGTGTTGGGGTTAGGAGGCAGAAATAGGAAAGGTTCAAAGAAGAAGGGGAAAGGGCAGAAACTAAATCTTTGATGTAGATACCTAAAAAGGAGACATGGGGTGTATTGTTTTAAGGAAGTAATATGTATTATTTTATGCCGGTATACTTAAAGTCTTGTGTATTAGAAATTAACCCACTTTCCCACTCATTAATCTAGGCATGAATTATGTAGTCTTGCAACCTCATATGAGCTATTTCTTGTTTGCCTTGTAACTGGAAATAATAGTTCACATTCATTTAATATTTTCCCTTTTGCACGGCACTTCCCTTGCAAAAACTCTGTAAGATAATCAGTATCACTATTATAATCCTTATTTTTTCAGTTGAAGAAATTGAACTTTAAAGAAATCAAATGACTCAACTAAGAAAACATGACCCATAAGTGGAGTACATACCTGTTTTATACAAATAGCAACCAGGTAGGGTTAGCCCTTCTTTGCTATTATTGCTACTTTAAGTTCCCAGGAGAGGTATTAATAATGCACAAGGTAAAATTACAAAGTAATTCCTAGAATTTGATAATTGATTTTGCTGAATCATTGAAAAACAGCTATAGCAGATGGAGAACTTGCCTTCAAAGCTCAAGAAACCTGGATTCAGCTCTTGCTTCTTGCCACCTATTGATTGGGTGACCTTGGGCAGAGCTCTAGCCAACCTTGTAAATTACAGAGAAGGTTCCAATCTGCATTATAGGATAGGTACCTTACTGGTTGCTCCCTACATCATTACATACAAGTTCAGTCTTTACTTCTCTATTGTAGTGAAAGATTTTTAACTGGTTAAAAAATAAAAAAGGTCTGAGGTCCCCTTGAGATCCTAGAGTTCTGGGGGTGATGGTGAGGCATTTCATATTATTAGCATTGCCTTTCTTGAAGCTACTTTGTGCGCAGGGTGACCCAGAATGCTCAGTGCAGTTTTGAGTTTGTTCATGTTTGTGAAATGTGGCCGTGGAATTGAAATGAGCATTTTAGTGGAATTGAATCCCACAGTTACCCTTGCCAATTCATTGGCTTTCTGGGAGGGGCTCACAGTTTGGAGTGGATGAGAAGCATTGAGAGTGAAACAGAGTGAGAAATTGGAAGGGAAGGCAAGTTACTTTAACTACCCTGGGCCTCAGCTTTCTCATCTGTGTAAAATGAGTTGTTTGGACTGAATGATCTCTCAAGCCCGTTTCATCTCCAGTTCTATGATTCTATAAGGTTAGCAGTCAAGCAAAGGCCCCAAAATTCTAGGGAGACATAAGGAAGAGAAAATGATCCTGCATTGCAGAGAAAAAAATTGCTACCCCAAGAAAAATTTAAAGCAACCAAAGGATGGTATTGACAAGCCAAAAAAAAAAAAAAAATATGTTTATTGCTAATAAAAACAGCATTCATAGTGACTTTAGTCTCATTTATTGTGACATACTCTAAAGCAGTAATGTTTCCTGGAGTCAATAATTGTTAGTAGTATAAGTTTTCCTTTCTTTTATTATACCAAGATCAGAACATTCCAGTTTACATATATAAATGTCATCTAAAATGGTCTATGAGCTGCCTTTTAGCAAATTTCTAATGTTCTTTTAAGTGAAGCTTTTGCGCATACTTAGCAGTAATTCAGAGTAGCTCAAAAAATGTAGTAGACCCATCATACAGAGTATCCAAAAAAAGGCTTAGTGCATGTTTAATCTATTAAACCTTGCTACAGCCTTTTGTTATAATGTAGTTTAGATGTACTTAAAAGCAGCTAATAAAAATTTAAGCCTTGCAAGTTGAGGGGGAGCTTTAAGAATCCTTCAGACATGTAGAATTCTTATTCGTTTTGTCTCTTTCTGTCACAGATCTTTCAATGTCACAGTGCAGATCAATATTCTACCAACAGGTCACAAAACTTCCATCATTAAAAGATGGTCTTTAAGATTTTCTTTGGTCAACCCAGTGACAATCATCTCCAAACTTAGCTAGTCTGGCTCTCATGTGATGGACATTTCATATGTTACTAGGCCTGTGCTTGTAGACATCCATTTTAACAAGAACCTTCTAGGATTTGTCTTCAGGTAACAGCCTTCAGGAACTCATAGTCAGACTTCTTCCCCAATGTGCCATGAGAATAAGACTTAAGTGGAAGAATGCTAGCATTCAAAATAGCTTTAAGCAAAAGACTAGTAGTTAATCATTTACTAACTATAGAGGTATAAACACTACCATAGTAATGGTTTCCATTTCAGCTGACGTTCTTCAGATGGTCCCATTGAATTTTCAGAGAATACTACAGTCCTTGTCATAAAACCTTTTTGGAAAGGAATGGGCTGCTAATTCTGCATGTAGTACCAAGGAGACAGACAAGGACCAATAATAATAATGACAAAAAGCTAGTTCAGACAAAAAGGGGAAGGTTCTATGTCTTCTACGTTCATATCTTTGACGAGGGTTTTCAATATTCTTTCCCACCCCAGGTAACAGAGCTCTCTCCTACATCACAGCCATAGTCCCTTTGTGGTTGGTTGTGCGTTCTCTAGATCTGTTAGGCATGCTCAATAGATACTATCACAGATTTATAATTCACTGAGAGACAAGAGATTTGGAGGTGAACTTTCAAGAAGGGGAACAGGAAGGGAATGGCCATTTATTAGACACCCATCATATGCCAGGAGCTTTGCTAAGCGCTTTACAAATATTACCTCATTGTATACTCCCAACTCTGAAAGCTAAGTGATGTTATTATCCTCATTCATAAAAATTAGGCTGATATAAATATAGTACTTTTTGTTTGTCCAGTCATTTTTCAGTCTTGTCTGACTCTTCGTAACCCCCATTTGGGGTTTTCTTGGCAAAGATACTAGAGTGTTTTGTCATTTTCTTCCCCAGCTTATTTACAGGGTGAAGTGACTCGCCCAAGGTCACATTGATAGAAAGTATTTGTGACCTACTTTGAATCAGATATTCCTCGCTCCAGGTCCAGAAACCTATCTACTGCACCACTAAGCCTGCACTTACCTTAATGATTACCTTTAGAGGAGGATACCCGAACATTATATTTTATTTCCAACTTAAAGTATTGTTCACCATTTCCATTTGAAATGATATTACCTGGGTGCTTAGTCTAATTCATCTAAATGGCTTCAATTTTCTTCCTTAAGAATCTTCAAAGCCATTTGTTCTCCAAGTGATGACAGCAAAACTAGCTCTCTTCCCAAAGATAGAAAAGGTCAGCGCTGAGTCAGAAATGAGGCACCCTCAGTTTCACTAACAATTTTGATATGTACTATAGAATAAAACAGAACCAGGGCACAAAAAAGGCTGGAATAATGAGAATATATATATACACATAGGGGGTAATGCAAGCAATCGCTTGTTTTGTAAATACCTTTCCTATCATTATCTCATCAGTTATCATCATCATCATGATCCTCATCATTATATTACCAATATGTGTGAGAAATAGACTTCTCTGATGGAGTTTGTCTGTGACATTCAATTATATTGTTGAGTTGAAGTGATGAACTTAATGTTACGTGATGGTTCTTTTCATAGATCAAGCTCAAAGCTTCGAAAGGATGACTGCCAGTAACATAGACACCATAAAGACAGGGATAAGAAACTGAAACCGGGGGAACGTTCCTGGGAGGGGCTTGTTCTTTTGTCTTCCTCTACATTTTCATTTGTTATGACTGATCCAATAATAAGCACTTATATAGTGCCTACTGTGTGCCTGGGGCAGCTGGGCGGCACAGTATAAGTGCTAGATCTGGAGTCTGAAAGACATCTTCCTGAGTTCAAATCCAACCGCAGACATGTATTAGCTGTGTTGACCTTGAGCAAGTCGCTTAACCTTGTTTGTCTCTGTTTCCTCATCTGTAAAATAAGCCGAAGAAAGAAATGACAAACCACTCTAGTATCTTTGCCAAGAAAACCCAGAATGGAGTCACAAACGGTTGGTTGAAAACAACTGAAATAACTAAACAACAATAATTATTATGTGCCAAGCACTGTGTTAAGAGCTTCTTTTTTAAAACAAATATGGATTTTCAAGAAGAAAAGGGGAAGAAGGAAAGAAAACAAATGTTTATGTGCCAGGCACTGTGTTAAGCACTTTACAAATATTATCTCTGCTGTCCCTAACAACATCCTCTGAGATTGGTACTATCATGATCCTTGTTTTACAGTTGAGGACTTAAATAAACATTAAGTAACTTGCCCAGGATAACACAGATGGTTAAGTGTCTGAGGCTGCATTGGAACTCAAGTCTTCCTGATGCTAGGCCAATGCCTTTCTATGCACTGTACTTCCAGCCTGGAACTGATTCTGTGATTCTTTTGGTTAAGGGAACTCATAGATGAGGATTCATCTCATGAATGAAGGTTGGCACCTTGTCTTCAACTTACAGTCTTAGTGAAATGTCTTGAGTTTGTGACTTGACCATAGTAACACAGCCAATCTGCACCAGAATTAGAACTTGAACCCAGGTCTTTCTGGCTTCAAGGCCAGTTCTCTACTGACTATGTCACCCTACCTCTCTGAGACTTAGTACGGTGATTATTTGGAGGAGCAGTCATCATGAAATGCAAATTGGGACACATCAACAATTAACATTTAATCCATGCAAATGGAACATGAATGTTCAGACTAAGATTACAAAGAAGGTGGCAAAGAATTGTAAAAGGAATGATAAAGAAAAAAATTGATAATTTGATTTATCTGACTCTGTATTCTTGATTTGGAGATATGAGATGATTTTTTTAAGGGGATACTAAGAGTACCTAACATTTGTATGGAGGAGGAGGAGGAGGAGGAAGAGAAAGAGGAGGAGGATCATAATTTAAGAAATCTATGAATGATGCCAAAGATATTTTTTTTCTTTTTTCAACTCATTTTTTTAAAATTTACAAAGAATGTCTCCAGACATTCAGTCTAAGACTCATTAATCAGTGTAGCATATGTCAAATAGTAACAGTTTTAGTAGGTGTTTATGTGTTGGAGGAGGACTGAAAAAAATTCCCATGACCATCATAAAAACCACAAAGTTGACTTCAGTATGTTCTTTCAATTTGACATCCCTTCCACATTTCAGGTTAATGCTTAACAAAATGGATCCATTATCTTATTTTACTGTTAACATTCAGAAACAGAAGAGTCATAAGTCTAGGTGATACAACAAGATACCATTCCTCAATTTCATGCTTTAAATGAGGTGTTTTAAATAAAATAGTGCATTTTAAATAAAAGCTGACTGTGTGGAACTATGTCATTTAAAGGCCAAGTTCAGTTAGGCCCTTATTATTGAACATGAGGGACATCAAATATGTCCATTCTCATAAATCACTGTAATTCTTTCTGAGGTTTACATTGATCTCTTAAATCTGAAATCTGGTGTCTTTTGCCGAGTCTTCTTGATTTTGACCTTTCTGTAGGATATGACATGAATGACCCCATTGTGGTGGATATTTTCTCTCCCTTCGGTTTTCTTAGCATGTGGTTCAGAATCTCCTTACTCTCCCACCTGATTTCTTCTTGGTCTTAAAGATTTAGATCCCAGCTCCTAACCAGTGCTATTGCTCAAACTTCTATACTGAACTCTTCTCTCTCTCTCTCTCTCTCTCTCTCTCTCTTTCTCTCTCTTTCTCTCTCTGCCATCTTTCTTGATGACCTCATCAAATCTCATGGTTTTAATTATTATCTCAATGTATATGATCCTGAGAGCTAAATATCTGGGTAGAGCTTTTCTTCTGGTTTCAAGTCCAGCCTCACTGATTGCCTCTTGGACACCTCCAACTGTATGGGATCTCCAATAGGGACCTCCAACTTAAAATACCCAAAAAAGTTCATTGTTTCCCTCCCCAAAAACCCTCCCTTTTACATTTCTCTATGCCTTCTATGCCATCACCATCAATCCAATCACCTTGGTTTACAACATCACTCTCCCACTTGATTTCTTATTGGTCATAAAGATTCAGATCCCAACCCCTAACCAGAGCTATTGCTCAAACTTCTATACTGAACTTTTCTTCTTCTCCTTCTTCTCCTTCTTCTCCTTCTCCTTCTCCTTCTTCTTCTTCTTCTTCTTCTTCTTCTTCTTCTTCTTCTTCTTCTTCTTCTTCTTCTTCTTCTCCCTCTCTCTCTCTCTCTGTCTCTCTCTGTCTCTTTCTCTCTGTGTCTCTCTGTCTCTCTCTCTGTCTCTGTCTGTCTGTCTGTCTCTCTCCCCCCCCCAAGTCTTATCAGTGCTACTTCAACAATATCTCTCACATCTGACACATTTACCCCAGTCACATTACATTTCATCATACATTTCCTAGACTACTGAAACAGACACCCCTTGGTCTCCCTCCTTCCATTATATTCCTGACCCGTCTTTTGTTCATTTTCCAAAGTGATCGTACTTATCCCTGCTCTAACTGTGCTACTCCCCTATTCAGTAAACTCCAATTGCTCCCAATTACCTCTAGAGTAGCATATTAACTCTTCTCTTTGACAATTAAAGCCTTTTACAACCTGGCCCCAACCTACCCTGAAAGACTTTTTTTTTTTTACATTGACTCTCTTCATGCAATTTAAACTGGTGTTCTTTCTTTTCCTCATGGAGAACTCTCTCTGTACCTTTGCATTGACTGTCCCCATGTCACCTCACCAGTTAGAATCCTTAAAATAGCTTAAGTCTCTTTAAATTAGTTTCCTTTAAGATAGCTTAAGTTCCACTTTCTACTTGAAGTCTTTCCTGATCCCCATATATACTTCCCCCACCCAATTCTCTTGTATTCCTTTCATATTTTATACATCTTCTTATCTAGGTAAAAGTTGTTCCTTCCAACAAAATGTAAGCTCCTTTAAGGCAAGAAGTGCTTCACACTTTTCTTTGAAGCCCTGTTGCCTACCACATTGACTACCATATAGCAGGTGTGTAATAACTATTGATTGGTTGGTTCTTATTTGGAATGAGGGAGACCTGATGCTACTAAATGTAGGTATAAGAGCCAATAGGGAAGGAGATATGGAAGGTGAGTGATCAATGGAACACACTCCTATAGAAAATAGGAAAAGATGGAGTACAAGTAGATGCCTTGGAATGGACAAAGAATATAGTTCCTACTCCAAAACTCAAATAGTGAAGGAGAAAATAGGTGAGTACAGAGAAAAATGTTGAACTACAAAGTAGAGATGAGGGAGGTCATAATGAATGGATATAATTTCTCAACAAAACAATAAATTGAAATTCTCTCCTGAGAAGTACATATGGATAAAATTGGAGTTTGAAAAAAAGAGGAAAAATATTTAATTTACCGCTGTAAAAGGTATAATTAGAAGTCAATCAATATGGATAAAATAATATCTGTGCAGTAGTAAGATACCAGTAGATGTTAGTTTACATGAATGTGGAAGCTTCCAATTTCATGACTTCTTCTGGCAGTGTTCCATGGCTCTGGATTAAATGCAGAGGCAATTCCACCAGTACAGGAGTGATTACCTGGGAAAACAAGCTGCATGAACTAGGCATTCAGTAATACTTCTTGGATACATAGGCAGATGGATCAATGGATGAATGGATAGATGTCGATAAGTCAGTGTGCTACTATAATTTTAGTGTCTACACATAGTAACCATTACATAAACTTATTCCAGATGCAATCTGACGTCTGCAAACTTGGCAAAACACACCAAGTCAATTGCAGTCCATGTACAAACTGAGTAATTTTAACCCTGCTTTTGCCTGAGTAAAGAACTAGAACAATCAACTGAGGCCACTGTCAGAAATAACCATCTGTTATTCTAATACACTTCACTTTAATCTCTGCTTTATTGGGCCAAACTTTTCTCAAGTATTTTCAAAGATTGCTGGACTAGGGAGATAAATATTTGAAAACTTATGATTTGTTCATAATTAAAATGCTTGATAATTAAATAAAAGAACTGTTTATAAGTAAAATACTTTCAGAGAACTGTCAAGATGACTAAATAAAGTAACTGCTTATCACCAGAAAATTGTCAAGATGCCAGAATTGGTGATTTAGAATAATAGGATAAATGTAAAATCGTATTTCGTTTGATTGTGGCTGTTCTCATTTTACAGTACACTTAAAAGAAATTATGATAGTTGATTTTGTTTTTTTTATTGTTTTAATTATAATTTTTTATTGTTATTTATAAAGGCAGAAGTCTGTAGCATACATGGTACTAGTCCTTTCTCATCCAGGCTATGTGATCCTGAGCAACCTCTTAAATTCTCAGTGCTTGCAGCAACTCCCCAAGATTATGCGTTGTAGAGAAGTTGCCAGTTTACATTGGTATGGGGATTTGCTTAACTAGGAGTTCTCTTCACTGATGAAATCATAGGCATTGACCACAATCAAACATTATAACCTCATACCACATCTCACCAGTCAGATTGGCTAAGACGACAAAACGGGAAAATGACAAATGTTGGAGAGGATGTGGAAAAATTGGAATACTAATGCATTGTTGGTGGAGTTCTGAACTGATACAACCATTCTGGAGAGCAATCTGGAACTATGCCCAAAGGACTATAAATAATTGCATACCCTTTGACCCAGCAATACTACTGTTGGGGTTATATCCCAAAGAGATCGCAGAAGTGGGAAAAGGACCCATATGTACAAAAATATTTATTGCAGCTCTCTTCATGGTTGCAAAAAACTGGAAACACAGGGGATGCCTATCAATTGGGGAATGGCTGAACAATTTATGGTGTATGAATGTAACAGAATACTATTGTGCTATAAGAAATGGGAAGGAGATGGACTTCATAA
>CM053591.1:10745607-10771054 GCA_028646515.1 Pseudochirops corinnae
CCCCAGGCAGTCCTCAGCAGGAGTCCTTAGCAGAGATTCTGGCCGCTCAAAGCAAAGAGAGTTTGCAGCCGCAGCCACTGCCTCTGACGCCGCTTCCAGTCCGCACCGCACAGAGACTCGCTTGGTTCTGGCGTTCTCTTGCTCCCCCCCTTCCTGCTACATCAGCAAGCTCAAGGGGTGTGGAAGATCTTCAAATCCCAGTATTGTTACACCATATTGGTGTAGGCCCTCATCCCTCCATCCTCCTAGAGGAATAGGCAGATGAGCACAATGTGCTCCAATGGCCATGAAGGTAGTTGAAGAAGGTGCTGTGTAATGCCAGTGTTTAGTCAGATATCAAAAGATGCCAAGGTCATTTACTGTATCCCAGGCTAGTTGTCCTGACGTTTTTGTCTTGCCGCTAGACTTCAGTGATTCTGAGGGGAGACAAAGAGAGAGAGAAAAAGTGAGAGAGAGAGAGAGAGAGAGAGAGAGAGAGAGAGAGGGAGTTGACAACTTTGTGCAACTCTGCCCCACTTAAATCCAATTCATGTGCAACTCAAGACATCACCCATGATGTCATTTGTCCTTTTCAAAATGAAGGATAAACATCACCCCAAGTTTGGAATACTGTGTAAACATGCTGCTGATTCATCTTCTAGCCTCCAGTATTTCCTGTTGCATTTCATCCTCCACTCAGCTGTCAAATTAATCTTTCTAATGTACAGTCCTGACCAATAAATTTCAGTGACTTCCTATCACCTCCAGAATCAAATATAAAATCACCTACTAGGCATTTACAACCTGTCATAATTTGCCTCTCTTCTAATTTTCCAATCTTTTTACACCTTACTTAGCCCCAAATACTTTGTGATTCATGAATACATGGTCTCCTTGAGGTTCCTCACACAAAGTCCTCCATGTCCAGGCATTTTCACTCTCTATCCCCCATGCCTGAAATTCTCTCTCTTCATTTTTGTCCCCTGTCTTACCTAACTTCCTTCAGGTTCCAGCTAGTTTGTACACAGTTGTTCATGTGCTACCTCCCCCATTAGACTGGGAACTCCTCATCAGTGGAGACTCTCTTTTGCCTTCTCTTTTATCCCCAGAGCTTAGCATAGTGTCTAGCACATAGTAGGCATTTAATAAATTTGTATTAACTGACTACCTGCATTTAAGGCACTTATAGCATGATTGGGGAGATAAGGCTTTCATATATGAAGTTCTTAGATAATGGAACAAGAACATATGCAAGTGTCAATCTAATTACATCAGTTCAGGGGGAAGGTTTCTTTTTTTTTTTTTTCCTTTAGAGTGAGAGGAGTTCATGGAGAAGATGATATTTGAGCTAGGCCTCAATAGAGAGGTAAGATTTTCCTAGTTTGTGATTGCAGAAATGACCCTTTGGAAAAAGTGGCCCGGGTTTCATTTTGTTTTACACTAACCGTTCTTACTTGCCCAAATGTTTTCCTGCCACAGGTATCATCTTGCCTCAGCAACTGTATGGGAAAGAATGGAAGGGATGGATTCTGGGAGTTGTAGCTTTTCAAACAGAGCTCTGAATGTACACACCTGTATTGGAACACTACAGCTCCCCGAACTTCCTCATGTCACTCCTTGTCTATGAAACAACCTGCAACGTGATCAGTGTAGGGAAGCTGTGCCCTGCCTACCTGCATGGCAAGGTACCTTGCGGCTCCCTTGGGAATGTGGGAGAATGGTGACGGAAGACCGTAAGCTGAGTGTGTCTTACTTGAGATGAAAGGCTTTAAAAACAATTTCTTCTGTAACTTTTTCCTTGGTTTGAATGGTTTTGCTTACAAGATCACAGTCACCTTATCTGGTCTTTCTGCCCAGATCTTGGGGCCTAAAATATGGAGCTGTGTATATTGTAAACAAAAATGCATGTGAACTGTTCTGATTAACTGGAAGATAAGCATGATGAATTCTTTAAAATCGTCATTATGTTTTGAGACTTCTCACTCGCTCTTTGGCCAAAGCTAGAATCAAAGAAAACAGAAAGGAAAGTGAGAAAGAAGAAGGGAAATGTCTCCAGTGACATTTGGTGTGTGTGTGTGTGTGTGTGTGAATTGCATTTGGGGAATCGTTACCTTGATTCTCAGAGTTTATTCCTACAACGGATGATCATACTGCACACACGGAAGCATTTTGAAACCAGCCTCCCAAATGTCAGTCTCAGGTTGCAGTGTCCAGGCAATCACAAATTCAGCTCAAGTATAATTTACTCTGAAAGGATTTCAGTTGAGAAATTTGCCAACTTCTTTCAGAGGTAACTGAGCTATTGACCTATTAGCCCAAAAAGTACAACTTCAGAGAAGTTTGGGAGAGTTCTAATAGAGCTATATAGAATTCAGTTTTTCAGAAGCTTTCACACAATGTCAAAGGATGTTTTGCAAACTCAGTATGCTGTCACACTGACTGTACTGGAAGAGAGTCTAAATAGGCATCTGCTTCAAAAATGGAACACATGGGGAAATAAATCCTGCTTTGTGACAAGAACATAGCTATCTGGGGGTAGAAATACAAATGGGGGGTATATTCTTAGCTTTCAAACATATTTTACGACTTTCCCCCACCTGCTGTTACCCAATTTATTTATAATCCTGGCATGCCTCTTATCAGAATGCAAAAATGCTTAAGCTTTTAATACACACACACACACACACACACACATACACACATATATAGGAGTAGTGTTGTTAACTGTTATTAAATCAAAATGTAGTTGATTAGGAGAGATAGTATTGCATAGTGGATAGAGAGCTGGTCCCAGATTTAAGATGACCTGGGTTCAATTCCACCTCTGATACATCCTGGCTATGTGGCCCTTGGCAAGTCAATTTCTCATATAGACCAAAAATATAGAACAATTATTCATCTGCATTGTTAGTTAGTGTCTTAACAGGAGCTCCCTACACCTATAAAATCTAAGCTCCAGACCACAAAGAAGCATTCCATCCACTCACCATCCCCCTCCACAACGTGCACATATACATCACACACACACATAATTTCAGACTAGCAAAAATCATCAGAATGTTTGTGTACAAATTAATTTTTACAAGCGACTCCTGAAGTGAATCAACAAGCCTGTTGCTACCTTCTCATTGATTTCCTACTCTGCTGAGCAACCTACAGTTACCCTTTTTATTTCACTTTTGTCTTCTACCAGGCCTTGCTTTCAGAATAACACTTTGTAAGGTCAGCTACAGGAAGATTACAGTTGATGGTTCACATGTTTAGAGTAATTATCTGTGGGAACTTCTTCTGTTTTCATGGTTCAACAAGTATGTTCTGTTACTAAGGCAAACTCCAAGATTAAAAAAAAAATCCTTGATCTATCTACTTCTGGATAGATTGTGTGTGTGTGTGTGTGTGTGTGTGTGTGTGTGTGTGTGTCTTGCTGCAGGAAGGAGATTTAAGTGGGTACTTCAACTCATTAAATCCTTCACCTGAGTCTCAATAAGGCAAGATTTGGTTTTTCACTTGTTTTCCTTGTTTTTGTATTTTAATAAATAAGCATCCATTTCCCTAGACATTTCAGAAAATGTATAAACAAATCAAAATATTCATTTTGTATTAAATATGAACCCAGGAAGACTCTAGTGATGTCCTGCCCCTGATACATATTGGCTTTGTGAACCTGGGCCATATATTTAATGTCTTACTGCTCTATATAACTCTCTAAGACTAGAGAATTTCACTGAAGAAGATGCTGCTCTGCATTTAAAAAGGGATTTTCCTCAGCCTGGAGTTCCCCATGTGCTGAAATCACAGAGCCCATGCCAGTCCCTATTTCTATCCTTGTCCTATTAAATACACTAATTAAAGCTTATTATGCTTATGGCATTGAATTATTATGCTGACCCTGAAATGGAAACCCACGTATAATTGAGGATTTAGACAAAAGTGATGTCGCCTTCCTAATGTTTTAATTTAATTTAGCATCTTCATGGTTAAGTAATCCTAAAACATATTTTTTTCACAATGAAGCTTAAAAGAAGTTGATCAATAGAGTTCCTTATTAGTGATAAACTCTATTTTTAAAAATTAAATGCATTTGTGATGACTATGATGAATGCATTTTCAAATGACCCAGCCAAGCACTGCTTGTGCTTTCCACAAGGCAACACCATCTGTGGAGACCTTTAACCATCTAATTATATGCCTTCACCAACAAATGTTATCCACTGATATTTTGCCTGGACTAATTCTTCAATGGTTAACCTTATGCTTAATGCTCTGAGTGACTCTTCTTATTGCAAAATATTACTGAAATTCTGATAGCAAAAGAATATAACCTCCTCTCTGACCCCTGCTGTCTGCTTCCTTATTCCCATCTACTTTAACCACCCCCACAATGTAAACTCCAAATCTTCCTATACCTTTCATCGTGTCATCTGGTACTTCTATTCTATAATAAACAAACTTCCCTTCATTTGAAACTTTTTTCATCTTTTGCTCTTTCACTTTGTGGTACTCCCTAAAATTTCCTAGATCTTCCTAGATGAAATTGTATCATTGGTCACATCTTTTCTGATAACCCCTGGCTCAGGGGTCCTGATCTGGTATCAGAATACTACTTGCTCCCAATCACCCCTTTTAGATTCTCCCTCTATTTCTCCTATTTGCTAAAATATCCTCTTCTTTAGGTTCACCATCAAAATTGACACTTAGTCTGTATTTTTGTGGCCATTATCTACTGATCCCAAGTACATTCTCTTTCTTTTCTCAGTGAGTTCAGTACCTAGATGGCAATCTCCCTCCTTACTCCAAATATCTTCCTCTTCAACATGTATGATGATGTTCCCCCACAATCCTAACTTTCCAGTTTCTTAATCTATTCATCTCCAATGACTTACTCCTTGACAGGTGTTCAGCCACACACAGGGATTATATACTTTTCATCTTGAAATAGCCCAGAGTTATTATACTTCCATACTCGTGAATTTCAAAATTCTTCTTTCTGATCATATTTTTCTTTTTTATCTGTCCCTATGTATTAATCCTTCTAAATTCACTCACCATCCTCCCCATGAGCTCAAATTCTCCTTTAAGTACTTGCCAAAGTAATCAACTGCCTCTGTGCTGGTTACATTTTCCTCTCTTTCCAATGTTGGTCATCTAGGAAACTTCTAGCAAAGCAGTTCAAATCTATACTATTGTCTACCCTCTTGAATCCCTTGTTTCATTGCTTTGTCAGACACTACTCTGTTGTTATTCCCACCCTCTATCTTTGTGACTCCTACTCATGTGGGCTAAAAAATTAAGGGGCATCACAAAACAGTGATTGACTGGGTTCCCTATGAATCAATGTTGTCTAATCTCAAATGGGCCACCATACTAACAAGACCATAGTCCTACTCCCTGATTGTTTCTTTCCTCAAGTTTTCCACACCATCTTCTTTACCTTCCCTTTCAGCTAAGGATCTTACCTTTTACTTTACTGGGGAAAAAAAAGGCCATGTAAGATGAACTCTACCTTCCAATCTCCTGATTTCACATCTCTTGAACATCATCCCTGACTATCTTTTCCACTATAGTCTCTGAAAATGAGGTGACCCTTCTACTTCCCAAAACCAACACGTGTACATGTATCCTTGATCCCAACCGTTCCCATCTTCTCCAGCAAATCATCTTTACTGTCATCTCCTTCTCTTTGTCTCTGTCTCCATCTCTGAAATGCTCTTTCTTCTCTCTTCAATCTCAGAATTTCTGGTCTTCTTCAAGACTTAATTTAAGTTCCCTTCCCCAACCTTTTGTTAGGATGCCTTTCCCTATCCCCTGCTGCTGGTTTCTTTTCATCTAAAGTTACCTTGTGTGTAATTTGTATGTATCTTCTCTATACCTATTTGTGAATGTGGTGCCTCCCCTGTTCAAATATAAGCTTCTTGAGAGCAAAGACTGTTTTCACTTTCTTTTTATATGCCCAGCACAGCACCTAGAACATAGTAAACAAATGCTTAATAATTCCATCTATCAAGTTGAATAAAGCATTTAACTGAAGTTCTCACTTCATTCTTAATCAATTATAATCATGCTACATCTCATTCACCAACATAACTATTTCACCATCATTCCCTTTATACTAATGAAATAGGGTGGCTATATGGCACAGTGAATAGAGCACTGGCCCTGGAGTCAAGAGGACCTGAGTTCAAATCCGGCCTCAGACACTTAATACTTACTAGCTGTGTGACCTTGGGCAAGTCACTTAACTCCAATTGCCCTGACCTCTCCCTCCAAAAAAAAAAAATTATGCTAATGGAATAAAATAAGACTTCAACATATAAATCAAACACAAATTTATTTAGTTACATGGGACATTTAAAACACAAGGACACAATGGCTATTGGGATATAATTTACCTTTCTCATATTTACAACAGTTTCAATTCTCAGCAAATAACTCTTGCCCACATTGGGAAAATAGTCTTGCAAACAAAGTTCAGCGTATAAAGGTTGACAAAGTGAAAAACTTTGGGCAACAATCCCTGAAGGAAGCCATGATGAATTCATGTAATTCAGCACCGAAGCTCCTCGCACAAACGGTAATATCTGGAAATGTTCTATGCAGTCATTACTACCCTTCCACACTAGCTTCAGGCACTTACTTCCTGGTGCATTTCATTTGACTTCAATAAACATAGGGATCATTTTCATTTAGTCCATCCTCTTAGAGTGGTTTGCAAAATATTAGCCATTGTCATTTTAATAATGTTCCATCAAAAAGGCCTGAAGTTTTCTACATGTGAATAAAAAGCTACAGAGATTTTTTTCCCCCAATAGAAGTTTTCTGATTTAACCAAGCATCATATTTACTTGGTCTTATTATATAGGGTATCAGTCATTTGGTCCATTATCTTCATCATTCTCCCTGTACAAACAAAGTAAAGAGCTGGGGAAGTATCCTATGAGTTTAATCTGGGTAGACATCCAGGATAAAAAGCTTGCCTTTCCCTTTCACATTTGTAATGCCAACCTATACAGAGAAATATGACTTTCTAATGGCGTTGCTGGTGAGGCAGTATTCACATCAGTCCCTTAATGTTGTCCTGATTCATTTTCGTGAACTTGAGTTCTATGAATAATTTTGGAAATTTAGAGGAGACAATTCCCTTTCTGAATCATCCCTTCATTTCCTCACTCAATGTTTTTATCGTTGTTGTTGTTTTGATTCCCACTTTATGAAAAATGCCACTGGAACAGCAAAAATATTCTGTACCTCAAGCTTCTTATAACACAGTAGTTTAGATAAGACATGGACAAAGAAAGATACGGTTTAGAACATGATAATAACATTAAAAGGACAAAGTGTTACGATTATTCCAAGGAAAAGAAAGATCATTTCCAACTTAGAGTTCCTCGTCCTGACATTTCTTAAGCTTTTTTTTACCTGAGGTCCCTTACCTGGTAACTGTGGCTTCTGTCCCCAAATAGTGGACACTTAATAATAAATTTTAATTGACTTACTATTTGGCTATGTGACACTGTGTAGGTCCTCTCTAAGACTATATGTTGCAGGACAAATGCAGATCTCTATGGGAAGAGGGTGAAGGCATGGTATGGCACAAAGAGGACTCCCCATGGAGTCTGAGAACCAGAGTTCAGTCCTGCCTTTGATGTTGCTATCTGTGTGACCTTGGCTAAATCACTTCAGTTCTCTAGGTCTTCATTTTCTCATCTGTAAAATGGGTGTGTTGTACTAGCTGGTTTCTGAAGTCCCTTCCAGCTCTAGATATATGACATTATGACTTTAAGTAGATCAAGATCTCAAGCTTGGTGAGAATTTAGCTCACGCCCAATTCAAAAATAAAAATAAATAAATAATGGAGTTTATGATTCATTTCTCTGAGATCAGGATATTGACAGAATATTGATATTCTGGTTCCCTAGTAAATGGCTTCTCTGCCTTGTAACCCAATTCTTCATTGACAGAATTCTTTCTTTGTTCTAAATTATAAGCTCCTTGATGGGAGAGACTGGACTTATTTATATTTGTGTCTTCTCCATACAGTTTTTTGCTCAAAGTAGGTATAAAGATACATACCCACATATGCACATACAGAGCATATATGTGTATATGTAGGTAGGTATGTGTGTATGTGTATGCATGTATGCATGTATGTATGTATGTGTGTATATATCATCACTCACATATGTATGTATTGTTAACCTAAAGTCTGGTTAAAGAAGATAGTCTAGGTGATATATGTTTTTATCATTTATTTCCTTAAAGTTAATGGATACATATGCATGGAACCTAAGTTGCAACTGCCTGAACAAAAGAATGAGAAAGCTTAAATACATTTTAGAATCACCCCAATTCAGGGTGGCTGTGTCACTCAAATTTATGATCTCCATATGTTTACTATCCATACCATGAGAAAGGAAGTTTTTTGGTTGTAAATACAAATTGGCAAGACAACAGACAAAGCAGGATCAATTTGTAATTATTGATCTCAGGATGTCTGTGTTTTCTCCCCACATGGAATGTCCCTAAAGATAAGAAAAATCCTACTATTCAGTCTTATCTGGTCTCTTGAGTTGCTGATATAGGAAAAGGAATTTTAAAGCAAAGCAAGGCAGTCTGATTAGTTCAGGCTTTTGCTCCTATTGGGATCCAAAATTGATATATAATTATTAAATATTATATACAGTATCAGTATATATGTGTACACACACACACACACACACACACAGAGTTCCTTTCTGTCTAAAGTTACTATGTACCTAATTTGTATGTATTCATGTACATGGTGTCTTCCCTGTTAAAATACAAGCTTCCTGAAGGCAAGAAGTATTTTTACTTTCTTTTTATATGCCTAGCACTTAACGACAGTGCCTAGAATATAGCACTCAATAAATGCTTAATTTCATCTTTCAAGTCAACATCCAAAAACTTTTTGGATGAAGAAAAAACAATTTCACTCAAAGGAAATAAGAAAATCTATGTGTTACTAGAGCAAGGAGTTAAAGAGGAATTTATGTATTTATCAGGGTCTGTAAGAGATATTTGAAATCATCTGTGTACATGCTGACTCCCCATTGAAATTTATTCTTTATTAGAATATGGATGTTAAGTAACTTCACCAGGAAAATATAGAGGAATAGTTAGAGGTAGGGTTTCAACCCAGGTTTTCTAACTCCAAGCCAATATGCTATAACAGGTTCTCTACCCCTATATTTACAGTGAAGCAGTAGAAATTAAAAGCTAGTCTATATTCTCCTTTTAGGATTTCCTAAGCAGTAGAGATCTGTCAGACAATCTCAAAATCTTATTACAAAATTGTTTGTTGTTCCACCTCCTCCCCCCACCCTTCTCTGTGGATATTGTCTGAATTCCTAAAGATGGAGCCCAAGTTCAGGGGTGGGGAACCTGTGGCCTTGAGGCCACTTGTGGCCTTCTAGGTCCTCAGGTGTAGCCCACTAACTGAATCCAAACTTCATAGAACAAATCCCCTTAATAAAAGGATTCGTTTGATAAAACTTGGACTTAATCAAAAGCCTGTACCCAAGGACCTGAAAGGCCACATGTGGCCTGGAGGCAGCAGGTCTCTTGGTCATCTTGGCCCTCACCTCTAATTTCTATTTTTCAGCCTCCTCTCCTGTCCCCAGCCCAGAATTTCTACCATTACTAGCTTTTATCTCTTCCCCCCACTCTCCCTGCTCACTTACCTTTATCAACACCAAAGATGTGGGGAAAGCTAAAGTAACTTCTTATAAAAAATGTGGAGACCTAAGATCTAAATAAACCCAAGGCATGTGTATGAAAAACTGGACAGTATAAAACGAATAAAAATCAAATAGATTTTCCTAATATAGTTTTGTTTATTCACTCCATGTATCACATCCTAGCCCAGCTCCAGGTCCTCTTTGTCATACAATATTTCTCTAATAATATAATCATATTGTCATTATACCTTAAAATTATTCCTCTTTTGATAAATGAAGTTTCACTTTGGTCGATTATTGGTAGTAATAAATTGGATAATAACATGAGTGATCAAACTACACATTTGTATAGAATTTAACCCGTTCCCAAGGATTTCCCCACATCTTCTCTCATTTGATTTTTTTTTTTTTTTTTTGCAGCAATCCCATGATGGGGTACTGACAAAGGAGCAGTGTTCCTACTTTATAGATGAGAAAAGGCCTTTGTAAACTGGCTGTTCTAAAAGTTTACACATTGATTCTTAAGTGCGATGCTTTCCACTACAGGCTTCAAACAATCAATGCCACCTGTATTAATTACTGTGTATTAAAACCCAACAATTTTGATGGCTGAAATTAGCAAAAGTCTTCATCACAGAATATTTTAAAGAGCTTCAGATTCATACGTTAAAAAAATACTGTGATAGAACAAGATAAAATAGTGAACCACACAGGGGTTCTACCAGAATCTCTTTGGACAAACAGTTAAATAGGATATTAAATTAGCATATCAATCATGAGGTCATAACAGAGGGCTTAAGTGCTTGAAAATCTTAGGTTGTTCATACTGACAATGAACAATCTCATTCAAGCTGCCAATTTGCTTAACTAATCATCTCTAACATATTGTCTGGGAGGTGGAGGACCGCTATGTGGAATGTTGACTATACTGGAAGATGCTAGGGATACGTTGGTTAGTTTTACTGTTTCTTTCCTTAGCTTTTTGTTTTTTGTTTTTGTTACAAGACAAGGCTGACTGGTAGGGAAAGAGGAGGCAGATATTCAAAATCAATGTGATGCGAAAACAAGAAATAGCATCAAAAATAATACATTAATACTGCAAGGGTCATTTAAACTTCTTAAGTTATCCTAAATTCTGAATTAATGAAGTTTTACCTCATTTATCGGTAGCTAGACGGAACAGTAGACAGAGTTCTGGGCCTGGAGTCAGGAAGACTCACCTTCCTGAGTTCAACTCTGACCTCAGACATTTACTACCTCTGTGAAGACACTTAACCCTGTTTCCTCTTCCATAAAATGTGCTGCAGAAGGATCACTCCTGTGTCTTTGCCAAGAAAACCCCAAACGAGGTAACAAAGAGTCAGATATGACTAAAAAATGACTGAACAAACTAAAACCTAATTATATTTATATTAATCTAATTTTTATAAACTGTTTCTTCCACTAGTTTATCCTGACCTTTTTTTTTTTCTGGTGTGAATTCTCCATCACTGGGGGTCATGAAGGAAGGGCTGAATGACCCCTGGGATTGCTGCTTTAGATATGGATTTTATCAGATGACCTCTTACGATTCTGCAATGCCTTGCTTCTACAAGATAGTATCTAATCCCTACTATGTGTTACTACGTGTTACTATGTCAGATCAAGTGCAGCGCAATGGACCTGGTATTGGGAACACCTGGGTTTAAATACTATCTTAGATTCTAATTAGATTTGTGACTGTACCCCTTCCTCTCTGAGCCTTTATCTCAGTTCTATCTCATCATCAGGCCCAGAAGCAATCAATGATCTTGCACTCCTAAAATAATGAGAGATTGGCTGGTACTAAAATACAACTCAGGATGTGGTGCTTGGCAAAGATCAGTAACCATCAGGATTCACTTTTCTCCTTCTGCCTCATAAGAAAATTAGGAAGGAGAATGATAGCTATAGGATGATTCCCCAGAAGGCAATGTTAACATTAGCTAAACGGATGCAAATAGCCTTCATAGAATGTGCTGTTTGATCTCAAGAGTTGAAAAGAGAAAAAAAAAAACTGTGGAAAGCTTGCATGCTAAAAAGAATTCTACTGGATGAGTCTTTTCTGGTTTAACTATTTTCTATTCAGATATGTGTGTACACCAATGTGTATGTTTGTGTGTATCTATGTTTTCTAAAACAAGTCACCAAGAAAATTTAAAGACACAACAGAGAGTTCCTATTAAATCTTAATCATCTGTAACTCTTCCCTTATCATTTCTGTTTCATGCCTCCCATTAATTTTCACTGTTCTCTTTAATTCCATTATTTATTCCACTTTGTCTTTATCCTCTCGGTTTTTTATTACAAGCGCATCCTCCTCTTACAAGTTTGGCGTAAGAAATTAAATGGGAATTTTTGAGGAGTTTTGCCGAAGCCACAAATGACACAAGAATGGTAGCAGATGACACAGAAAAAGTTTAGAAACTCAGACATGCATAAAATATGTGCATAGTGTTATATAATAACATATTTAATCTTTTAATACCATAATAATTCAGACTTCTATGGTACAAAGGAAGGGTCAGATATTTTACAGGGATTTTCAGGATTTCAGGGGTGTCAGGCCCCTGACCCCTGTGAAGTAGAAGATGCCTAAGGAAGATGGGGCTTTAAGTAGATATATATATTTTGCTAGCATTATTATTAATTCATCTAGTTCATGGGTTAACTTAAATGGATGTGTGGAAAGGCAGGACTTCTCCTACATTAATGATTTCATCTGAGCCCTTAACAATGATTCAAGGTAGTTAATATAAATATTATTATCCCCATTTTACAAGGGAAGAAACTGAGGCTGACAGAAGACGCAGAACATTGACCTTCAAATCTTTTTCCATTGCACCATGCCACCATTAATGACGTATCACTTTCTGATGTCACTGAGGAATATACATACATGGATTTTAGTTTATTTTTTCAAGCAACAAACATTTTTGAAAACTGCAAACATTTTTAATATGAATCGTTCTGGAATGCATTATATACTTCATTGCTTTCTTTATTGAATTGCCCAGACTGTAACATAAATTTTTCTTGAAGAATCATTACTAAGAGGCAATATTGTATGGTTTGAGAATCAAGTGAAATGTTCAAATGGAATCGAGATTAGTAGACCTGGAGTAAATGGAAGTAAATGCCCTTTTAGTTCTTGTACTCATTATTTCATAGTTTTTCTTTCTCCTCTTTCCTTGTCAGCTTTCATTTCTTTTTACTGTTAAGTAGTATCCACTATTTCAGCATCTGACAATTCATATTTGTAGTTTCCAATCTACAGTGTCCTACAAAAATGGACAAATAGGCATGTTAAAATTCAACGTAAAAAAGAAGTAGGCCCTGAGTAAGGCCCTGTGACTATTCTTAAATAAAATGGGTTTCATAACAGCCTCTTTCACTCTTCACAGGCCTTTTTTCATTGGTTTCTGACTTCTTAGGTATATTTCAGAGGAATAAGATTTCCAAGATTTTAATATTTGGCAAAGTGAAAGCATAATTGCAATGTTAAATGGAAGCTTTACAAACAAATTCTATTGAACTATGGTTGCTTTTATTCATATAACTTAAAATTTTTGAAATAGAAAGTTCTATGCTTTAATTTGGTTTCCCATTGAAATGCCATTCTTTCAGGTAGACAGCCAATAATTGCTAATTCAATTCCTTTTCTCTTTTCCATGATTCGTACTTTAATTATTTATCTTTTTCTAGAATTTTCACTTTTTAAAAAGATCATCATTGAGTGAGTTAAAGTGTTTTTTTTTGATATAAGACAATGACCATGGATAAGGTAGTTTGTAATACCATACTGAAACAAATATATTCTCATTTTACTAATTGTTGTTATACTCTCCTATCTCCCCCTAAGGGAATGACAGGGCAAATGTTGTCTGAATATGTTTAAAAGTCCCTGTATATTTAAGTGTTTAAGAACTCTGGGCTTTCCGCCAGCATTCAAAATCTACTGTGTGGTGTACTGCCCTTGACTGGGGGCAGTGGGGACCACAAACTGAGACTGTTCCCTGTTGGCATCTCTTCTCCTCCTCTTGTAAGTTATCATAAAGTTTTGTTAATTGCTTTGTATGTGGGGACCTGTAGGGCCAATATGATATTCCCAGAGCCAACAGTCACTATAAATATATCAGCCTAATGCTCGATCACAAAATATAACAGACTCTCCATATAGAAGACAGAAGCAAAACATTTATCCAGCCTCCAGAAAACCACCACCCCAAACCAGTTAGCCAATTCCATCATAGTAGCAAAAAAGTTGATTTCATAACTGCACAGAGAGCCACCGCATCCTTTACCTCTCCCACAAATACTAACATTTACTCACAAACCCATCTCCCTTGAATGCTACTTTTCCTCCCAACTGTGTTTAGCTGCTCTGACTTCCAGTCTCCTGTGGGCTCTGCTCTACCCTTAAGCAAACTCCTCCCACACAGTCTCCATGTGATTACATTCAGCCTATTGGGGGCAGGGTTTATCTTCAAAGAAGGGAAGGTCTTCAAATTCCCTAAGGCTTATTATGGGGCAGGGAAGATCTTCACATCCCCATTATCGTTATAGTCCCCACGGCTCCTCATCCAAACTCTCCTGCACTAGATGGCCCAAGAATGAATGACACACATAGAATCAGGTCTTGGTTTCTGGTGTAGCCTTTGTGAATCTGGGGTCACCACCAGGTAATAACGGAGCACCAGAACAGGACTTCAGTGGAAGAAGTGACATATAATAAATTTTTGTGATTTCCATTTGAATCTCCTCATACACTTATGTGATGTAGAGCAAGCCACCCAGATACTCTGCTTCCCTTTGATATGGGTTATTTCATTTATTGCATTGAAATCACCGGATATTGAGCATCAGTGGTGGCATTTGGACCCAGGTTCTCTGACTCCAGAGTAAGTCCTCTTTCTGCTTTACCTGTTGAAAGAGTAGTATTTTGATTTTGTCGTTTTGATTTAGCTGTGGAATATACATAAAGATAATTACCATCACCTTGTTAAAAAAAGCTAAATCACTTACTTTGAAGAAATTATGGGACTTTTTGTGACCAAATAACTCACATTAATTTCACTTTGCTTTGCTACTCATTTCTGCATTGCACTAAATCCAAAAAAGAGAAAAATATAAGTTAAAGTATTGTGAGAATTGATTAGAATTAAATTTATTTAGGTTTTCATACAAGATATTGTCTTTATCTTATCAGTTATTGTATTTCCCTTGCTAGCCCAAGCAATTATATATAGATACCAGATGGATTGAAATTATAACAAAGTGGCTTTTCATTTGTCCTAAGTAGGCTTTCATTTACCATCGTTTTAATCACTTGAATTCCAGACATTTACGAGTCTTATATAAAAATGTATTTTTACATTTCAAAAAATTATATTTTTGTTCTGATATCACCAGCATTTGTCAAAAGAACTAGCTAGTTATTCTTTTTTTTTTAATTTTCATTTATTTTATTTTTAATTTAGGGAATAAAATAAGCATTTCCATAACATAGTATAATAAAAAAGATGATTGCACATGACAATGCAAATCTATTGTGAACAACTTACTATTCCTTGTAAATACATAATAAAGTTATCATGGAAATTTGTATCTTCCCTCCCCCCCCAGAGATGACTGCCATTAGATACAATTGTGTGTGTGTGTGTGTGTGTGTGTGTAAAGTCATTCTCTAAATACATTCATTTATCAGTTCTTTTATTTATCAGATTTTTATTTATCAGAGGCAGATAGCATTTTTCTTCAGTTATCCTTTTTCAGTACAGCAACAGACCTCAGGTTAAGGGCCTTATATAACTGGCTTGAAATTCTGTCTTAGGTTCCAAAAAAAAAAAAGTTAAAACAAAACATCTTTGGGAACCAAGTCTAAGGAAAGTTAAAATGAAAACCTTTAGAGTAGGATTTGACAGATCCTAGGTAAAGGTTAGCTCTATTGAAATGCTTGGATGCTCTCCCGTGACCCCAGAATGTAGTTGAATTTTGAGTTATGATAAATAAACAACCCAGACATCCTCCTGGTAATAAGGAGTTTGGATTCCTAGCTGACTTTTCAACATTATAAATGCACTGGTGTTCATCTCTCAGCCCACAGAACCATTGCCATACCCATTAGAATATATTAAGAACATTAATCCCTTAGTGCTGTGAATGGAATGTATTTAAATTTTGCCTATACTTTTTTTGTTCCTTTTTTGACTTTTCTCTCACATGAAATGAACACACAATTTAAAATTCATGAATGGTCATCCGTGTTTGAGCTACTTAATTATCAGGACTAGGAAATAGGTGAATGAGTAGATTAAAAATACTTAGGCATATAAATGTCTCTTTTTTTCTCTCTCTCTCTTTCTCTCTCTGTCTCTCTGTCTCTCTCTCTCTCTCTCTCTCTCTCTCACACACACACACACACACACACACACACACAAGCAACATTTTACTTTTTTTTTTTATCTGCTAGACACTGTACAGTAATGCGAGAGGCTAAGTTGCCCCAGACCCTGCATTAAATGTCAGGCTTTATAATATTAATGATTAAGTATTCCCAACTTCAGAAACCTCTTTTGGGGTCCTTCACTTTAACAGATCATACTAGTCATATCCGTTGTTCAACATCCGTTGCTAAAATTAATGATGATAATGAAAAAGGATTTTTTTTTTCTTAGCATGGGCAGAGGGAAGCAGAGATTATTTTATACTTGTGATTGTATAGTCATGGGCACTAGATCAACCAAAGAAGCTCTAGGAACTGCTTCTTAAAGAGTCATTTGGCCCAATAAGAGGTTTAATAACTTGACCAAAAAGAGTTATATAGTCAATATTGGTCAAAGGTAAGTCTAAAACTCAGGTATTTCCTACTCTAAAGCTGGCCCACTGTTCGCTATTTCATGCATAATAATAACAACAACAGCAAAACAATTTTATTCAATCACATTCAACTCTTCATGATCTCATTGGGGCTTTTCTTTGCAAAGATACTGGAGTGGTTGGCCATTTCCTTCTCCAACTCATTTTCCAGATGTGGAAACTGAGACAAATAAGGTTAGGTGACTTTCTCAGGGTCACGCAGTTAGTAAATGTCTAAGGCTGGATTTGAACTGAGGTCTTCCTGACTCCAAACCCAATGCCCTATCCAATGTATCATTTAACTGCCCTTGCAAAGGAATAAAATTAATAAATATTTCACATTTTGCATATTATCTTATGCTTTACAAGGCAGTTTTTCATGCATTATCTCATTTGCTCCATATAACAACCATGAATGAAGAAATAATAGAATTTCCTTCTATTCCATAAATTGAAAACTGTATCTATTATTGAAGCAATAATTTCTTTGTCCTATAAATCAACTAATTTTTCTCTAGGTTTTTTTCTTATCAATTTGTTTTTGTTTTTGTTTTGTTTTTCTGTTAGACATCGGTATTGTTTTTGAGTGTTCTGGTTTAATATTCTCTTAAAAGAATTCATAAAAATATATAGAGTCCACTAAATATGTGGTTAAAGATATATAATCATTATGATTCATTTGGATAGAAAAATTGGAAATTCTCCAGGTTGTAACTAGCCCTGGTACTGATTACTTACTTCAGCAGTATTTCAGCACTAAGTGGAAAACTGATGGTTCTGTCACTGGAAGATCTTGTCTAGTCTGTGAGCCTAGGTAGTGGGAAGGAAGTTTCTTTGAAGTCAGCTGAGTATAATTGTTGATAGGGCATACATCACCAGTGACAGGAGAAAAAGTGATTGTGATGGATTAGGAAGGCAGCATTCCATTTTTATTCCTGCATAGAAATTAAATGAGATGCTGAAAAAAGCTTCCTCATGTCTCCTTCAAAATGAGTTTTAACCCCTTTGTCCTCCATGCATTTCTCAAAGTAGGTCAAATCCTATAACCAAGGACACTACCATTTAACTCCCATCACTCAAAACAAATGTTGTTTCTTTCCAGACAAAAGACTGCTAGGCAATATAATTCTCCTCAAAGTAGTACTGGCTTTTGACCTGTCAGCCTGTACATAAAGGCAGCAAAGTAAAAAAGAAATGGCGCAGAAATAGGTAAATGGATGCCTGGAAGTGAACCCTTCAAAGGTTATCTGCATGGACACAAGTGTAACTGCCAAGCAAGTAGTTCTTCTATTATTCACAGAAACATGGTAGGAAAGAGCACTGGGGCGCATGGTGACAGAGGGCTTTTAGGGGGAGTAGGAGGAAGGGAGTCAATCTATTTTCAGTATTTTGCTTCAAGGGCTGGAATTTTAAATAATGACACTTTCTAAGGGAAAGAAAATTCAGAGTTGTGGTGATGCTAAAGGAAAAATGATATTTTTATCTCAAAGGGTAAGTGAGGGTTAACATCTGCAGATTTCTCTACAAGAAAAATGCTGAATAAGTATGGAATATTTATGCTACTGGTTCTGATTTTTTGGGTCAAATGAAGAAGTTGAATTGAGGATAGGGTGGATGGACAAGAAAGACAGAGGAATATTCAGCTTTTTAAAAAATTATAACAGCCATGGAGGGGATGGTTTGATACCATCTGGAATATTGTATTTAGTTTGAGATACCACGTTTTAGGAAGGACATTGATAACTGGGGAGTGTCCAGAGAAGGATCGTAAGAATAATAGAAAATCTTGACATTATGTCATATCAAGAATAGATTGAAGAAAATAAGGATGTTTATCTTGCATAAGAGAAGACAGACATGTCATGTGGAAGAAAGATTAGACTTGGCTGAAGAAAGGAAAACTAATAGAAATTGATGGAAGTTGCAGTCAATTTTGGCTTGATGTGAACAACAAACTTCTAATAAATTCAACTCTATAAGAAACGAATGGTATGCTTCAGAAGGTAATGGATTCTTCTTCTTTCTAGATCTTCAGGTAAATTCTAGATGACCATTTACCATGGATACTGTAGAAAGTTTTCTTCTTCAGGGAGGATTTGGACAAGATGACCTTTGAAGTGCCCTCAAATTTTGATAATCTATGATTCTCTGGTATTCTTGGTTAGTAAATGTCAGTATGGCCATTAATTATTTCTATTAGTCAGTAATGTTCTGAGGTGGACTGGGGAAAGACAAACACTGGTCTTAGAGTCAAATTCAGGCTATAGTTATAACTCCTTACCACCATTTACCAGTTGTATGACCTTGGATGGATCATTGAACCTCTCTGATAAATTCCTTCTCTATACAATGGGTATGATGATGTTTCTTTTTTTTTTTTTTTTTTTGCTTTTTGTATGGGGAAAGGTAGGACATTTGGGGTTAAGTGAGTTGACCAAGGTCAGATGGCTAGTTAGAGTTAAGTGTCGGATGCCGAATTTGAACTCAGGTCCTCCTGACTCCAGGGCTGGTGCTCTATTCAGTGGGCCACCTGGTTGTCCCAGTGATGTTTCTCTAATGGGGTTATTTTGAGGGAAAAACATGGAAAACTGCAAGGCACTACCTTAATTAAACTATAATAATGATAACAATAGGTTAATAATAACTGCTAAGGATAACAAGCCACTTTAAATATACTTTCTCACTCAATTGCACAATGACCCTGGGAATTAGTGCAAGGTATAGTAACTGTATCCAATGTTCACAAATTTTATCTAAGTCATATTTATGAAGCATGAAAAAAAAATGAAACAAAAAAATTAATTTTCGCCATGCTGTCTGACAGTGATATTAAATAACAGTCCAGTCTCAATTTCAACATGATTTAGTCATCCCACAGATGACATACTACATTCAAAACTATTTCTGTTTGTAAATATCTTTAAAGTTTTCTTTCTGAATTTTCTGAATTCCATGTTTTCCCAATGAACTGGCAAACCAGGTTAAAAAAAATTGAGCTTTAGTAATTTTGAAGAGATCTCCTCCCACCTCTCTCTCCCCCCACCATCTCTCTTCCCCCTCTCTCTCTCTCCCCCCCCCCTATATGTGTGTGTGTGTATGTGTGTGTAGGTGCATGTGTGTGTATAGGTATAGATATATCTACACACATATACGTATATACACATGTGTATATATGTATCTGTGTGTACACATTTTTATATATACAATGCACACGTATATCACATATCTAGATATACATCTATATATATATATATATATGTATTTGCATGAGGGAGAAAAGAAACAGAAAAATTATATCACAAAGCATTGTCTTCGTTTTACTGATATGGAAACTGAGTTGCAAAGAAGTGAAATGATTTGCCCAGGATGAAGTCTTCATAGATTCTAAGGAGTTTAAGAGGGATACGAAGCCATCTAGTGTAATCCCCTAGTTCTATTGATGAGGGAGCTGAAACCCAAAAAAATAAAATTTCTGAGAAATAAAATGATCTCTGGAATCTCTTGATTCCTTCAGGTTCTGATAATCTATGATTGTCTGGTCCTCGTGGTGAGCAGATCTGTGTTTGGCCCTTAATTATTTCTATTGTTCAACAATGTTCAGAGGCTGACTGGAGAAAATACACACAAGTCTTGGAGTCACATCCATGCTATATTTTTACCGCCTTATCCCAATTTATCAGCTTATATGACCTTAGACAAATAACTAACCTCTCTGATAAATTCCTTATCTATAAAACGGGGTGACAGCTATTCAGTAACAAAGTTGGATCGAGAGCCCTATTGAAAGCTCTACTAGTCAGTAAGCTGACAGAAAGCTGGGATTTTGTCTCTGTTTTGTTTGTTTTTCTACATTTCTCTGCAGAATGAAGTAATACTGTACAATTTTGAGGCTAAGGAAGGCAGGTGTAAACTTAAAATCAAGGATCATGTTTTCTCACATTGGTTCTGACACTTAGTACCTGTGTGACAATTAGTCAAGTCTCCTAACCTCTCTGAGACCAAGTTTCTTCCTGAGTTAGATGAGCATCGTAGTAATATAGCACTAACTCACAGCATTGTAGTAGAAAAGGTGCCTAGTACACCGTAAAGTACCACATAAATAGAAATAGTTTCTGTTATTTTAAGAAAGAAACTAGGCATAAGAGATAGAGGAAAGCATGCAGACTCAGAGACATTATCCAAGGAACTCTCTTCTTCCATCTCACCCTCTGCTCTTTGTCCCACTTGCTGCAAAAATCTAAAGGGCTAGGTGGAAGGAAAGGAGGACATGATTCCTGCTGCGGGTGCAGAGAAAATACTTAGTCACTCGCCTTATTCATAAATGTTTGTGTAGATTTACGGAATAAGAATTACACCTGTGCTTTTATTGTTGGTATGGGCACTTCCTTGGTGAGAAAACTTCTACCAATGCTGGCTGGTGATTTCTAGACAATTTATGTGTTTCTTATTATGCTATCTAGTCTTTTTTCAGAGATGTTTGACTCTTCCTGACCCTTTTGGGTTTGGGGGATGGGAATTTTTCTCTTTTTGTTTTTGTTATGCAAAGGTGCTACAGTGGTTTGTCAGGTTTTTTTCCCCCAGTTCATTTTATAAATGAGAAAACTGCGACACACAGGGTTAAGTGACTCACCCAGGGTCATACTGTTAGTAAGTGTCTGAAACTGGATTTGAATGTAGGGTCATCCTCAATCTAGACCCAGAGTTCTACCCACTGTGACACATAGCTGCCCAGGGAATTTACAGTCTTGAAGAATTGCCTAGAGCCCTGACACAGTAAGTGCCTTACCCAGGTTCACACAGAGGAGTCTTTTTAAGAAGGAGTACTTGTACCCAGGTCTTCCTGGTTTTGAGAACAGTTCTTTATCTACTTTACCACATCACTTCTCATGCGTAGATTTAAACACCTGGATACAGCAAATTGTCTCTTGTACTTTGGTGCACAGAACTAAAACCAAGTATCTACTTGATACAAACAGTACTCTTGCCAGTGTTCTAAGGACCTTACTTCCTCCAAATTGAAATATTTCCTCATTTGAGAGGAAAACAAAGAGTTTAGGTTGTAGAGAAGATGGAGTGACTGCAACATCCCTCATGATGAGGGACAAAATAGTATATAATAAGTTTCCATATTGCCAGGCACTATAATTGGACCTTAATGAAAATTATCAGACTCTATTATCCCCTCATTACCTTATTATGATATTCTAAATAGCATTTTCAATGCTAATGGCAACTTTAACAGGAAGCATTCTGACATCTACTGAGGCCTGACTGGCCTAAGATCAGGAAGGCCTGACTTTCAGTCCACTTTTGACACACTTGTGTCTTCTGTGTAACCTTGGGCAAGTCGGTTAAACACTCAGTTCCCCAGACAACTCTAAGACTATTAAACTACAAAGAAGTGGCAGATCTACATTGATGGAGAGAATTTCTTTATTAGGAATTCTCTACATTAGTGAAATCAAAGGTCTTAGAACAAACCAAACCAAAAATTAACCTATAGGGAAAGGATAGGAGGTTCTGAAAATGTTTCCTTGGTTTCTTCAATACAATATGGTTTCAACTTTCCTAAATATTTCTTAATACGAAAGCTGTATAAACAGGTTCTACAGGGCTTTGTGTGGTGCCTAGTACACAAGAGGTGCTTAATAAATGTTTATTGATAGATTTTTCACCTTTGTTTTTGAAGTTTCCTTTCTCAGTGACCAAACAATGAATTATTTATTGCCACATAGATTGGACTTACAAATAAGATCCTGGAAGAAATACTAGGATTGTAAAGCTAGGTGAGACCTCAGAGGTCAATAAGTTCTGTCCTTTGCATTTTACGGAAAAAGAAGGAAAATGAAACCCCAGGAGATCAATTAAACTAGCAGGAATCTACCAGGCAGCCAGGAAGAGAGGCAGAATTCAATCTCCAAATACAAGGCTCCTTTAGTGACTTTTTTTGAGAGGGGCAAGGATGCCATCCTGATGCTTTCAAAATCTCCCCTTCCTAATGATTAATGGGAAGATGTTTGTAGATCCCATATCTGCATGCATGCCACCATGATGGTGGGGGGGAGAGGAAGGGGGAGAAAATCTGAAACTCAAGGGACTGTGGAACTGAATGTTGTAAACTAAAAGTAAATAAACCAAATAAACAACAACAAAAAAAGACCATTAAAAAAAAATCTCCCAGGGTGGCTAGGTGGCACAGTGAGTAGAGCACCGGCCCTGGAGTCAGGAGGACCTAAGTTCAAATTTGACCTCAGACACTTAACACTTACTAGCCATGCGACCTTGGGCAAGTCACTTAACCCCAATTGCCCTGCCCTCCCCCCTCCAAAAAGCAAAATAAAATAAAAAATAAAATATTAAAAAAAAAATCTCCCCTTCCAATGCATATCAATTGGGGAATGACTGAACAAATTGTGGTATACGGTTGTGATGGAATACTATTGTGATAAAAGAAATGACTATCTAAATGCTCTCAGGAAAACCTGGAAAGGCTTACATGAACTGATGCAAGGCAAAATGAGTAGAAGCAGGAGAGCACTGTCTGTAGTAACAATAATGTTGTAAGATGATCAACCGTGAATGACTTAGCTATTCCCAGCCATACAGTGATGCAAGAAAACTCTGGAGAATATGATAAGAAATGCTTTCCATTCCAAGAAAGAACTGATAGGATGAATATTGATCAAAGCACAATTTTTAAATTTTTTCTTGTGTTTTTATTTTGTTCTGTGTTTTCTTTTGCAATATGACTAATATGGAAATATGTTTTGCATGAGTGCACATATATAACCTATATCAAATTGCTTGCTTTCTCGATGATAGGGGTGCGAAAAAGGGAGAGAACTCGATTTTTAAAAATAATCTTGAAAATTGTTTTTACAAGTAATTAGGGAAATATAAAATACTAAATAAAAAAAAAACCTTAAAAATAATCTCCTCTTCCACCCGTCCAGTACAGTTTTAAACAATTTCTTGTAATTGCCAGTGCTGCCTGATAGATTCTGTTCTCTGCCAGGTAATGCTTTTTTCCTTGAATAAAAGAATGTAGTTGGATGTTTTTTCCCCACTAATGTGTGGCCATACCTGAGAACTCAGAAGGATAGAAAGGTAGAAAATAATAATATTCTTAAAATTTTGGGGAAAGAGTTTGTAGGTTGGTTTTGTTTAGCCTTAAGCTAGCAAACGGGAGTTGGGTCAGGATTTAAACTCCCTAGCAGACAGAACTGAGGAATAAGTCATAAAGCTAAAGACGTTTTCTAGATCATGAAGAACTAGATTATGTATGGGCTATCGCAAAGCTCATAGGTTTCTGGGGAGAGATATAAGATATGCAAGCAATACCGCACAATTGTTCCTAAAGCTGACCTTTTGTATTTTACTTTTTATTTTATTTTTTTTTTTTATTTTATTTATTTTTATTTTATGTTAGTTAGGAAGAGGGATAGCATAGGGATTGGTTCATTCCAGTGTTCTTAGTGAAGAGGTGAGCTATAAAAGGATATTATTTTAATCCTTAAGTAGAAAGCTACATTGGAAATGCATGATGGCATGAAGAATTTGTAGAGTAAGAGGAAATTTTCTTTAATTTGCTCAACTGGACCAAAAATTTGTGAAAAAGATTCTGAATCCAGTTAATAAACTTTATAGTATAAAAGTGTCACACTGACCATCTGGATAGACTCATCTTCAGTAAGAATATAAGTTTTAAAAGTTTTTCTTTTTAAGTATGATTTTTATAATTGAAAGTTGCAATAGAATTTTTTATAAAAACATAGGGAAATTTCAGTTCTGTAGAAATCTCATTAATTTTTTTAAAGTAGCATACCAAATCAAGAGTAATAAAAAGACTAAGGTTTTTTAAATGTTTAAATACACTATCTCATTTGAGCCTTACTATCCTATGGGATAAGTAGTAAAGGCACCTACTCCACAAAAGTCATAAAAAAGCATTTACTCTGTCTTCAAGCTAAAAAATGGTGGATTTAGTGCAAGAACCTAATAAATGTTCTGCTATATCACATGGTCTCCCTAATAGAGCAAATCTACTTTTCCCAGATAGTTATTTGTAATTATAAGATAATGAAAAAATCACAGGTCATATAGTGAACACATTAGACCCATTTATAATAAATCTGAGAGGAGCACTGGAAAAGTGGTTTCAGAATACAGGCTAATGGAGAGAAAACATTCAAAAAATCCTTCCTGGTCTCCAAGCAGCCATGGAGCTAGTAGAACTCCATACTCAAAACAGCTGGGGACTTTGTGTTCATTCTTGTTCAGTCATTTTCAGTTGTGTTCAATTCTTTGTTGACCCCCTTTGGGTTTTTCTAGGCAAAAATACTGGAGTGGTTTGCCATTTCCTTCTCCAGCTAATTTTACAGGAGAAAACAGGTAAACAGAGTTAAGGGACTTGCCCAGGTCATGTTTGTTTACAATACAACAAAGAATCTCAGCTGAAGGAAAGCTTTCCCATTAAAGGAAGCTCCTTTTATAGCTCACCTCTTCTTGATAATGGTTTATGATACAAAGAACATTGGAATGATCCAGTTCATGGGATAACCCTCTTCCTAACTAACATGAAAGAAAGAACAGTCAAATATAAAAGGTCAGCTTGAAGAACTGTTGTGAGGTATCCAAAGTTGTATGTATATCTTATGTCTTTCCAGACAAACCCGGTAGCTTTGTGATGCCCCACACCTAATCCAGTTCTTTGTGATTTAGAAAACTTCTTTTGGCAATGTTAATTAGTCATGAGCTTAGCAGCAGTGTAACAACAAGCACCCTAGCATACCCAGGGCGGCTACTAGCACAGGTTCTTAGATCTGCTTTTCTAAAGGAAAGCAACTCAAAATGGGTTAACAATCTTACTTTAATCAAACATATCATTTACCTAGTTC
>CM053591.1:10771554-10790205 GCA_028646515.1 Pseudochirops corinnae
AGTCACGTAGCCACATTAGCAAAGGGCCTAGGGGCAGGGAAGATCTTTAGATTCCCATAACAAGCAGGGAGCAGAAATGGCCACTTTCTGTGATGATACAATAGCAGAAGCATCTACTAAGTTAGTTTCAAAATGGGGTGGAGGTGGGAGGAGTTCATTCTCAACATCAGTGACTGAAAGCGAACTTTATGACACATTGTCCAAACATTTTCTAGTCCTGGTTTAGTTTGAGACTGGCCCTTCTTGACTCTCAGATAACCAGAGCCAGGATATATTATCATTAAAGTTACTCAACAGAGTGTGGTGTGGCTATGGAAGCAGGGGAGCACCAACGTTTGTGGTGGCGGTGGGTTTCTATGCTTGTTTTCATCTGTGAGTTGCTATAAAACTTTGGGGTTCAAATTTAGTAACAAAGGCTTTGGATCTGGTTGCTTATCTTTTGAAACAGCAGGGATGCCCATTCAGGGACTGGTTTTTCTTGTTTTAATAGCAACTGAAGCAAACAGGGAACAGCCAGCCTTCCCAGACCACAGTAGTAATGACAAAGAGCAACAAAAGAAAATTTAAAAATATTACCATCGATGATATACATGTATATCTGTGTGTATAATATTTTTCATTTACATTATTTTGAACCATCCCCATTGTTTAGGATTTTCACTTAACATGATTATTTGGTTGGTACAAAATTGCATGTTGAAAGGAAATCTTATGTTGTGGCACTGTATTTTACTACAATTATTTTATGAATGTTAATTGAACTCCATTAATATAAAAGGGTGAGAATTGTGATTTATTCAACATTCTATTTAAAAAAAAAAACTTTTGTCTTGCTGCCTGTGATTAAGCATCAATTTTCAAGAAGTTACGATTAGTTAAGAACCAAAATTTTGCCTCTCAAAAATATTGTTTGAATATTAGTCTAAAATGTGGATTAACTAGAAATATAAATTTTTTTCCTCCAGAGTTCCAAAGAGAAATATAAGATTTCATAAGGAATAACTGATATATACTTAACAGTTTAAGGTTAAAATATGCCTTCCATATATGACATCATTATTTCTTGTTTGGATGGTGCCTGCATATCTTTACATTACAACTGCTTTTAGTGGAATCTTGGTAGGAAACCACTGGTAAAAGGCACCTTAAGAATTTAAATTTCTTATCAAAGGTCAGAAAAAATGACTGTAGAATGAATGGTTTATGAAATCTTTCACTGAGTTTGATGGTCGTCCTGTATTTTCAGATGGCTACCCCAAAGAAGAAATGATTTATAGATGGAGGAAAAATTCAGTGGAGGCTGCTGATCAAAAATCATGGAGACTTTATCAATTTGACTTCATGGGTCTCAGGAACACTTCTGAAATTGTGGAAACTTCTGCAGGTAGGTACTAGATACGGTCACTCAGAACCAAGGTCTTCTTATTCCCATGACTAACTGTTCACTAACACACGCTTGTCTTGACATTGTGGGGGTATTTTATGAACTATGCAAGGGCAAGTATGACAACTGCCTTGTTTTATGTTGTTTTATACAAAAACTATGGACATAAAGTAATAAATGAATTAAATATATCAACCATTTGTCTATTATATACACAACATTTTGTGTTGTGTATGTGTGTGTTTATATGTGTATTATGTGTGTTTTGTCCCAGGGACCAACCTTTGCATTGAATTTATTGACTTATTTTTTATTTAACATTGTGTGGGCAGAGTCTTAATCTAGTATAACTCTTAAACAGTCTTGTCAAACATTCTTATGTACGGAAATTGTCATTGCTATTGATGTCACATACACGCATTTCTACATATAACATGTGGAACAAATAAAAATCTATTCATCATGTTTTTTTTAATACCAAGTAGATGTTAGTTTCAGATTATTGGGAATGAAGGCAGACAAGCATTTAAATTTCACTTCCACATTCTAGAATCATCTTTTCCTTTATTCTGAAGTATATGTTTTCTCCTTGTACTTCTTTTCGTAAGTTTTTGAAACATACTCTAATTCAGTGGTTCTCAATCTTCCTGATGCCCCGACCCTTTAATACTCATATGTGGGCATATCTGCATGTTGGCGGACGCTCCTGGAGATGGATAGAAGAGTGGTGTCTCGGTTCCTAACACCATCAGAAATATGTGTCTTCCAATGGTCCCCTGTGAAAGGATTGTTCAACTCCCAAAGGGGTCACAATCCACAGGTTGAGAACCGCTGCTCTAATTATATTACAACATGTTGTTATTGAACTGTTAAATAAGACATACAATAAGATGAACAGGAAGTCACAGATATCCATATTATTTTCCACATTGCCTTGTGGTCACTATCATCCAGTCCTCAAGTGATTTCAAGTTTTGCAAGTGTGAAGATAACCCTATAGTATTAAAGAGTTTAATAGATAGCCATAGTAGTAATTAGTATAAAGTGACTGAGGAAATTCATGGTGACAAAAAAATTACTCTGAATTTAGAAATGCTTTTAAATGAAGTTGTATTGTATTCATCACAACAGCATTTACACAACATCAAAAATAGTAATGATTATTGTGAGGCATTATTTAATCACTTTACAGACAATGTGGTTGCTAATTTATTATGTAGAGTCATGTCATATTTTGTGGGCGTAATGTATTTTTTTTTTTTACTTGGGAAGTTTATGAGCTCATAGGAGTTGAGAATTATGGGTAATTGTGAAAAAAGCTCTGAATGGTAATAGAAAGTACTAGAAGGTAGAAGGTATGATAACCATATCATCATGGCAGTGCTAAGTGGTATAATATATGCTTTAATGTTAAACAGTGATGAATTTTAAAGAAGGGCAGTGGAGGGATTTATTGAAATTTACATTTCAATTTTGATAAAAATAAAGAAATTCTGTGAATGCAGAATAAAACTTCTTCCTTTGTGGAGGTCTGCTGACAGTTATAAACCTGAATTTATAATGAATGTTCCAATACAGTGGTTCTCAACCTTCCTAATGCCACAACACTTTAATTCTCATATGTGGACATATCTGCATATGGGCAGACCCGCCTGGAGACAGATAGAGGAGGGATGTCGCGGTTCCCAAGACCATTGGAAATATGTGTTTTCCAATGGTCTTAGAGCACCCCTGTGAAAGGGTCATTCAACCCCTGAAGGGGTCGTGACCCACAGGTTGAGAACTGCTGTTCTAATAGTTGAAAGACAACTTTTTTCTCTAAAATACTATTGTTATTTTAGCAAACTTTGGGGGCATACCGTCTTGGAAAGAGTGTTATAAAACCAGACATCTTACTTCTATTAAACTATGAACTACAACTGAGTTTCCTTGCTATTGCTTCTTGGTCAAATTAACATCAAGAAATAGTAAATGTTTGATCAAAGACAAACCCAAGTTCAATAAATAGGCAACTAATATAGTGACAAGAATAAAAAGGTAGAAATTAAAGGAATCTACTGATATAGGTCATTGCAGGTCAGAGAAATGAGAATCTGTAACTATCATGTTGGTTTGTTTGTTGTTTTTGGAACAGCATGCCAAGTAAAGATGGGATGTAAAACCTGCCATAGTGATTGCCCAAAAAGCTTGTAAAGCCTAGCAAAGCAAGTGTAGGACAAACAGAAGTTGTCCTTGATAACTTCTTGTTGTTTGTCCTTTGTTCTCTAAGAGACATTGACATCAGGGAGGTAATGTCATGGCACATAAGTGAATTGGATTTAAGTGAGGGAGGCTATGCAATGACAGCAGCCTCACTTTCTCCTCTGGAGCTTCTGAGTCCAGTGGAGATGTAGATCAGGATGACGAGAAATGACCGTGGAGGCAGTGGGAGACCTTGGTCTTTTGAAGCTAAGGTTTTCAACAAGTCTCAGTTTGACTGAGTCAACACCAATTCAGTGATTAAGGCTAGGCAATAAATAAGGCAGAGAATGACCTCTTTTACCTACTCAAAAAAAAAAAAATCAGTCTGGGAGGGGTAGACCTCAGGATTTCTGGCCAAAACAGAAACAAATGCTATTTATATTCACTCTGAACCAATCAGAGCCCAAACAATGATCAAGTGGAGCTTGGTCTGGAATGTATTGCTGGCCAATGAATGAGAGCCAGAGTGATTTGAGTTTAAGGCATGGTCCTCAAGAAAAATGTCTAGTCCATGAGCACCAAGATATCTTACAAGAAATATAAACCCCAAATAACTTTCTTAAAAGGGCCAAGGGCCAGAGTAAGGGTTTTATAGATTCAATAAATATAAATTCAGGAAAGGTAACATCTATTCCTTTTATTCCCTTTACCTGATACCTGTTCTATTTTACATTTACTCCCTATAATTCTTATCTCTCTTCACAGGTCAGCTTAGGGGCCATTTTCTTCCTGAGGTCTTTTCTTATGTCCCAGCTATTAATGCCTATGTGCCCCCAAAAAACACCTTATATTTTATACTTAAATCTAGAAAATATATATTTTTCCCTTTTCCATTCCCCTTCCCTCAGAATGTAATCAACCTCAAATAATTTTGTAAATGATAGTCACATAAATTTACAAATGGTACCTTTGCACATGCTTTACACATATGTCTTGTCATAGTCAGCTGTTACTCTAAAAGAGAACGGAGGAGGCACTAGTGTCTAGCTGTGATGTTGAAGTAGATTCTTGTTGAAGTTTATTTTATTGCCTGATTATAAAATATCACCTCCTTCAGGAGGTGATCATTCTTTCTACCTGTTCCAATCCTACTCATCCTTCAAAGTCTAAATTACCATGACCACTGCCCTTATGAAGCTTTCTTTGACCATTCCACTCCTTAATGACTACTCCCTTCTTGGGTCTCTCATCAACATTTATTCTTTTCTTTTTGGGTACATCATAATGTAGTTCTTTGTGAGAGCCTTTCTGTTGCTGAGATCTTTTCTTATTAATTTAATTTTTATTTATGGAATAAAATAAGCATTTCCATAACATAGTATAATAAAAGGTGATTGTACATGAAACTGCACATCTATTATTTATAACTTACTATTTCTTATAAATATGTAATAAAATGATGTTGTAAATTTCTTTCTTCCCCTTTTGTGTATATCTTCCTTCTGCTTCCCAACCAGATTGAAAGCTTCATGTTAACAGCAGAGAAAAGATATCCCAGCCTCCTTTAGGACTTGTCTTAACCTTCATTTGGGTCAAATATGGTGATGAGTCATATGGGCACGGATCAAATTCATACAAGGAAACACACACACACACACACACACACACACACACACACTTTCTTACATATACACACTCTACTTCTTCCCTAGACTTAACTGACCTTACTGATAACACCACAGATGTTTTAGGTTTTTTTGTTGGTATGCTTTACCCAAATGCCACAATATTCTGTCCCTCACACATGGCAACAACATTATAGACCTATGTTTCTTCTCACCATTCTCTCTTCCTGACATTTTTAAATAAAAAAATGTAAATTCTGTTTTTAACTTGTCTTTTCTCTGACACTAAATGCGCTTTTATAGCTAAGGATCATAAGTAAACAAGAAATAAAGATGTAGAGCAGAGCCAAAAAGAACTTTAGAAACAATCTAATCCAATACCCTCATTTTTTCAGACCAGGAATTATTTTAGAGGTTCAGAAAGTGGAAATGACTTGCTCAAGGTCACATATCCAGTAATTGTTGGTGACAGAATTTGAATCTACATCTTCCTTACTCCAAATACAGTATTCAATCTCTTCTGCTTAAAGAGTAGTACATCTGGAGTCTTTTCAGTGGACATCAAACTTGCTTCTGAATCCTACCATGTGCCCTCCCTGTGAGTTTGAGGGTATTAGATTACCGGGTAAACTTTCAGATTTCCTTTTTAAAGGTAATTATCCTTCTGAGTGGTTGACAGATGACTTTGTTGTTTCCATCTTGGTCACCCAAATCATAGGTTCTCAACCTTTAGTTTAATATCATGGACCCATCTAACAATCTAGTGAAGCCTATGGACCCCTTTTCAGAATAATATTATTAGTTGCATAAATTAAAATAAAGATAATTACCCAGGAAACTAATTATATTGAAATCATTTTTGTTGTTCTAGTTGATTAGTTGTGTTGGACCCTTCATGACCCCATTTGGAGTTTTCTTGACAGAGTGATAGAGGAGTTTGTCATTTCCTTCTCTAGCTCATTTTGCAGATGAGAAAACTGAGGCAAACAGGGTTACATGACTTGCCCAAGTTCACATAACTAGTTATTATCTAAGGCCAAATTTGAATTCAGGTCCTCCTGACTCCAGGACTGCTACTCTATCCACTGTGCTGTATTCAAACACAATTATTAAAATATTAAAAGAAAATGTGGGGATAGGATCAGAATGGGTGACATGATCATTCTTATGCTTTGGGAAGATAAACCTAACAGAGGAAGGAAGAATGGATGAGTGGGAAGAGATTTGAGAGATTCAACCAGAAGACAATTGCTATAGTCTAGGCCTGAGAGTATGAGGGCCTGGAGAAGGGTGGTAGTGTCAGAGGAGAGACACATATGAGACCTGTTACAAAGGTAGAATCTTAAGGACTTGGCAGTAGATTAGATATGGGGGAGGAAGGTGACAGAGTTACTTAGGAGTTACCTAGCCTTCCTGGGCCCATTTCCTAATCTATAAAATCAAGAGTTTGGACTAAGTGGCCTTTGAGGTCTTTTTCAGGTTTAGCTCTATGATCCTATGATGATTGTTTGGCAATTATAGTCTAGATTGGATAGTAGAGAACTTGGAAGGAGAAAAACCAATAAGGAGCTTATTGCAGTATTCAAGGTGAAAAATGAATGATCAATCAATGAATTAGCATTTATCAAGTCAAGAAAAGCTGAGTTTGAATCCAGCCTCAGATATTTATTTCCTTGTGACTCTGAGCAAGATATGTGTCAGGTACTGTGTTAGGTACTGAGGATAAGAAGATATAAATAAAACATTTTCTTGCCTAAAGGAGTTTACATTCTAAAAGGAGAGACAGAATGTTGTAAATCCAAGCACATGCAGCTTTCGAGAGGACTACTGCTGTGAACAGCTTCAAGGTCCTGATTACGTAGTATAGTGAACTCTCTATTTATTCAGCAGTATATTAAAGCAAAATGTTCACAGAAACCAAAGTACAGCATTCACAATGTTATGGCATAACAAGTTATAACAAAAGTAACCACATAGTTTTCACCAAAGTGGCCTTAATCCAATCATCCTGAAGAGGTACAGGATACAGAATACAAAGTCCTCCCACTCCTAGGCCACAGGAAATCATGATCTTCTCAGTTTGCATTAGATATCCAAGGACAGGTCTTTTCATCTTGATTCCAGGCTGGCTCTCAGATTCCATGGTTCCTCTTCTGTGGTCCTATCTCCTTCCTGAATCTATGTAACTGTCACCTGGATTTAAAGGCAGGCAGCTCTCAGCTCCTTGTCCAGTTCCTTGTCTAGCTCCTCGTCTAGTTCCTGTTCCATATTGAAGCTCATGGTGTCTAGTCCACTTCAAGTCCTTCACAGTTTCTGTTCCTAAGAAGATAAAGCTTAACAGAGCCACAATAACATTCATGCACATGGCTGGCACCATCATCAATTCAGTATCTGCCTGTGAAATCAGCACAGACCCACCAACAAGATCCGAGGAATCTATATGGATCATCAGTATAGTCCCAGGACCTCTGAAAACATCAGTAAGACCCTCCTCCAGGATTTCTGTAAACATACAATAAGAAAATCCTCTTTCAGGGCTTCTAGACCAGCAGTAAGGTCCCAGGGCTTCTGTAACAAAAGCAACATCCTCTCTCAGCAGACAAATCTGACGAAGTAACATCAAAACAGACAAAATATTGGCACCACAGCCATGCTTCCTCCCAATTTCAGCTTTCTTCTGGCCTGGGCTTCTCCTTATATGGTCATTAAGCTCCTCCCTGTCCACCCCTTCCTGTTGCATCAACAACAGAGGTTTGCAAGTTCAAAGATTTTATATAATCATAGTCAAGAAACTTGAACTGAAACACAGTGCTAAATAATTAAGTAGTTGAAACAAGACGTTAACTACTTCTTTGCTTGCCATTACAAATGTACACACATACATGGATATACGAGATAGATATAAATCAGATGCAAGGTAATTTGAAGGGAGAGGCAGAAGACTAGCAGACAGGGAAGATCAGGAAAGGCCACATATAGGAGAAAATACTTTAGCTGACCCTCTAAGAAAATCAAAGATTGTAGAAACGAAAAGAAAGAACTTTTCTTAGATAGTAGTTGTTCTTGTTTCTCCTTTGTTCTCAAAGAAGACCATGACATCAGGGAGGTGATGCCATGACTGGAAAGTGAATTGGATTTAAGTGAGGCAGGGCTGTGCACAGTCACCAATCTCACTTTCTCCTCCAGACTCATCTGGGTATAGTGGCAAGATATAGATCATAATGACAAGATGGCCCTCGATTCAGTGGGAGCTCACATGAGAGAGACAGACTCTCCCAAGGCACAAAGAAGGAAGACAGAATGTCCTGTCAAGGAATAGCCAGGAGGCTAACTTAAGTAAACTGAAGAATTTATGAGGTGGCATCACATATAAAAAGGCAGGAAAGGTAGGTTTGAGCCAGCTTGTTTCAAATTAGAAATGACAAACAGGGGAGTTTCTATTTGATCCTAGAGGTATTGGGAACGAGTGCAGTTTATTGAGTATGTGTAATGGGGTGACATGGACAGACCTATGCTTTGGTACTAATTCACTGATAACTGTGTAGAGTAGAGGTGGGGAACCTGTACCTCAATGCCACTTGTGGCCCTCTAGATCCTCAAGTGCAGCCCTTTGGCTGAATCCAAACTTCAAGCTTCAAGTTTGGATTCAATCAAAGGGTGGCATTTGTGGACCTAGAGGGCCACATGTGGCCTTGAGACAGCAGGTTCCCCACCCCTGTGTAGAAGATAGTTTAGAGAAGAAACTTGAGACAAGGAGACCAATTAGGAGGTTAATTAAATAATTCAGGATAAAGATGAAAAGGGCCTGAACTTGGGGGTAGTGTGAGCAGAAAGAAGTGACCAATGCAAGAGATGTTTTGGCAGTAGAGTTTGTAAGACTTGGCCACAGACTAACTAAATAGACTGGAGGAGAATGATGAGGGAAGTATTGCAATTATGAACATAGAAAACTAGAACAATTGTGGTACTCTCCACAAGGCAGTTATGTGATGAACCAAGCCCAGAGTTTGGAAGACAATTTCAAAATTTGCCTCAGACACTTACTATGTGACTCTAGACAAGTTGTTTGACTTCTGCCTCAGTTTCCTCAACTGGAAAAAGAACTGTAGATCTGCCTGGAAGTGAGGCCAGACTGACCTGTCCTAGTATGACAAATGATAACCATTTGTAGCAGTAGAGATAGAGACAGTGATGTTTCAGGGATGCATCATTATAGAAGAATGAGGTTTTCCACATCAAAAAATTAGACCCCAAGCTAGAACATACATTTAAAATACCAACGAATATATTGCCCTTAAACTTTCACTATTTCGGCTGGAAATCTGTCTGAAAAGGGTTTATGGTCCACTGCCTCCTTAAATACGGAATATTGAACAGTCTTTTTATGATCACTCAGGATCATCCCTACAGATCATAGAAATTGTAGGAGAAACAATGTCAAATACTGTACTATGCGGAATACAGCCAAACCTTCATGGAATATTAGGATTTGCAGAGCTGCTTACCTACCATTGCACTATATCACCCCCCCCACCCCTTCAACACATATTCACACTACTGTGATTGTGGAGTTCTTCTATCTACTTCTCAGAGCTCTTCTTTCTTTTCCCTCCCTCCTGTGAGCTGACTGTTCTCATTGCCATCAGTATATTCTGGTTGCATCTAACCTGCTATCCAACTATTTTGTACAGAATTGTCTGAGCAATAACCGAAGGGAGGTTTGGGCTTTTCTTATAAATTAAAGTATGTGGGCTCTGAAGCAGTTACTTTAGTTGTTCATGGACCCTTTATTTTTTCACACCCAGGTTTGTGGTGAAATTCCAGGAATTCAGCAAAACAGGAAGTTCCTTGGCTACAAGGAAGCTTTATGGAAATTTCGCAGATGATGATAATAAACTTTGCATATATAACATTGTAGTATTGGTACCAAATCAAAAATAAATGAGATAGGATATTGTCAATGGGAGGCTAAAATGATTAGAATCCCTACAGTGTCTGAATAATGTGATGTGTTCTTTATCAGTGGCCAGCCACACCCAGAATAAAATCAGGTGTCAATTGTGAAGATATTTCTTTAATGAATATGCATGAAACCCAGTTGTTTATTAAATGTCTCTGGCTTTTTCAGAGTGTTGGTGACTGGCTCCCACTGAGTTGTGGCACTTCAGAGAATGGTTGTCAAATGGCACTTCAGAGAATGGTTGTCAAATTTTTTTTCTCTGAGACAAATGTTTTCATTGTTTTCATCTCCTAACTCATAACGATGATAATCTGTACTTAATCCTGTTCTTTGAAACAGTTTAAAATATTCCACTGTTATCATATAATGGATCCTTAGCACCCATCTGTGATTAATAGAAGGTGGCCATGATTATTAATGTATATGTATATTTTTTTCTATTTAAATATGGACTGTTGTGTTTATCTGTCTCTCAGATAAAATGGCACACATTCAGAACCAGAATAGATTTCCTGTTTGTACTCTCAGAATTCTCTAACAATTTCAGATATTATGGACCAGGCAGGAAGATACTTTGGAAGCTAGATTAGCAGCTTTAAAGCACTAAGGCATCAATGTATTCATGTAAATTAGGAAAGGTCTAGGACCAATTTAAAAAACAGATGATGCCTACAGGAAGTTAGAACTTCAAAAAAAATTGAAAATGCAACATATGGAGCTGATCCTATGACTTATTGTTTTATACATATATATTATATTATATATGTTATATATATTATATATTGTTATATGTTAGGTTGATGATTCTCAAGTACATTAGAGGCATTATCCCTATGCTTACCCAAATAGTTTATTTTATTACTTGAGTGACACAGTGCATAGAACACTGAGTTCAAAAACTGCTTTAGATATTAATTACTTGTATGGCTCTGGGAAAGCCACTTTACTTCCCTTAGCCTCAGTTTCCTTAATTATAACTTTGCAAAAGTTACAGTACCATATAAAGCTTATCAGTCTTTTTTTAAATTTATTTGTTTACTTTTAGTTCACAACATTCAGTTCCACAATCTCTTGAGTTTCTCTCCCTCCCGCTCCTCCCCTCCTCCCATAGCTGCATGTAATCCAATACAGATACCTTCACATTGAACATTAGTCATGTTGTAAAGAAGTATTACAACCAATGGAGTAAACAATGAGAAAGAAGAGACAAAACAAAACAAAACACAAATGAGAGAGAGCAAATAGTTTGCTTCAATCTGCAGATTCTGTATTTCTTTCTCTGGATGTAGATAACCCTTTCTATCATGAATCTTTTGTAGTTGCCTTCTAACCTTGTATTGCTGAGAAGAGCCCAGTCTATCAAAGTTAGTCATCACACATACAATGTGTCTGTAATTGTGTAAAAAATTCTTCTGGTTCTGCTCTCCTCACTCAGAATCAATTTATATAAGTCTCTCTGAGTTATTATGAGGTCTGTCTGCTACTCATTTCTTATAGCACAATAGTATTCCATAACATTCATATACCACAACTTGTTTAGCCATTCCCCAATTGTTGGGCATCCCCTTGATTTCCAATTTTTTGCCACCACAAATAGAGCTGCTATAAACATTGTTGTACATAAGGGTCCTTTTCCTACTTCTGTGATCTCTTTGGGATATAAGCTCTAGAAATGGTATTATTGTGTCAAAAGGTATGCACTTTTTTATAGCCCTTTGGGCATAGTTCCAGATTGCTCTCCAGAATGGTTTAATCAGTTTACAACTCCACCAACAATGCATTAGTGTTCCAATTTTTCCCCATCCTCTCCAGCATTTATCATTTTCCTGTTTTCTCATCTTAGCCAATCTGACTGGTGAGATGTGTTACCCCAGAGCTGTTTTGATTTACAAATCTCTAATCAGTAGTGATTTAGAGCATTTTTTCATCTTTCTCCCTCTGAAAACTGTCTGTCCATATCCTTTGACCATTTATCAGTTGGGGAATGTCTTGTACTCTTATAGATTTGACTCAATTCTCTGTATATTTTAGAAATGAGGCTTTTATCAGAAATACTGGTTGTAAAAATTCCTTCCCATTTTCCCACCTCCCTCCTAATTTTGATAACATCAACTTTTTTTGTACAAAAATTTTTCAATTTAGTGTAATCAAGGAACTTATCCATTTTGCATTTCATAATGCTCTCTATCTCTTGTTTGGTCATAAATTCTCCCATTCTCCATAAATACGACAGGTAAACTATTCCTTGCTCTCCTAGGTTGCTTACAGTATCAGCCCTTATACCTAGATCACACACCCATTTAGACTTGATTTTGGTGTACAGTGTAAGATATTGATCAATACCCAGTTTCTTCTATACTATTTTCTAGTTTTCTCAGCAGGTTTTGTCAAATAGTGAATTCTTATAACAGAAGCTGGGGTCTTTGGGTTTATCAAACAGTAGATTACTATAGTCATTGGCTGCTGAGTCTTGTGTACCCTATCTATTCCAATGATCCACTGCTCTATTCATCAGCCAGTACCAAGTAGTTTTGATGACTGCTGCTTTATAAAACAGATTAAAATCTGGTATGGCTAGGCCACTTTCCCTAGCATTTCTTTTCAATAACTCCTTTGATATTCCAGACCTTTTGTTCTTCCAGATGAATTTTGTTATATTTTTTATAGCTCTATAAAATAATGTTTTTGTAGATTGTTTGGTATGACACTAAATATGTAATTTAATTTAGGTAAGATTGTCATTTTTATTATATTAGTTCGACCCAGCCACAAGCAATTGATGTTTTCCCAATTAGTTAGATGTCACTTTATTTGTGTGAAAAGTGTTTTGTAGTTGTGTTCATATAGGTTCTGGGTTTGTTTTGGCAGGTAGATTCCCAAATATTTTATAATGTCTACAGTAACCTTAAATGGGATTTCTCTTTCTCTCTCTTGTTGTTGGATTTCGTTAGAAATATATAGGAATGCCAAGGATTTATTTGGGTTTATTTTATATCCTGCAACTTTGCTAAATTTATTTATTATCTCAAGTAGTTTTTTTTTTTACTTTATTCTCTAGGATTCTCTAAATATATCATCATGTTATCAAAAGAGAGTGATAGCTTAGTCTCTTCTTTGCCTATCTGATTCCTTCAATTTCTTTTTCTTCTCTTATTACTACCACTAACATTTCTAATACCAAATGGAATAAGAGGGTTGATAATGGACATCATTCTTTCACCCCCAATCTTATTGGAAATGCTTCTAGCTTATCCCCATTACATCTAATACTTGCAGATGGTAATGTTTTTAATAGGAATGGGTGTTGTATTTTGTCAAAAGCCTTTTCTGCATCTATTGAGCAAAATCATATGGTTTCTATTAGTTTTATTGTTGATATGATTGATTATACTGATAGTTTTCCTAATATTGAACCATCCTTGAATTCCTGGAATAAATCCTACCTGATCAAAGTATATTATTTTTGTGATAAGTTGCTATAGTCTTTTTGCTAATATTTTATTTAAATTTTTTTTGCATCTATATTCATGAGGGAAATTTGTCTATAATTTTCTTTCTCCATTTTGTCTCTTCCCAATTTAGGATCAGTACCATATTTGTGTCATAAAAACAATTTTTTAGGACTCCTTCTCCAATTATCCCAAATAGTTTGTAGAGTATTGGAATCAATTATTATTTAAATGTTTGCTAGAATTCACTAGTAAATCCATCTGGCCATGGAGATTTTTTCCTAGGGAGCTCATTGATGGATTGTTCAATTTCTTTTTCTGAAATGGGGTTATTTAAGTATTTTATTGCCTCTTTAGCTAATCTAGGCAATTTATGTTTTTGTAAATATTCATCCATTTCACTAAGATTGTCAAATTTATGGGAATACAATTGGGTAAAATAATTCCTAATGATTGTTTTAATTTCCTCTTCATTGGAGGTAGATTCACCCTTTTAATTTTTGATACTTGTGATTTGTTTTTCTTTTTTCTTTTTTTATCATATTGATTAAAGCTCTATCAATTTTATTTCTCCCTTCTCTCTTCCCCTCCTTAAGAGTTTTACTTTTATAAATGCTAGGGGAGGTGACCTAGACATACCAGATTTTAATCTGTATTATGAAGCAGCAGTCATCAAAATTACTTGGTACTGGCTGAGGAATAAAGTAATGGATCAATGGAATAGACTGGATACACAAGACTCAGTAGTCAACGATTATAGCAATCTACTGTTTGATAAACCCAAAGAACCCGATTTTTGAGATAAGAACTCACTATTTGACAAAAACTGCAGGGAAAACTGGAATATAGTATGGCAGAAACTGAGCATAGGCCATTATCTAATACCATATAACAAAATCAAATCTAAATGGGTGCATGATCTAGATAGAAAGGCTGATACTGTAAGCAATCTGGGGCAGCAAGGAATAGTTTACCTGTCAGATTTATGTAGTAGGGAAGACTTTATGACCAAAGAAGAGTTAAAGAGCATTATAAAATGCAGAATGGATAATCTTGATTACATTAAATTAAAAAGTTTCTGTACAAACAAAGCCAATGTAACCAAGATTAAGAGGGAAGTGAGAAATTGGGAAAGAATTTTTATAACCAGTGTCTCTGATAAAGGCCTTATTTCTAAATATACAAGAAATTGAGTCAAATCTATAAGAATATAAGTCATTCCCCAAATGATTGGGGAATGGATAGTCAAAGAATATGAACAACCAATTTTCAGAGGTAGAAATTAAAGATATCTATAAGCATATGAAAAAGTGCTCTAAATCACTATTGATTCAAGAAATGCAAATCAAAACAACTCTGAGGTATCACATCTCACCAGTCAGATTAGCTAAGATGACAAAACTGGAAAATAACAAATACTGGAGAGGATGTGGAACAATTGGAACACTAATGCATTGTTTGTGGAGCTGTGAACTGATGCAAGCATTCCGGAGAGCAACCTGGAACTATGCCCAAAGGGCTATAAATAATTGCATACCCTTTAACCCAGTAATACTACTTCTGGGATTGTCTCCCAAAGAGATCCTAGAAGTGAGACGAGCACCCATATGTACAAAAATATTTATTGCAGCTCTCTTTGTGGTGGCAAAAAACTGGAAATTAAGGGGATGCCCATCAATTGCAGAATGACTAAACAAGTTGTGGTATATGAATGTAATGGAATACTATTGTTCTATGAGAAATGAGGAGCAGATGGACTTCATATTTACCTGGAGAGGCTTATACAAACTGATACTAAGTGAGAAGAGCAGAACCAAGAGAAATTTGTACACAATGACAGACACAATGTATGTGTGATGACCAACTTTGATAAACTGAACTCTTCTCAGCAATGCAGGGTTATTAGACAACTTTAAAAGTCTCAGGTTGAAAGGAGATGTCTACATTCAGAAAAAGATCTAGAAAGAACAGAATTTAAATGCAGACTGAAGCAAGCTACATGCTCTCTTTCTTTTCCACATTTGGTTTTGTTTCCTCTTTCCCATTATTCATTCCATTGTTTACAACCCTTCTAAATAACCAGACTAATGTCCAGTGTGAAAGTATTTGCAGATCCTATATTTGATTGCATGCCACCTAGGTGGGGAGGGGGGAGGAGAGAGGGGAGAAAATGAGAAACTCAAGGGATTGTGGAACTGAATCTTGTAAACTAAAAATAAATAAATAAATATTTTTTAAAAAGAAGAAGAAAAAAGAGGGGTTTTTTTTGACCACCCCTTCCCTCAGTATTCCCTCCTTATCAACACTCCCTCCCTTTTCTCACTCTTCCCCCTCACTTCTTCTTCCTTCCTTCCCAACCACCTGCCCTTTTCTTACTTCTTTCCCCTCCTATTGCCTGTAGTGTACAATAGATTTTTATATTTTATGTAGTATGTTATTTCCTCTTTGAACCAAGATTGATGAGAATAAATCTCATACAGTGCTCCTCTCCCTCTCCTCTTTCATTCTATTATGATATGTTTTATGTTTCTTCACAATGGAGTCCTATACTTAAATGATTATGTTATTCCCTTCTTACACCAAAACCAATGAGGGTGAAGCTCATATAATGTTCATTTCCCTCCCTTCTTTCCCTCTACTGTAATATGTTCTTATGCCTCTTCATGTGGCATAATTTACCTTTTTCTGCATCCTCCTTTCCTCTTCTCCCATTGTGGTCTCTTTGCACCCCTTAATAAGTTTTTTTTAAGTTTTATTCATTTATTTAATCATAGTAATTTCTGGATAGAGCAACTCCCATCCCCCAGAATAGAAATTTCCCTTATAACACAGAAAAACTTGGCAATTTCCAATTAATAGATCACTTTCTTTATACCTATCAGAGGAATTAGGTAGTATAAGTATGGACAATGCACATTTAACAGATGAGAAATATGAATCTCAGAGAAGGTGACTGGTTCATGATCACACAAATAGAGTGAGTGTCAGAGTCAGGATCTGAATCCAAGTCTTTCAACTTTCTACTATATCAGCTTTTTCTGTCTGGCTTTACCATCTGTATTTCTGCCTTTTCACACTATTTGTGCTTTACTGGTTACATTGCCACCAAAAAAAGAAAAAAGGCATATGAGAAATGAACTTATTTGAATGGAAAGAGATATTTTCATTTTTTTTTTCCAGTGGAAGGGAATTGGCCTTATAAATCAGTTACAATGAGAATCTAATAACTGGTGCACTGTGTGAGTTGACTACCCAGTCTCTGCTTGAATATCAACAGGGTATAGGAAACTCACTACCTACAGAAGTGTTCTACCCAATAACTTGTTTCCATGCTGCATACTTAATATTATCTAGTGTAAAAGGAGACAAATTTCAAAAATGGTTCCAGGGATGATTTTAGATCCTGAAAAAGCCTAAATTAAGAACTGAAATGTTCTGGTTTTCCCTTTATGATTTTGAAAGAGTGTAATATTGTAATAGTGAGTCTTTAAATTCTCTACTTGATTCTCCTCTCCCTTCTACCCTTTCCCTTCTCTTGATCTAGGCTTGGTTGGGTTCTTTCTTTAGTTCCTGGAGCTGAGAAGCCTTTGAAGGCACAAGTGACTGGTTTTCTTTTTTTTAATTTTTTAAAAATTTATTTATGTTTTTTTTTATTTTACAACATTGATTTCCACAAGGTTTTGAGTTAAAAATTTTCTCCCTCTCTTTCCCCTACCCTGCACCCCAAAACAGTGATCACATTGAATGCCTCCTCCCCTAATGATGATGATGATAACAATATTTAAACATTTGATTTTAAGACTTTGAATTCCAGATTCTTTCCCTTCTTCCCTCATCACCCACCCTTACTGGGAAGATAAGTGATTCAACATAGGTTGTACATGTGTAGTTATGCAAAACATTTCCATAGTAGATATATTGTGAAAGACTAACTATATTTCCCTCCATCCTATCCTGCCCTCAACTTTTTCTATTTTCTACTTTGACCCTCTCGCTTTTCAAAAATGTATGCTTCTAACTACCCTCCCCCACAGTCTGCCCTCCCTTCTATCATCTCCCCTCTTATCCCCTTCCTGCCTACTTACCTGTAGGGTAAGATATGCAGTTTAGTGTGTATACTGTTTCTTCCTTAAGCCAAATTCAGTGAGAGTTAGTTTGACTCATTACCTTTAGCCTTCCTGTTCTTCCTCTTTGTAATAGTTTTTGTAACAGTTGTAACAGTTTTTGTTTTGCCTCTTTTATACAAGATAATTTGTCCTATTCTGTCTCTCCCTATCTCCTCTCATTATATTCCTCTCTCACCTCTTAATTTTATTTTTTTAAAAATCCTTCCTTTCTATTCAATTGACCCTGTGCCTTGTCTATGTATACCTTTAAGCATATATACAGATGCTCACATATGTATTCATACACACATATACCCTTCTATACAGACATATATATGCATGTATACATATATACATTTATATTCCCTTCAACTATCTTCATACTGAGAAAAGTTTCATAAGTTAAAATTGTCCTTTTTCCATGTAGGAATGCAAATAGTTCAACTTTGATAAGTTCTTTATGATTACTTTTCCCTATTTACCTTTTCATGCTTCTCTTATTTCTTGTATTTGAAAATCAAAATTTCTATTCAACTCTGGTTTTTTCATCAAGAATGCTTGAAAGTCCTCTATTTCATTGAATGATCATATCTTCCCCCGAAACATCATACTCAATTTTGTTCAGTAGGTGATGTTTGGTTTTAATCTTACCTCCTTTGACCTCCAGAATATCATATTTCAAGCCTTTTGATGCTTTAATGTAGAAGCTACTAGATCCTGTATCATCTTGATTGTGTTTTGTATCAACAAGCACCCTAGCATACCTAGGGCGGCTACTAGCACAGGTTCTTAGATCTGCTTTTCTAAAGGAAAGCAACTCAAAATGGGTTAACGGTTTCACTTTAATCAATCAAACATATATCATTTACCTAGTTCAGGGGGAAAAGTCAGCACCCTGAACTTCAGAGAATACAAACAGAAGTTACAAACAAACAGAAAAACAGAT
>CM053591.1:10790705-10816984 GCA_028646515.1 Pseudochirops corinnae
GCTGCTAATAAAATATCATCCATGTAATGTATCATATATACAGTTGGCCATTGTTCTTTTACAGGTTGTATACTATGATGTACAAACCATTGGCACAATGTAGGACTATTGGCCATGCCTTGTGGTAACACCTTCCTTTCCCAGCGGCTAATGACGTCAAACACCCTTACACCCACCAATAAAATCTTTTTTTTTTCTCTTTTCTGATCATTTTCAGTTGTGTCACATTCAGTTGTGAGTTTTCTTGGCAAAGATACTTGAGTGGTTTGCCATTTCCTTCTCCAGCTCATTTTACAGATGAGGAAACTGAGACAAACAGAGTTAAGTGATTTGCCCAGGGCCACACAGCTATCTGAGGCCAAATTTGAACTCAGGAAAATGATTCTTCCTGACACAACCCTGAACCCCAACGCTCTAACCACTTATGCCACTTACCTGCCCCCAAAAGTGCTTTCTAATAATAACTTTTACATTGTTCAGTCACTTTTCAGTCATGTCTGACACTTTGTAACCCCATTTTGGTGTTTTCTTGGCAGAGATACTAGAGTAGTTTACCAGTTCCTTCTTCAACTCACTTTACAGATGAGGAAACTTAAGAAGACAGGGTTAAGTGACTTGACAAGGGTCACAATGGTAGTAGGTATCTGAGACAAGATTTGATCTCAGTAAGGTAAGTTTTCCTGACCCCAGGCCTGATACTCTATCCATTTTGCCACCTAGTTACCCCCATAGGTCCATACCAAATACATCTATGCACATACATATGTGTGTGTGTGTGTGTGTATGTGTGTATACACACACATATCAGTAGTTTCTCTTTGTTTTTCTTTTAATATCAGTTATATTTTCTGGACTCTAGAGGAAGTTAATTTAAATAAAACCTCAATGTGCAGAGAACTATATATTATTATGAGGAGTTCTTAACTTCTTTGTGTGTCATGGCTCACTTTGGCAGTCTAGTAAAGCCCTCTCAGAATAATGTCCTTAAATGCATAAAATACAATATATTGGATTACAAAAGAAACCAAAGATTAGTGAAAATAAAAATATGTATATCGGCATTCTTATTCCCCTTCCCCCCCCAATCAGGTCTCTCTTTGGAAGGCCCTCTAGTATGCTAGATCTGGAGTCAGGAAGACTTACCTTTCCTGTGTTCAAATATGACCGAGGATACTTACTAGCTGTGTGACCTTGGGTAAGTCACTTAATCATGTTTGCCCCAGTTTCCTTATCTGTAAAATGAGCTGGAGAAGGAAATGGCAAACTATTCTAGTAGCTTTGCTAAGAAAACCCAAATGGGCTCCCTAAAGTTTAAGTGGACACTAAGTTAACAACCCCTGAATTAGATGATTTAATTAGAGAATATCAGATGAGGTTTTGCATAATAGAGTGGAAACACTGTAGACTACTTAACAATATGTTAATACCTCTATAATATGACTGTAAGGGTATGCTGTCTCTTACCTATGGAAAGATTTTTTTGTGAACATGGTAGACATTATGATTCTATATTATTTTTGACATTTGATATAGGCAACTAGATTGTACAGTAGCTAGTGTGCTGGATTTGGTATCAGGAAAACCTGAGTTCAAATCCAGTCTCTAACATTTTCTAACTGTATGATCCTGGGAAAATTACTTAATCTCTGTCTGCTTCAGTTTCCTTATCTGTAAAATGGTGATCATAATAGGGTCTACCTGCCATGGTTATTATGAGGTTAAAATTAAATAATATTTGTATTTTAGATTAATTATAATATAATTATATAGTAACATAATGTATTTAATATATTAAATATCAACATATTAATATATATTTACATAATATGTTCATATATAATATAATATTAAATATAATAAATAACATTAGATAATATTCTCAAACTTTAAAGTGTCAAGTGTTCTTCTTCTTCTTCTTCTATGTTTTGAGGGATATGTTTTATAGTGAGAGGATAACAGTGTTTCCCAAGGATGATAGTATCAGTGTGTTGTTGAGGCATTTCAGTGGTATCCAACTCTTTGTGAATCCATTTAGGGTTTTCTTGGCAAACATATTGGACTAGTTTGCCATTTCCTTTTCCAAGTAGTGGGGTAGATATAGTTTAGACAGTTAAGGAATCTTACACACCACCTCTTATACTTAGTGCAAGCTTGCCTGCAGTAGATTTAACCTGATGGATGTGTGGGAGCTGCATAATATAAGGTAGCCTCTATTTAGCATATATGTTTTTTCGTCAAAGGACCAAAGAACCACAAATACACAATAATCTATGAGAATGGGTCTAGTGGGGGTGTTTGGGGACAGAGGTAGGAGGGATGTTTCAATATTTTTCGGCACTTGAGTATGTGTTTAAATCAGTGGACAATATTTAAATTCAGAGGTAGGTAAGCTAAGGTCACGTTGGGCTTCTCCTGAGGACTTTTGTGGAAACAGGTTCCACCAAGTGTCAGGTTCAATGCTTGACACTGAAGACAAAGAAATTAAACAGTCCCTGCCTACAAGGAACTTCTATCATTGTAGTTACATCTTAACCTAAGCAATGCAGCCAATCCTATTCTGGGGTTAGCTCTAAAATTTCTAGGATCAAGTGGGGCAAATTGTGTTTGAATAGATAATTGGAACTTCTAAGTATATGATAATGGCTGATAACACTCAAAAGGTTGAGATATGAATAAAGATTTCAGTATGCTGATTGTTTTACTAACACTCTTCTCTGAGCTTCTCTGTCACCCTCCCTTCTAGTCTTTTTCTTTATCTGAGTCTTCTTCCTTTTCCTCTCTCCCTCTTCCCCCTCATTTTCATTGTCTTCTTTCTCACCTCCATTTTTCCCTTCCCTTCCTCCCCACAACTCTTTCTTTTAACTAGCCTTATAGAATTGGAGGTGTGGCAATGAAAACTTAGACCACAAATAACACTCAAAAACCAGTCTCTTTTTCATGATGTTTAGAGGTGAAATAGCTAGGTTCAGGTGTGAAAGAATTCACTTACCAGTAGTTCTGAACCTGTGGGTTATGACCCCATTGGGGGTTGAATGACCCTTTCACAGGGGTCACCTAAGCCCATTGGAAAACACATGTTTCCAATGGTCTTAGGAACCGAGGTACCGCTCTATTCATCTCCAGGCGGGTCTGCCCACATGCAGATACACCCACATATGAGTATTAAAGGGTCGCAGCATTAGGAAGGTTGAGAATTACTGACTTAGACCTTCTCTGTAGCCATTGGGAGCTTTATTACATAAAGCAGCATGGGTCTCCTAGCAAGAAAGCTAAGTGAGACCCCAATATTTGGGGGAGTTATGCTTATCTAGAGGTTTCAGAATGGTGAGGTAGTTTTAGGGGTTTTATATGGGTTGAAAGTTCAGGGATAGGATGAGGAAGATGGATGACAGGATAGGAGACACAAGATAAAGGTGACAGGGGAAATTTTATGACCCAAGATCAGAGGAGACAAGGAATTTTGTGGTCCAGGCTGAGGGGGAAGTTTTATAGTATTTCAAGATAAGGGGAGGAGACTTTAGGATGTCTTTAGATTAGAGAATAAACTAGGGAAAAGCAACCCTTAAACCTTAGGACATCATTTGTATCCTCATCAACTTAACCTTTCTGGTCCTGAGTTTTCACAACTCTGAATTGATGGGCTAGGACTAAATGATCCCTGTAATTCCTTTCCAGATCTAAATCTAGATCTGAATCATGATACCATGATCCTATAAATCTAATTTCTTATATTCCTGAGCTATGTGACCCTAGACAAACCACTTAATTCCTTTAAGCTCAGTTTCCTCTTCTGTAAAATGAGAATAATAATATTAATTCCCATATCAAAGAGTTGTGAGATAAGCCTTCATAAACCTTAAGATACTGTGAATGTGAGCTATAAAATAACCCCTAAATATGAGGTATAGCACAGTGTGGAAACACATGTTTTGTTTTCCAACTCAGTTGAGCAAACATACCTTTCTCCCCTTATACCCTCTTTTCCCTACTTCTCTACCCCCAACCCCCATCCCTAAATCACAGTAAGAATGATGTTTGCAGCAATCTCATTGGTGACATATGGAGTGACTTTGACCAGTAAGAAGCAATGAGGCTTTGTTTTAGAAGAGGTGGCTATCTTGGGCACGGTGGTGATTTGTTCATTTTTTTTTTGTGTGCATAAGAGAAAGTACCTTTCTAACCTTGCAGAAGAGCTGGTACCTTTCCACATCTGCATAGAATGGGACCTCTGTAGGTTAAATGCTAACTCCTCAGGTTGTCTGAATTAGAAGGTATGGGATATAAAGGAAGGGGAAGAGGGAGTAAGTGCATGTGGACCCCCTTGATGGTCATTGAAACAGGACTTGAGGAAGTGGCAAATGCCTGTACATACTTATTATTTAACAAGAAATCGGCCAGATATCCACTCAGACCCACACAGTTTCTGATAACATGTGTATTTATTTGTATTCAGAAATACAAATGTTAGAATCAAAATACAAATACAAATATTGGCCTAGAGTACAGCCCTATTCCTTAACACAGAGTCATGTGGAAATCTAGATCTCTTCAAAGGGAGAGAGTTGCAGTTTGAAGAAGTTGAGCAGATGAAGCGGGTGTCACAGGAGAGTTTTCTGGATCACTTGGTGGGCAGTGGGCAGTGGGCTTTACAAGAGTGGGCATCTAGGCTAGAATGGCATACTAGCACTACCTGTATTGTCAAGGCACATTGGGCACAGGATTTTACTTTCATTTTTACTACAACACCACAAGCTGTACTGCTAGCTAAGGAATTGCACATCCTCAAAAGAACAGAAAGGAAAAGAAGATTATAATTGGTATCCTTTGAAAAAATTCCATCTGGCATCATCAACAACAGAATTTGTTTCATGACCCAGACTTGACTCATAGCAAAGAAGTCACACATCCCTCACTTACAGTGAAGGATAAGAAAGATGTTATTTGAGGCAGCATGGTGTCGGGGGATAGAACACTGGCCCAGGGGTTAGCCAACCTGGGTTCCAGGCCACTAACTAGCTGTATGACCTCAGGTAAGTCATTTTACCACCGTAGGTTTTAGTTTTCTTGTTTGTAAAATGAGGGGGTTGAACCAGATGATTTTTCAGGTCCCTCCAAGCTTTCAAGTTCTATGATCCCCTTTCCCCCATTCTTACACAACCATTTGACTTTTTCTTAATCTGTTCCCAGGCATCACTAGTTTCACTTTAATACAATAGAGGATGCTGTGATGAGAACACTGACATGGATAGGTTTTGCACCAGGATGCTTGGCACAGTGCCCGGTGAATGGTAAACACTGAGTAACTGCTTGCTGGTTGGTTTTTCTTCTCAGCTTTGAGATTTAAAAAATTCTCTCTGGGACATCACAATATTTTACTTAACTGCCTCACCTCAGGTATAAGCAAAGAGTCCTCTAGCATGCAACCATTTATATTCTGTGACCTGTCTCCATGGTTCAGTGGAACTGAGTAGACTTGATTTTTTGTCAGCTTTTGCCTGAAAGTTCCTGTCTAAATATTCTCTTGAAGGACCAATTGCCAATATAATAATGTGCTCTATGTTGATCTTACTTGAGTATACCTGATGGGAATGTAAACCTTTAGGGCTTCCCAGAAAACACTTCTAAAGCAGAAAATACTAGTTTTATGTGCTTTCTCAGAAAATGACTTATTTGTTTGGTACTAGGAACAATTTTTGCCTTAATTGGGCAGTGCGGAAAAAAGAACAATTCAGATTGGCCTCGTAGTCAACAAGACCCAAGTTTTAGTTCTGCTCATATTAGCTGTGATATAAATCACTTAATTACCCCAGGTTGGAGACTGTAGCATTGAAGGGAGTTCCATCCTGTGATGAAATGACAGGTCTAGAACCCCTCCCCACCAAGTATAATTATCCATAGCTGAGAAATCTCCATGAATAAACTGCTTTCTTCTTAACAGTCTTAAAAGTAGCTCAACAATAGGCTATCAGGAGGAAGCTTTGAACTTTTGCATTTGAATGTATTCATTTCTCAATGAGGGATCAAATTTTCATTCTCCCAAGGTGGTTTCTTTCCGGTCATCACTAGAAGCTGAGAGCCAAGACTTAAGGTCTCATAGACTCATAGGCATAACGGCAAATACAAAGAAGAGAAGGCCTCTTCCTTGTAAGAAGGTATAAGAACTAACTCTTGAGAGCTGCAATTCCTCTTCACCAATGAGCTATACTAACCTGTTGCCAGTGTGGGTGATGGACTTCCCAATTAGTGTAGCCATACTCACCTGAAAATTGACTAAATGTTGTTTCCCTAGCCCTTAACAAGTTGACAAAGACCCAAATATATTAAAACTATTTTTGAAATGTATATTTTTCTAATTAAATTAACTGATTACTGCCTGTGAATGTGATGTAAAATGCCTTTCGGACTTAAATACTACCCTAAGGAAAGTTCTCAACACATGTTGAGATGTTATTGTGGAAGGCTATCTGGAATTATCTTTCAGGAGCCATGTTACCAGAGGCAAGTTGGTTTCTTCTTCTAGTAAACTCTGGTACCGCTGCTGTTCACTCTACAATTACTACTGAGTTCCTAAAGTGAGGGAGGGGAGATAGTGGAGGAGCTACCAAGCTACTAGATATTACTATATGTTTCGTCAGACATTCTGGGAAATGCCAAGTTACATTCTCAAGCCTGGATGGCATAGGTTGTTAGACCTTTATTCCTGTTCATTTCCTCTCCTACATTAGTGAAATACTGCTGTAAAATAAGCTGCAATAGGTCCTTTTCTCCTTTGTTTCTTGCCTTGTAACTCTGGCAGAGAAAGAAAAAAATATATATATATGTATTTTTTTTGAACTAGTATAACCTAGATGGAAGGTTTGCTACTGGAATATTGACCCTCCTAGAAGCCCAAGAGTTCAAAGGTAGATGCCTAGTTTGTCTACTAACAAATAAGATATATCATGATCAAACAAAATGAACTGTTGTGACTAAGACAAAAAGAATCACTTAATATAAGGAGTGCCCAAAAAATTTGAACAAAAGCTTCCAAGAGAAAATTAATCAGCCTAGAGGTAGATCTCTGTCACACATGTTATAAGTGTGAGTTACCCCCTACATAGGGCCCATTTATTCTTAAATAAAAAAATAAAAATAAAAATAAAATGTTCTAGTAAACTAGAACTAAAAGAAGGATGAAACATGGCCACTAGGCATAAAAGAAACAAAACTGAACATAAAATCAGAAGGGTTTTACATTGGGTAAGAATTCATCTCTTAATTCAGTAGTTGTGTGATTGTATTAGTCAATTAATCTCTGTGAGCCTCAGCTTCCCCATCTGTAAAAGGAGGCTACCTTCATTACTTAAAGGAGTATCATAAAGTAATTCTGAAACTGTGAACTACTATATATTCAGTTCAATCCAACAAGCACTGATTCCTTGCTGAGTGTAAGTCAATGGGCCAAGTGTGGGAGAAGATGTGAATATTGAAAAAGACATAGTTTCTCCACTCATAGAGTTTGTAAGCTAGCATATGATATAATGTGAGCTGGCATTGTCATTATCATATACTCTTAGAGGACAATAAACTCAGGAAGTTGAAAACCAAAATGGAAGAACAGCAAAAGTAGAAATAAAGAGGGGGATTGAGCATCCAATCCGCAAATAAAAGTGAAAATTGGGATCAGAGAATGAAAGATAAAAATCAAAGTTAAACCTCCTAAATTCCATGATTTCTTTTAAGTAGAGCAAGATTAAGCAGATCAACTGTTTATGGAAAAATTTAGGAAATTTGCCAAAGGGGGAAAGAAGAATGACTAAAAAGAAGGACAGTATTGTCAAAAATGGAAAAGCAGTTATTCTATTAAGGTGAGTTAGCCATTTCTCTGACCTTTTCTTTTCCCTTTGAAGAGACAGGAAAGTAGATGTCTCTTCTGGAAAGAAAGTAGTGAAAACCAGAAAAAGCAGAATTGAAGGGTGCCTTAGTATGGGAGTAGAATTACTTAGAATCAAAAAGGAAAAACATACCCAGCAATTTTAGAATGCGACATTCTAATGGGACCAGAAGATTTTAGTATCTGATTCAAAGATCACCATGGCTCTTTCCCTAAAATAACAAGCACAAACCAGGTACTGAGTACTATGGCTCTTGGAAGGGTGGGGAAGTTGCTGGACTTGAAAGTTGGAGTTGATCAATTCAGCTGAACTGAACTCTACTTGAATAAAAGGAAAAGGACATTTCACTGTTCACGAAAAGAAAACAGACAGATCTATGGCTCATTCAAAATTTAACTTAAAAAGGAAACTAAAACATGGCTGAATTAAAAATTAAAAGACAAGAAAATTATTCAGGTGATAAGAGAAAAGGAAGCAATTTTTAGGCTTCAATTCAACTGACATTTATTATGCACTTACTGTATACTAAGTGTGGGCTGGGCCTTTGGGAAACAAAGAAGAGGATTGTGTCTACAGAGCGCTGCCACTAGAGCTGGTTGAAAATTTTAAAACTGAATCAGCCATTTGTTTGAATTGTTAAGCATTATTTTTTTTTTATGTATTATGGTTTTTGTCTCCAGTAAGATTATAAGGTCCTCGGAGCAAGAGAAAATATTTGTATATGTTTTAGTAATTTTTACAGGAGTGTTGTTAAACAGAAATGGGGTCACTAAACCATATATAGGACTCCCTGCAGGCCAAATATTGACTTAGAAAACTCCATATTAACATTATTTATGTTGATTTTAAAACATTTCCCAATTGTATTTTAATATGGTTCAGGCAGCACTCAGTAGCCAGTGGTGTGTTTGACACCTCTGCTCTGCAGTACTGAACATGTTTCTTTTCGTAAAGCAAGTCTTCAATAAGTATTCCATGATAGATCTACATTGTGTCTTGTCCATTCATTCAGTCATGTCACACTCTTCCTGACCTCTTGGACCATATTGAGGTTTTCTTGGCAAAGATGCTGGAGTGGTTTGCCATTTTCTTCTCCGGTGAATTAAGGCAAGGGTTAAGTCACTTGCTCAGGGTCACATAGGTAATACATAAGTGTATGAGGACAAATCTGAACTCAGATCTTCCTGACACCCGGCCCAGTGCTTTATCCATTGAGCCACCTTGCTGCCTCTTCTACATTGTCTACACAATGAAATAACTGGTTTGAGTGTTTTTTCTTCATCACATTTTCTGAGTTATCTAATTATAGTATAGAAGAAGCTTTTGAGGATAGCCGTCAAAGGAGGTACCAAAATAATTCTTTCTTCATCCTAAAGGAAATTCTCAGACAGAATTTTCTTCATGTTTTGATCTGTACGAAAATTCATGAGTCCTGAAAATGCCAAATCGAACTCTTGAAATATCAAAGAAAATGTGAATTTGGGCAAATCGTTTAACCCCTCTGGGTCTGGGTCTTTAAAAGGAGGAGGCATTGGACTAGATCAAGCATTCTTTTAATATCATGGACCCCTCTGGTAGTCTAGTGAATCCTAGTGAACTTTTCTCAGAATGCTTTTTAAATAATTGAAGAAAATGCTAAATTTCAGCTGGAGTTTACTGAAAATAAAGATTAATTTTTTTCTTCCTAGGTCCATAGATACCACATTAAGAACTGATCATTTATTATTCTTGCAATCTATGGCTCTGAAGCCTAGTGTTTGATTTAACAATGGCAGCAATAATAGTGTAATATTCAGAGCACTGGATGTAGCGTCAGAAAGACCTGGGTCCAGATGCCACAGATGTCTGACACTTAATAGCTTTGTGGTTATAAGGAAGTCACTTAGCCTCTCAAGCTTTAGTTTCTTCAACTATAAATGAGGAAACTTTAGTAGATAGCCTTTGAAGTCCCTTCCAGCTCTTAATATATAATCCTATAAACATTTACTGCTAAAAGAAAAAAAAAATCCCAGTTCAAACTAGGAGCTAAGAAACAGAATCCTACATGCAGTCTATGCTATTATTTAAAATATCACCTCCTACTAAATCCTTTATAAAATTATTGATGCTAAACTGAATGGTGTCAGCTATTGGAGGACGAACTCAGTATTTGACAAAAAGTATTAGGTAATGTATAAAGTGGTCTGACATAATCTGGGCATAGACTGACATCTCACACTATATATCAAGATAGCTCAAACTGGGTGCATGATTTAAGTAAGGTCATAAGCAAATTAGTAGAGCAGGTAAGAAATTAGGGGAAGAGGAAGGGAATAAACACTTAAGTAGCACTTATTTGCTGGACATTGTGCTAGGTGCTCAAAAAATGTCTCACAAGAAACCTATGAGGTAGAGGCTATTGTCCCCATTTTACCTTTGAAGAAACTGAGGGAGACAAAACTTAAGGGAGATGACTAGAGTCACAGAGCTAATAGATATCAGAAGCTGGATTTGAACGCAGGTCTTCCTGACTCTAGGACTAGTACTCTATCCCTTTTATCACCTAGCTGCAAGTCAGATCTATGGATAGAGGAAGAGTTCAAGACTGAACGAGACATAGAGAAGTTTAGAGGAGGCAAAAAAGTTAATTATGAGTTTATGAAGTTTTTCTTTTTCATAAACAAAACCAATGCACTAAAAATTAGAAGAAAAGTAGGAAGTGGGAAAAAATCTTTACAGCAAGTTTCTCTGATAAAGGTCTTACTTCTAAAATCAATGGGGACCCGAGTCAAATTTTCAAGAATAAGAATCATCCCCCAATTGATAAATGGTTAAAGGATATTAATTGGTACTATTCAGAGGAAGAAATCAAAGCAATCAATAGCCATATAAAAATCTTTGATATCACTAATAATTAGAAATGCATATTAAAAAAAAGCTCTGAGATTCTAACTCACACCCATCAATGGCTGAAATGACAAAAAAGGAATATGACAAATGCTGGAAAGTATGTGGATGTGAGAAAACAAGTACACTAATGCCCTGTTGGTAGGGCTATGAACTACTCCAATCATTCTGGAAAGCAATTTCAAACTATCACCAAAAGGTTAGGAAATACCCTTTGACCCAGCAATATACCTTAAAGAGATCAAAGAAAAAAGAAAAGGAGTCATGTACAAAAAATGATCATAGCAGCTATTTTTCAGTAGAAAAGAATTGGAAATTTAGGGGATGCCTTTCAACTGGGTAACAGCTAAATCAATTACGATATAATAATGCGATGGAGCATTATTGTGCTATAACAAATGATGAAGGGGAAAGTTTCAGAGAAACCTGGAAAGACCTACATGAACTATTTTAAATTGAGGTTAGATGAACAAGGAGAATGATCTGCCCAGAAATAACAATAGTGTAAAGATAATCAACTGTGATAGACTCAGTACCTTTGGTCAACAGAATTCCAAAGGACACATTATGAAACATACTATTCACCTCCAGACAGAGAACTCATAGACTCTGGGTACTAATCAAAAAATATTTTTTCCTTTTTTTTCCTTGCTTTTTTTTGTGAACATGGCTAATATGGAAATTTGTGCTGTGTGTATGTGTGTGTGTTCCCACACACATTTAAAATTATGAGCCATAGCTCAAAAATAAAATAAAATTCATAACATCTGTATTATTTTTTTTCTACTCAGAAAAGTAAAGTTTATTAAAAGTTTACCATATTGGGTAGACTCTTAAGGAGCCTCAGTATCTGTGACACTTGCAAATGACCCAGAGTAAGTCTGTGCTAGGTCATTCTATGGGGGTCTCCCATCTGTATTCTTTTAAATAGAGTTTTTCAGAAGAGCAAGCTCCAAGCTTTAAATAATCTGAAATGCACAGTGGAGGGTCACACTCCTGTCATGAAATGTACATGTGCTACTTAGTTGAAAAGTGAATTACATGATGGTCACAGCATGTTTCAATCTGTTCCAATCATTTATTCCCCTGAAAGCTATCACTGTCCTGTGAAGTGAAATTCTTGCAAAGGACAGCAATCTACCTTTGGGAATATCTATGGTGACAGCTAAGCTAATGGGAGTTAAAAACTGATCTTTCAGAGTCTGATAGCTATGTGGGAGCTTACTAAAGATTAGACTTGTTTTCTATGAAAAGTTTCTTTGGTAAGGCATTCAAGTTTTCCTTTCAATGTAATGTACATATTTGTTAATGACCCTGGAGCCACTTTACCTAATAGAAGAATCAGGAAGCCTGATTAATTTCCAACTTTTTGAAATGATGCTTATGCACAAGGGTCTCAAATTATGACTTTTCTATGGCTTATTTTGGGGAAAGCTTCATTACTATTATTAGTGGATAGAATTCAATGAACCTTTGATGGAAATTTGTGACTAAGTTTTTTTTTTTTTTCATCCCTAGCTTCAAAAATAAACCCCCCTCTAAGCGCCAAAGCATGGCAAAATGAGTATATTTGCACTTGGCAAGAAAATTACAATACTAGCTACCTTAGAGTTAAGGGCATGTGCCAGTTTGCTGATGGAAAATAAATTGTTTCCTTCAGGCTATAGGATTAGAATGTTTCAAACTGAGTCTGTGCAGATGAGAATGACTAGGTTTAGCTTTCTCCAAAGAAAGGATCTACAGATTTCATTTACCCCTCGAGGAACGGAGAGCAAAGTGGCCTGCTATACTGTGTAAGACAGAAGGAAACTTCAGCAACACAAAGACAATACAAAAACACAAAGAAAACAGTTGCTCAAGGAAAACTTAAAGGGAAACAAAGCCTATTTGAGCAGAACGAGGGCAGTTTACACAATGGCGACAATATTGGAAAGACACAACAGTAACACTTAAGATTTCCGATCAATGCAATGACCGTGATTCCAGAGAACTGATGATGATCCCGGCTGTCCTCCTCCTGACCAAGAAGGGATAGATTCAAGAGGCAGACTGAAACATGGGTTTTGGGGCATGGCCAATGTGAAGATCTATTGTGCATATTTGTTAGAAAGTGTTTGTTCAAGGGCGGCTAGGTGGCACAGTGAATAGAGCACTGGCCCTGGAGTCAGGAGGACCTGAGTTCAAATCTGGCCTCAGACACTTGACACACTTACTAGCATGTGACCTTGGGCAAGTCACTTAACCCCAATTGCCCTTCCCCCCCAAAAAAAGCCAAAAAAAATTAAAAAAAGTGCTTGCTCGTTCTTTTTTTCTTTTAATTTGAATGGTGGTAGGAGGGAGAATAAAGGAATGCTTACTAATTGAGAAATAAAATAAAATTTCAAAAAAAAGTGTAAGAAAAAAGTGCTGTAGGACAGAAGTTAAAGTCTCTGAGGGATTTGTCCCCTTATTCCCCTCTCTTCTTTTGGTGGGACTTCAGTGTTGACATCCAGGATCATTTGGTGACTTCTCTTTGGTCATTCAGTTTTATGGGCACATAATGTCTTTGAGGACAAGACTTATTTCATTTTGTTATTGTATTAATAGAATGAATCATGGTGCCTGACACCTGTGCCTCAGTTTCTGCAGCTGTTAAATGATGGGGTTAGATTCCCTCTAAGGTTCCTTCAAGCTCTTAATCTATTTTACTTGGTAATAAGTAGTAGTCTGAGTTTGACCATTGTTTTGTTACTGAAATCATTTAAATGGTTTCTATGCAATCTAACTGTCCTAAGTACACGACAACAATGATTATTTTTCATAAGACAATACTTTTTTTGTTTGTTTGTTTTTTTCAACTGGTAGGGTTGAAGAGGAAGGCCTGGGTCAGGAAAGAGTATAAATGTATGTAAAATAGATTTATTTTTTAAAAAGACAACTAGAAAAAATGATCTTTTTCTATTATTCTGTATAAGCTAACACCATGGAGGAAATTCTACAAAGAATATAGCATGAAACAAACTCCTATTAAGATCAAGACCAGACATACAATCTGAAACACATGATCTCTTATATTCAAGAATGAATGAGTGAAAATGTCAGAATCTTTACAAGTACCAGAAGTTTTTTTAAGTTATCTGTGTTTACGTTTCTCCCAGAAATAATGAAATACCTGACTGCTTAGTCTCTTGTCTATCATCCCAGAGCCTGAGCAAGGATATCAAGGCAAATATGCTTTTCTCCTCTGCTAGTAGAAATATATACCTATAATGAAAGATCAGCCAAGTTGAGATGAGGAAATCAGTGCCCTAAACTAATAACCATTCTTGTGAGTTCCATGGAAGAGACTGTACAATCAATCACAGAAGCATGTTAGATTTGCTATACGACACAGTTAGCAGTTAATGTTCATTATTTAGCTTTTTATCTGAGATCTAGACTGAGAAAAATAAACAATTTTCACCCATCAGTCTTGGATAATGAGATATGACTTTGTAAAGAGCTACTGAAGTAAGTTAGGGCAGTGAGGTGGCACAGTTGGTAGAGCTCTGGGCCTGCAGTTAGGAAATCTCATCTTCCTGACTTCAAATCTGGCCTTAGACACTTACTAGCTACGTGACCCTGGACAAGTCACTTAAACCTGTTTGCCTCAACTTCCTCGTCTGGAGAAGGAAATGGAGAACCACTCCAGTATCTTTGCCAAGAAAACCCCCGAAGGGGTAGCAAAAAATCAAACACAACTGAAACAAATGAACAATGGCGCAAAAGCAAATATTGACCAAATAATTATTCTGGGTTATAAAATTTTTTTCTTTAAATTAATACTCCTCAAATAAATAAATAACAAACAACCCCTTTTCTATAGAGTTTTAAATTTGGGGTAGAAGGTCATGTGGTCTGGTATCATACTTATTACCCATGTGCCATTCGACAAGTTGTTCCCCCCATGTCTGGGATATACCCTTGCCTCATCTCTACTTCTTATAATCTCTTGGTTTCTTAAAGGCTCAGTTCAAATATGACCTTCTGCATTAGGTCTTTCCAGAAAATCCTGTCCCTAGCTATTAGAGCTTTCTCCTCCAATGACCTTGTATTCATTTTGGTTATAATTATTTATGTGTGTCTGTGTGTGTGTGTGTGTGTGTATGTGTGTGTGTGTGTGTGTGTGTGTGTGTGTGTGTGTGTGTGTGTGTGTGTGAGGGGAGGAGAGAGAGAGACACAGAGAGAGCTGGGGGAAGGGGAGGACAGGGACCATTAGAGTTAGTAGTGTAGGATGTGGGGGTATCTTTGTACTTGCAAGATTTAGCACACTGCCTTTCATGTAAAAGATGCTCGCTTAGTTAGCTTGAATTGGAAGAATACCAGAAAATTCCTAAGGTCTCTTCAAACTGTCATTTTATGGTCCTGTGATCCTCTCTGCCATTTGAAGGGCATGGGGGTTGTTTCTGATTTGGCAAAAACAAGCCTGGAAATCTGAACTTGTTTCCTTGATTTTGATAATGGTTGATTAGGCACCAAGTCTCTGGAAGTATTTAGCATATTGCACCATAGTCATTTCTGCTTCAGGAATCAGATTTCTTTCTGTTTCCTTCAAGATTCAAGTTGTCTTGAACATGACCTAAAACCCAAGTTTTCAATGCCCTGATACAGACAGTAATTCTGAAACCTAAAGAGTAAACTTAGGAATTGTAATATAAAGGTAGCCTCAGTTTTGTAAACATAAAGCTATATGTGAAATCATTTACTCACTCCTTATCCCCGGTCCACAAGATGAATTTTCACAATTACTTTGTCAGCAAACTCTCAGAAAATCAAAACAAAACAAAACACTGTTTCAAGTTCCTTAAACTAAGACCACACATACAATGGAACATTGAGTTATAAGGCTGGTACTACTTCACTTAGAGACTCTATTTCAGCAGTTCTTTACAATAGAATATAATATTTTCCTTTTTTGGAGTCACAAATTTAGATATAATTAATCATTGAATCAGTGTTAACTTACCCCCTTTTCTATTTTGCTTGAGCACTTAAAATAGGCTGACCATTCTAGGGTGAAACATTATTTGTGGAATTGTGGTAAATCTTCAAGCTGTGAAAGGTTTGGCTATTGTACGTTTCCTACTGTTTAATAGACTATTGTGGAGGAGGAGGGTGAACTCATCTTCTGAGTACTGAGTATTAGAGTTTTGGAGAACCATTCTCTTCCCAGATAAAGAAACCTCCAGGACAAAGAAATAACAACGTTCTTCTCCATTAGTAAGAGTTGCTCAGGCTATACTTTATTCCTTTCTTTATTGGAAACAAAATAAGCCCGATTGATAATATTTAGAAGAAGTATCTCCCCATCTTAGAGAGTGCTAACTATAGAGGAATATGTTTTGCTATAGGAAGCTCCCATCTCATCTTTATCAACTCCTGGAACTCCAAGACTTGCACACCTCCCCCGTTTCTTTTTTTGCCAAGGAATGGTACTGATTGACTGTGATTGGTTATATGCTTTGATTAATTGTACAAAGCAATAAAACTCAGATCTGTATCCTAAGAGGCTGGAAGTGTTATCGTTCTGAGCAATCCTTTTTAACATCCTCCTAAATCTCATTTTTTCCCTTTTCAGTCTACTTATTTTTGATCCCCTTAGTCTTACAGACCTCACAGTGGGTGTAAATCTCCTGAGGATCTCATAAAAACCAGGCTGGGAAGCTCTCCCAACACTCCCTTATTTTATATTGAATTTTAGAAAAAGAAAAAGACTTGAGATACTTGATTTGTATCATAGCCGCAAGATTATTCAGATTAAAATAGAATCAACGTAAACACCTATATCAGTCTGCATACCATTTGCTATGTGGATCAATTTTGTTGTCTGGTTTGTCTCTTAGAAATACCAAAGTTCCCCCAACGTGGCATGAAAATCTGGTGTCTTTCCTCGCTTTAAAGGAGAAACAAATCAAATCACTTGTTTTCTAGACCATTAGCTATTGAATTTCTTCCCACAATTGCTCTTAATGCAGCATAGGTGATAGAAGAATCTTTATTTTTCCTTGTCTGGCAACTAATAGGACATGATATTACTTATAACTGATTTTTATGCCAAATGAAGACTGACTTAGATCTATTTTGCAGTAAAATGGAATGTAAGCTCCTTGAGGGCAGGGATTTAAAAAATGACTTTGTATTCCCATCTCCTAGCAGGAGGTACTTAATAAATGTTTGTTGAATTGAATTAAACCTTGACATCTGTAAGATGTATGCATATAAATGCGTGTGTGTGTGTGTGTGTGTGTGCGCGTGTTTGGATTGGTTTGTTGAAAATGGGATCAAGGTTATTTCTTTAGGAAACAATACTTGGTTTTGGTGGTTAATTTAGTTTAAGGGAGAAAGAAAGATCATTTAGAGTCAAAGAAATTGGGTTCAAATCTAGGGTCTGTCACTTAATAACTGGTCAATTATGGGCAAGTCATTTCCCCTTTCTGGACCTCAGTTTCCTCATCTGTTCAATGGTGGTAGGGGTTGTGATCAATATTTATCTGCTACTTTCTAGTCCTAAGTTCTATAGTGCTATAGTCTTAAGTCTTAAGTAAACCTTTTGAATAGCTTTAGAAATGGTGTTGCTCTATAACAACCATTAGCAGGTCAGTTTCTGAGAGGTCTATGTTATTCTGGTTACTGATAGCAGAGAACTATGTAGAAGTTTTACTTCTTAGTCATTAAAGAAATATTTTTATCCATTTGCAAGTTCATTCCTGTAGCCTTCTTCAAAGTGAGCACTTAGCAGTTGCCAATGATGTCATGTGTAGTGCTGGTCTCAGTTTAGTGAAACTTTGGCCTGCTTGTTCCATCTTCTCTCTTTACCTCTCCCCCTAGTTGCTTAAGGCAGTGGCAATAGCAATGGCAACACTTGGTCTAGGCAGTAAGGCTGACTCTGAAGGAGAGATAAAGACAGTGTCTTTATGATGCCAAGCACCTAGGAAATGTCTTAATAAGTGCAGAACTGCCACCTAACATACTTTCTTCCAACATGTAGCCTTTGGGCTTTGGAAATCAAGAGTCTCTGAAGTCAGGAAAATCTATTCTGGCACCTACTATCTTGCAGCTGCATGTACAGTAGATCAATTCAACAGCCAATCTTAATCAAGAAAAAGTGAATAATTCAATTGAGTGGGGCTTTATCCCACTCACAGCTTTCCCTCACCTATTATTTGTCATTCAAAAGGACAGATAGATGCTTAATTGTGTATTCCACAGGCCTCTGTAACAATAAAAAATCACAAGACTAATTTCAATACCTGAAATAACTCATATGTACTATATAGTAAACTCCATAGAGGACTAGAGACAGATGGACTAAGTCTGGGCTTAAAGGATTAGTGTAGCTGTTTTGATTCAGGAGTAAGAAGCATTTTAACTAGCCTAGAGACTGTTAACTCTGTGACTGGAATTATATTTTGCAAGAGAGTGGCCCATTCAAAGATATTACCACTGTGTTTTGGTCTGGAGTCTCATTGTCATATAGGGATAGGAAAAAATGTTCTAGATGTTTAAGATCTGTTCATGTTCTCAGGAAATAGAGGTAAAAGAACATATTTATATATCCATAATCAATCTTTCAAAGAGAAAATTTAAGGTACTGAGGGTACTAGATGATTACAGCTGAGAAAAGTTGCAAATCAGAATGAAATGAAGAAGACAGTACAAGCAAATGTGTGTGGTGTAAAATCTATACTGAAAACCTAATCATTCCTTAGCCCCACCTCCCAGAAAAGGGGGCTTATCACGTGACAACCTTTTTCTGGAGCGTCGATCAACTGGCAGGACTGCGTAAAGTTACTGGGAATATACACCATCTCATCTATTTATCATCCATTAATTGTTTTATCTTCTTGGCATCCCTTCCTCTTCAGTCCCATTTTATGATAAGGTCCCACCAAACTACTTAATATTATGAAAGATGATCGTTATTCAAATCATTTTTGTGATGGGGTAGGATGCTGGGAAAGATTTCTTGATTTCTAGGTTAAAGAGTTGTCAGGTGAACATTTTTTCCACAGTGAACTCCACCTGGGAATTCTACCATCACAAGATTCTTTTTCAACTAGAGCAGACTTAGTATTTCTCTTCTCATCAGTGGAAACAGTGGTTTGACCAGTTGGTAAGAAGTAACCACTTACTTTATGAAAGTCTATGTTAATGTAATAAAGCAAATCTTGAATCATAATACCCCAAAATCAAATTAGCCCGTCCTTTATGCAGAATTACCTCTCTACAATTCTAGATTTCTGGAGGGAGTGATAATATAGATAAAGGAATTTACAGATAATTAATAAGCTTCACTTAAACCAATATATACAGCCTACTTTCCACCAAACTTTCTATTAGAATAGCAAGCAAATTACAAATTGTGTGCTTTGCTTACAAACAACTAGAAAACCATGAGGGAAGAAACTGGAAAGAGGAAGAAAAACAATATTCCTGAAAATTCTTCAAACTAGTTATCCAATCCCTGAAAAACATTCATGCTTTATCTACATACCTATTTTTCATTATACTAGAAATATCTCTGATGTTTTTAAGCAGCCATGCAAATAAGAATCAAAATTTACTAGCCCAGACATTTTATTTTCACTGACCTATGCTACCTTGGCTATTTTACTGATGAGATTTATCCTTTTGACATCTATTTCCCTCCTTAGCCAATATTAACTGTTAACAGGATTTGCAGTAGGGCCTACATCAGTTCCTTTTAAAAGATCTTATGCTTTTACACTGGTTTTAATTCCCATCTCAAGTGATTAGGGTAGGCCCACAGTGTTTTCAGGATATACTTTTTTATTTAGGAGATCGTTACCAACTGACGAGACTTTCTTTTTGAAAAGAGAGCACTTGAAAAGTGTCTTGAGAAATACTGGCGGTCAGAAACAAAGAAAGAGTTAAATAACAGTGCCAAAATAAAGTTGGGTTTGTCTTGTACAAAACAGTTACAAATACTAGAGTTCTCTTTGGGATGTTGCTGCTTGACTATTTTAAAAGTATAAAATACTTTTTTCTTAGCCAAATAATATACTTGTTTGACACTTAGCAACTACACATCTTTGTTTTTGTTTTGTTTTGTGTTTTGATTGGTAATATTTTTAATTAAAAAAATATTCAGTAGTGATTGAGCATATTTTGGAGATGGAATCCTCATTTCCCACCCAGTATAAAATAAAATTTGAAAGGGATATGTGTGTGTGTATGCCCTGTGTTAGTAAGATGAAGAATGTATCTTGTGCTAACTTATGATAGTGACTCAGACCTTTGTTCCATGAAAGAGCACAAGTCAATTTCAATGAAACTGGTTACTTGCAATCTCCTGATTTTTGTCTTTGTGATGAAGTGGTATTCCTTTAGTTCAAAAAGGAAGACAAAACCTTTAAAATGCACTTATATTAGCTACTTCTCTGATTTCAACAAATGAAGGATTTAGAAAATTATACCTTTTTCTTCACAAAATAATTTCCCCAATTTATGTATACCAGGGCGGACACACACACTCATATACATATGCCCTTCCCAGTTCTGCCACCTGTTTAAGGTTTCATAGTTACTGACCAGATATTAGGATTACAGAAGCTTGGTTGGCTTTTTCAATGGTTATAAAGAGAAATCCCAGGCCCCCAACCACACTGCAACTCACAATGAAGGTCCAGTTGTGGAGTTGGTCCTTCCAGCTTTTCAAACACTTCTAACCCAGAAATGTGGCTCAGCACCAGTGAGTGCTAGTGCTTGGAGATGCAAGGAGAAAAGATAGATAAGGAAATTCTGGAGGAATCTACAAATATATCTCTCTGCAGGTCTTAGAGATTTCTCTGTTGAGATGAATCAACAGCTATCCCAACCTCTAAAAATGATACCAAAGTGAGTGGAATTTAGTGAGAATTGGATATTGAAAAGTAACTAGATATTCTCCAACACACACACATACCCCAGGCACACACATAATAAAACCTTAGTGAGGTCGTGTAATAATCATAGATAAGGAGTTTTTTGTAATTAGGGATGAAACTGACCAGTGTCTTCCTTTGCTACTGAATATTTGCCAATGCTGAAGAAAGAAAAATTGTGAAAACCCTTCAGTCTTCACCACTACTGGTTATATTTAAAGATAGAGGTATCCAACCCAGTAGACCAGGTTAAAGAGAAGGAAAGAGGTTGGGAAAAAGACTCGGGAATATGAGTCCAGCTCTGAGATATCTATGTGAATCCGTCCTTTCCTCCAGGAGCCCGATTTACACTCTTCATAGCAACAGAAGAAGCTTTGACAGTCTTTGCCGTCCAGACACTCATAGACACAAGTATCTTCAAATTCCTGCCAGTACATGGAATTATTTAGAGGGATCACTGTAGGAGGTGGTCTCATATCCAGGACAGAATAGTTCTAGAAACAATTGACACAAAAGAACCAATATTAGACACAGTGTAAACAACATTAGGTGAATCAAGCAATCTGTATATATGTTGTAGAGTGACCAGAGAGACAGGTTAAATATGAAAACTTGCACGCTTATGTTTTGTAGACATATGTTCAGATTGATCAGAAATTTGCAAAATATTTATGTAGCAATGGCTTATTCCATCTAGAGGACAAATATCTAAGTCTGTTATGTCCAAAGGATTGTTATGTGTAAGATGATACACCAGAGGTAGTCTAGCATAGTGGATGGAGGTTATGTTGGAATCAGGAAGGCTTAGGTTTAAGTCTTTCCTCTGATCCACACTGGCTACATGACTCCCAAAATATATTAGCATCTCAGTGCTCCCAGACAAGTCTGTAACACTCAAAGTTGTTCAAAGGTTTCTGGGTGACATTAATAGTGGGGATTTCCCCATTAAAGAAGTTCCCTTTCTACAATGCATTTATGTATTGACAACCCATTTTTAAAATGTCTTCACAGATCTCTTGCCTTAAAGGATGAACCCACAACTCATTTATTTTTCTGATTTGATATATAACATGAATTTCTTTTAAGCACCTTTAGTTTTAGAAATTGAATACCCCCAAATGGCATTTAAAATAAAACAAAACAAATAAGAAGTCAAATGGGCATGAAAATATTTAATGATCAGAAATCCTCCAACAATGTCTGACAGACCCAAATTATATAATATCTGTTTGTACAAAACCTGAATAAGGTATTAAATATTTTTTTGGAAGAAATGAATCAAATATGGGGAAATATTTTTGATGATCTTTGTAGAGAAAGATGGCCTTTATTAGAGTATAAGCTCCTTGATGGTAGGATCTGTTTTTGTCCGTATCTCATCAATAGCTTGCACAGAGTAAGACACAGTATAGGTACTTAATAAATGCTTAGTGAATTGAATTCAGTATTAATTCATTTACTATTCATAAACCACACAGCGGTTCACCACTGGCCAATGAATGTTATTATTACCAGACCGTAAATGTTGCCTTGTGAGTATATTATCTTTTAATAAAAATAAGTAATTGTAAAATAAAACAAAAACTAAAGGACATTTTAACAAAAATCATGAATCTCAGGTTGTAGAAAAGCATGTATGATCAGTCTGAGCAAAAAAAGAGTGAAAACTAAACATACAGGAATTTGAAAGTGTGAAGAAATTATTCTGTGAAGAAGCAATATTCGTTATTGTCAAATCTTTACTTTGTCATTGTCAATATGCCAGTCAGTTTTTGTTTGTTAACGCAAATTCATCACTGGTGGAATTGTGAATTAGTACAATTGGTCGAGAAAACCATTTGGAATCATGAGAAATATGATTAAATTTTTCACGCTCTTTGAAAAGAGGTCCTACTTCTAGGTAATGAATGATACAATGAAATGACTAATACATTTAAATAATTCATAGTAATTCATAAAAACAAAAAAGTTTTTTTTAATATAACTAAAATTAGAAATATAATATGTACACAACAATTGGGGATAGCCTAATAAATGTTAGATATGAATAAAATGGAATATTATTATATCAAAATAAAGAACAAATATCCAGAATTTTGGACAGGATGGGAAGATTGGTATGAAAGGATACATAATAAAGAAAGCAGAGTCAACATAATATCCACATAATGATGACAATGTTATAAACAAAGAAAACACTAAAAAAGAAACATACTTTAGGAGAACAACAAATATTATGCAGAATAAATTATTGTTAAAGTACAAATCTTTCCTTTCTGATAAAAATAACTATAAGCTATACAAGTGGAAAATGGCATGTCTATCACTGACTATTTCTCTAGTAAGGTTATGCGTAATTCTTTTGGAGCAATGTACTTTGCCAGTGTTTGCTTAAAAATATTTGTTGGAAATGCCTGCCACGTCATTAAAAATGTTTCAGTGACAGTTGATGTAAAATAAAATATTGTGACACTTATTTCACAATTAGTTATAGACAGACTAGGAAAGGGGTCCTTGTCTATAGAAGACAAGTGGAAGGATCCTCATGGTAAAATTCTAAGCAACTCTTTGTCGAGTCTATTAATAATTCATCAGAAATTGACACAAAAAATTGTTAAAATTCTACTGTCTTGTTAAACATGTAGAAATGACCTAAGCAGTAGATATTTAGAAAATAAAATTTAATACTTCGAACCCTTAGAAGTTCATCAGATTTTGGCTATCTGTCAATCTTTCTGTTGCTCTATGTAACACAAATTTCAAGCCTGGAACATTCATAAAATGCTCTCTGCTTTGGTCAAGGGGATGATTTATGCACCTAAGGGACAACTTTGGCAGAATTTAAGACTCAAAAAAGTGATTCCAGTTGTCTGTTTCTACCTCTCTTTCTCTCTTCATTTGGGGAGAAGCTTGCCCAAAAGGAAATTCTGTGAAGTTTCTAGCGAGGCAGGTTAGAAATCAGGGACATATTGGGGCGCCAGTTCCTCTACATGTTTGCTACTTCCCAGAGTTTTTTTTTTTTCATTCTTTTTCCAAAGGTCTCTTCATATGGAATATCTGGTAACTGTTGAGTTTCTTGAAAAAATAATAAAGATTGTCTCTGTTCTCCAAAGCTCTTACAACACATTGAGCTATCTTCCTCTCTACCAATGAAGAGAGTGTCATGCAAATACTACCAGTTTGAACCCTAGGCAACCTTCACCTACCTTAGAGCATTCTAAGAATCTAGTCAAAGGGGCGGGTAGGTGGCACAGGGAATAGAGCACCAGCCCTGGACTCAGGAGGACCTGAGTTCAAATCCTGCCTCAGACACTTGACATACTTACTAGCCATGTGACCTTGGGCAAGTCACTTAACCCCAATTGCCCTGCCTTCCCCCCTCCAAAAAAACAAAAGGAGCTAAGAATCTAGTCAAAAAGTCTATATGCCAATCAAAGTAGTAACAATTTGTCTAAAATTTGAACTGTAGGAAAATCTTTTATTTTCTTCATTTTACAATATAAAAAAACCCCTGAAATTTAAATGAATTTAGCATATCATATAGTAAGCATATTAAGAGGCATTAAAAGTTGGGATGTGAAAATTAGCAATTATTCATGCATGTATAGAGCTTATACATCTTTAGTTGGAGTACAAACTAAGCAAGATTACATATTTTCAAAGTACAAAAATTTATATTTTGTATCTTTTCAGAACTACATAATCAGGCAGAAAATTATATAATCAGGGAAACAACATAAAAAAGATTTTTTTCCAGTCAGTCACAGTCTATTGTAGGCCAAGTAGCCTATTAAAAAAATTAATAACTTTTTGGCATGGCACCATTGTACGTACCTATTACCTAAAGTGAAAACAAACAGTAGGAAGAAGCAAAAGGCCCAGACTATCAGCAAATAGAAAAAAAAATGCTTCTAGAATTGAGAACTGAATCTCCAAAGAATTGTTTAGAATGCTCTAGATAACACTTCAAATTAGTTAAATAAATAATAACTAAAAAATAAATATTAAACTGACTGTTATTGAGAGAATGACTTTTAATTTTCATTTGCCATAATAAACCAGAACTAATGAAATCATATTTTGACCTTCTCCTGACATTAAAACAACATAATGTGGTTTATTTTGGGGCTGCTTGAACTGAAAAGCTCAGGGGCATATCATAAAGGAAAAAAAAATACATAAACAGGCAGGAAGTATAATGAAATCAGGTGACAGGAATTTTCTTGCCTGGAACAAGGCAGAAATAGGGTGAGAGGGCATTTAAAATATATTTCACAAAGCTGCACTTAGGGATTTAAATCAATCATTTAATTTTTTTCTCTAAGTTAAAATTTTCTTTTGACAAGTCCTGTGATTTTGTCCCAATACTGACCCTCTGGTGATATCCACATACAGTCTCCTTTTGGGTTGTGGAAAAAAGAGTGTTTACTATGATCAGCAAGTTATTTGGATGAAAGTCTTTGCTATTAGTCTTTGTTCTACTTCTTGTACTCCAAGGCCAAACTTGCTTGTTATTCCAATTAATTTTCAATTTCCTACTTTAGCATTCCAATCCCTTATGATGAATGTGACCTCTTTTTTGGTGTTATTTCTAGAAGATGTTATAGGTTTTCACAGAACTGATCAGCTTTAGTCCCTATGGCCTCAGTGACTTAAGATATTTGATGTGCTCACTATTTCTGCTATGCTTTGTGTAGACTTCATGGCCCTGTAAAAAATGATGAAAATGTGAATTTCTCAGAGTTGTTTGAATTATTTGAATTCTATGCATTGTTGTCCACACAGTTTCTGCAGCACTCCACATTTCTCATTAGAGTCTTAACCTTTTGTTTTTAGTCAGTTTCAAAATGCATTTTCATCTTCTCCCACTGACTTTATTGCAAGAAAACCTGTCCCATCACTTCCTGGCAAATAGAGGGAGAATAAGTGAAAGCAGTATCAGATTTTATTTTCATGGCTCACTGTAGATGGTGACTGTAGCCATAATATTGAAAGATGCTTCTTGGAAGGAAAGCTATGGCAAATCTGGACAGCATATTAAAAAAGCAGATATATTTCCTTGCCTACAAAGATCTGTATAGTCAAAGTTATGGTTTTTCTGGTAGTAATTTGTGACTGTGAGAGTTGGTCTATAAGGAAAGTTGAATGTCACATAATTGATACTTTTAAATTTTGGTGCTAGAGAAGACTTTTGAGAGTCCCTTAGACAGTAAGTCAATTAAATCAGTCAAAACTTAAAGAAATTAACTCAGACTATTCACTGGAAGATTAAATACTGAAGCCAAAGCTTCAATTGTTGTAATGGCAAGCAAATGAGCACTTAGCACTTGTATCAGTTACTTAATTTTTTAGCACCTTGTTTCAATTCAAGTGTCTTTGAGCCTTGCCAGTGATTATATCAAGTCTTTCTTAAGAAACAGGACCTATGTGTAACCAAGATTAAGAGGGTAGTGGGAAATCGGGAAGGAATATTTGCAACCAGTGTCTCTGATAATGGCCTCATTTCTAAAATATACAGGGAATTAAGTAAAATTTATAAGAATACAAGTCATTCCCCAATTGATAAATGGTCAAAGGATATGAACAGGCAATTTACAGAGACAGAAATTAAAGATAT
>CM053591.1:10836628-10856295 GCA_028646515.1 Pseudochirops corinnae
AGTATACTTTCAAATCAGGGAAGATTCTCAGAGCCACTTAAGCCACTTAAGCAAAGGGCTTAGGGGCAGGGAAGAGCTTCAGACTCCCATAACAACATTGTTATAGAAATGTGTTTATATATGCTTATATGTATCGAACTTGAGAAATAATCTGCAGATAGTTCTGTGGTTTGAATAGCCAAATTCCTCACTTGTTTTTTGACTAACAAAAGTTTTATTTCTATTGGGCAGAAGCTGCAACTTGGTCTCCAACATGATTTAGGGGGAAAATGCAGCATCTTCCACTTAATTTCTTGCTCATTTCTTCATTAGGCTAATTGAATCTTTCACACAAAATAAACATTGGATTAAGTACATATTTTTACAATAAATGCAAAACTTGCTTTTTTATTTGACATGTTTTTCATAGAAGAGATAATTAACTGGATCCCTTGGTTCCTAACCTGTTTGGAACTAGCTGAGACCACAGAGAGTTAGGCATTAATTTCATATACCGCTAGCAACATCTTCAAAGATGGAGGCTTGCTTTGATCATCTGACCTTAAAATAATTAAACAGCTCTTTATATGTTTCTCTGAGGTGTTTCTGGGAAGCAAGTATATGGATGTGATTTCAAGTTATAAAAGTATTTTCTAGAAGTGTTAAGAAAAATGCCTTTTCTACACAGCTCCTGCCAAACAGACCAGATAATCAGAAGTACATGAAGGTGCTATTAAGTATGTTAGGAAGGACCTAAACAACAACTCTCAACCTATTCACCAACATTTATTAAGTGCCCAATATATACCATTCAATGGGCTAGGCTCTAAGAATATGGAAACAAGAGTAAAAAAACAAAAAAAATTTTCTTACCAGAGTCATAAAAATTCACTCGAATATCAAATCAATTTCTTCATGCATTTAACAACTATCTATTAACTGCTTCCTATGTGGGAAATGCTGCACTAAGCAGTATGACGTAATAGCCCAAGAGGAAGAAAATTAAAGCTTTGCACTGATACTTCACCCTTTGGCAAGACACTTGACCTCTTTATAATTGTTTCTTCATTTATAAAATGATGAAAATGATGACAGTATCTTCCTCAAAGGAACACCAAATGGAAGATACATACAGAAGTCTTTTGAGGAGTATAGAACACTCTACAAAAATTAACTGCTCTTATATTAAAGAGTTAAGCCACTAATTAAATTAGTGCAGATGCATGGAATCTACCTTCTCAGTAGGCATCTAGAAAAATATTCACATGTTCATGGTTATAGATATATGAGAACTTTTTCATAATATGCATACAGATGTATTTATTGTATGTTTTATATGTTCTATGCATTATATATACGATATACAAATTGGCAATCTACCTGCGCTTATCATAAATGTCACATGTATGTGACATGTGTGCCTATATATCCATGCATGGGCATGCCCAAATGTCACCTCACTCTTATGTATATAAGTCAAGGACACAAAGTTGTAATTGAAAGAAAACTGGCCCTCTTACCTAAAAACTTTGGTTTCTATGCCAGCTATATGAATTTGTACAAATGCATAAAAAGTTTTCAAACTATAAATACTGGAGAAATAATGCTAATATGGAAAAGTAGAGGTAGCCACCTAGCTAAACTCTCCCAACATCTGTCATTAAATAACTTTAAAATAATGCCTCAAATTAAATCCTGCAGTGGCAGAGTCAACAAAAGGTCAGAGTGAGAGATTTTTCCAGCCTAAGACAACTTAGGAGGGCAGCAGTCCATGACACCACAGTGTCATTTAAATTGATTCAAAAAAGGAAATATACATGTGCACACACACACACACACAAACACTCAATTAGGTAGAAAAGGCTATCTTACCCAATAGAGAAATAGGAGGGTAAAAGAATAATAGAAAGGAGGTGATGAAAGAGAGAGTGAATTAACAGAGGCAGAGTTCAGAAGCAAAATGGAATCTTAAGAAAGAACAGAGTAAAAAGAGAAGCAAAAGGATTAATAGAAGAAAATAAGGTGGGAGAAAATATATAGTAATCTTAACTGTGAATGTAAATGTGATGAATTCACCTATAAAATAGAAGTGGATGAGAGAATGGATTAGAAACCAGAGTCCAAAAATATATTTTACGAGAGACATATCTGAGACAGAAAAACACACAGAGTTAACATGAGAGGCTAAAGCAGAATGTATTATGTTTTAGACAAAGTAAAAAAGACAGAAAGTAGCCTTTGTAATTTAATATGAATCAAAAGCAGAAAACAGACCCAATTAAAAGAAATAATTAAGGAAACTACACTTTGATAAAAGGTCTCATAGATAATCAGAAATTTTTATAGTGTGTTTCTCTCATAAATGCCTTATTTCTCAAATATGTACAGAACTTAGTCAAATTTATAAAAATAGGAGCATTCCATAATTGATTAATGGTCAAGGGATATGAACAGGCAATTTTCAAAAGAAGAAATCAAAGCTATCTATAGTTACATGAAAAAAGCTCTGAATCACTATTGATTAGAGAAATGAAAATTGAAATAACTCTGAGTTACCACCTCACACCTATCAGAAATGACCAATAGTGGAGAGGATGTGAGGTACAATAGAGAATGCCAGTGGAGCAGTGAACTAATCCATCAGTTCAGGACAACAATTTGGAACTATGCCCCAAAGGCATTAAAACTATGCATATCCTTTGACCCAGAAATACTAGTACTGGGACCAAAAAAGGTCAAAAAGAAAAAGAAAAGAAAGAAAGAACCTATAAATACAAAAATATTCATAACACCCCATTGTGTAGTGGCAAAGAATTGAATATTGAAGGGATGCTCATAAAATGGGGAATGACTGAACAAGCTATGATATATGATTGTGATGAAACACTGCTCTGCTATAAGAAATGACAAGGAAGATGGTTTCAGAAAAACTGCAAGATCTATATGAAATAACGCAAAATGAAGCAAGAAGAACCAGGAGAGCATTGTACACAGTAACAGCATTATTTTAAATGTTTGATTTTTTTTCCCAATTGCACATAAAATTTTTTAATTCTCCTTAAAAAAATTTTTTTTGAGTTCCAAATTCTGTTCCTCCTTCCCATCCTTGCCCCTTTTTGAAGGTGGCAAATAATTTGATAATGGTTCCAATGTGCAATCATGTAAAACATCTTTCCATATTAGTAATGTTGTAAAATGAAACAATTAAAAAAAAACCCATCCTGAAAAAAAGTGTGCTTCAGTCTCCATTCTGACTCCATTATTTTTTTTTTTCTGGAAATGGATAGCATTTTTCATGAGTCCTTTGGAGTTGTCTTGGATCATTGAATAGCTAATGATTCACAGTTGATATTGGCTAACAGCAATATTGGATAGATGATCAACTGTGAAAGATATAACTGCTCTGATCAATAAAATGACTACAAAAAAATGTAAAGGAAAAAATTGAAAGATTTTTAGGACTCTCTTCAATGCAATGACCAATTGCAACCTCAATAACACTCAAACATACCTCCTGTCTCTCAGCAGAGAGGAGATGGACTACAGAGGTCCAATGAGATGTGCCTTTTCTTTTTCTCATTTTGTTTTCAAATTTCCTGAAAAGTTAGTTTCTTGATTAAAAGAAATAAGCATGTGTCCTTTAACTTTAGGCATCATCGGTCATTGTATTGGATCAGAGTATTTTACTTACATTGTCGTAACCATGATGGATATTGTTCCTTTGGTGCTACTACATTCAATATCTATCACTTCGTGAAAGTTACCCATGCATCTCTGAATTCTTCATATTCACTCTTTTTGGTAGATTATATTCCATAATTTGTTTAGTTATACCTCAATTGTTGTGTGTATATTTTGTTTCCAACTCTTTGTTATCACATATAATTTTGTCGTGATTTTAGTTCATGTGTTTTTTGCTTTGTACGATTTTTTTTTAACCAGGATATTGTGTATAGTACCAATAGTGAGATCTCTGTATCAAAGCATATTACCAAATTCGTAACTAAATCCATTCCCCAAGTCTCATAAATTCTACCTTCACATTTGTCCAACCCATGCCCTTTTTCTCACTCTCCTTTTTAAAACACTATTTCAGGCCTTCTTTACCTCTTATCTGGACTATTGCAAAAGCTTTCCAATTATCTTCCACATTCAATGTGTCCCTTCTGCAATCCATCCTCCACGGCGATGCCAGGGTGATAGCCTCAAACACAAGTCTGACCACAAGTCTTCAACAAGCTCCATACTACCTCTGAGGAAACTCTGCTGTTCGGCCTTTGACTCCCTTCACAGTCGGGCTTCTACCTACCTTTCCATGCTTACGTAGAGTCTCCTCTCATTCACATGCTCTATAATCCAGCCAGACTACGTGGGTTTCTTTACAATAGAGAATGACATTTCCTGACTCCGGTCATAAATATTCAGATATGGTCAAAGTGGACTCATTTTACTTAATTGTCCTTATTTGTTACAAAAGAGGTGTCTCTTTTTGGGGGTAGGGGAAGGAAAGTGTTATTGTTTTGTGACAGTGATCTTAAAAAGTATAAATAAAATATTTCAAGGGTTAATGCTTGACAGAAAGGTTATTTACTGGGAAAATCATGTTTGTCACCAAAAGACACTTAAAACTAAACATTACAATGTGTCAGAAACACAGATTTATTCTTATTAGCGAATGTATCCTGAATCTTCATAGAATATTCCCTATAGAAGAATTATGGAACAGTCATCAGAAAAAGCCTTAAGGCTATCTTTCAGTTTCAAAATCACCTGGCACCCAGCCAAGCTAAATCCTCGTCCCAGAAGTAATGAATTCTAGCCCACCAGAGACTTACCATTTTACTCTCTAGTTAAGTTGTATTTTTAACTGACAGCTCATCTGTGTTGATGTCAACTAGCTCTATTAGCTATTGAATCTTCCCAAATCCTAGGACAGAAGATTTAACCAAAAAAATTTTTTAAAAAGTCACTGTACATATATACATATGTCCAACACAAATATTGTTATTTTAGGAACATTTCAGTTTCTTATGTTTCTATCACAGTTTGTCATTTTAAAAAAAAATTTGTCCTCGATATAAAAGTGCCTCTGAAACTACCATGAAGATTTTTTTTTTTTACAAAGACAGAAGATGGGGGCAGAAAGATTGTGCAGTGAATAGAGCCCCAGTCCTGAAGTCAGGAGGAACTGAGTTTAAATCCGGCCTCAGACACTTAACATAAAACTAGTCACGTGACCTTGGGCAAGTTATTTAATCCCAATTGCTACACCTTCCCCCCTCCAAAAAATAAAAAAAATAAAAAATAAAAAAAGACTGAAGAAGACATAGAATGGTTAATTGATGGGAGAATATGATTGGCATTTAGAAAGCCCAAGTTACAGTCCTAACTACATCTGTGGTCTCCTATAGGATGGTTATTTTGCAATGGAGCAGTGTGACCATACGAGGCCTGTGACAACAGCTACAGGGGGTTGGGTAGTAGAAGTGAGAATAACCTAGTCTCTTTCAAAAAGATTTATAATATTTATGATAAAACCTGAGAAACTGTCAAGGAAGATATAGAAAATAGTCCTTCATGACAGAGATTCTTAATGTGTATGTGTGTGTGTATTGGTTATGTGTGGGGTGTGTGTGTGTGTGTGTGTGTGTGTGTGTGTGTGTGTGTGTGTGTGCTGGATCCCTGTGGCAGTTTGATGAATCCTGTGGATACTTTTTCAGAATAATCTAGTTTTATGAATAAGATAAAAAGACATAAAGAGAACCAATTACATCAAGATATAATTATCAAAATATTTTTTCTAAAAAAACGAAGTTTACAGATCTTATGTTAAGAACTACTGCTCTATAGGAAAGATATTGGCTTAGAAACTTTCTAAGCCTTCCAAATTTGACTCTAGGATTCCTTTCATCTCTAGACTCAGACTCATAGATTGCTAGATTTGTAAGTTAGCTTATGATTCATCCAGTCCAAACCCATCATCTTGCAGGTGAGGAGGTTAAGGGAGCTGCCCAACATCAGACAACTTTATAACTTGTAATTACACAGTTTTGTAGAAGAGGTGACACTTGAGGCAGATCTTCAATCATGGACACAATAGGATAAAGGCTGAAATAGGGAGGAAATAAACCCAGGTGTAGGAAACACTTTGAATATAGTTCTGTTGCATTAATCCCATTAAGGGTTAGAAACAAACTCATAAGAAACCAGTATAAGTTATTAATTCTGTTTCTCAATCCATAAGTCAAGTATGTGTTTTTCACTCAGAAGGTGCATTCCCTCCTCCCCACTTCCGTATTTGTTTTCTTATCAGGAGACGGTGAAACTTGCTTTACCTCTTGTACTAGGTATTAATAACAATATCCTGGCACTTTGCTTTAGGTTAAGTTGATAGCTCAGTGTTGTTGACAAATAGAGGTTTTGGAAGGAGCAATAGTTAGGAAAGGGACGAAAGTAATCAATCGACAAGTATTTATTAAATATCCCTCATCAATCAGTCTCTGTTCCATGTGCAGCGGATACATCAACAAAGAAGAAAAGAGCCCCCACTCATTAGCAGGTCAAGTCATAATGGGGAAGACAACAAAGACATATGTAAATAGAATAAATGCCAAATGAACACAGGTGAGTTTGGGAGTGGGGTACCAGTCATATGGGGGAAGAGGGAGAAAATCAGAAAAAAGGTCATGGATGGTATGAATTCTTAACCTGGAGTTCTGGAATGGATATCACAAGTTTTTTACCTTGGTTTATCACCATTCTTAGGGGGAAAATGCATCTTTATTTTAACTGCAACTTAGAATTTCCTTTGATTATTAAACATATACATACATACATACATACATACATACACACATTCTGAGAAGGGGTGCATCACACATGAAAAGGTTAAGAGCTCCTTTTGTCAAAGGTGGTTCTTGAGCTGCAAAACAGGCAGAAAGTAGGAGGTAAAGGAAATTGCTGGCTCAGTAGAATGATAAACCTGAAAAAGAAGAAATAAAAATCACAGGAATGATGATTGTCCAACGCTACTTGGCCCATCTTTGCTCTTTATAACAGCAGCAGCAGCAGCTGTAGGAACAACAAAAACAATACATTTATAAAGCTCCTTAAGGTTCACACAGTACTTTTCCCTCAATAACCCTGTCATGTGTTCTTTTATATTTAATCATTGTGATGAAATTCCTGTCTCTTTCTCTCCATCTTTTGCAACGTTCAAGCATAATAAACTAATTAGGGCTGGGCATGCCCAACGGGAGCTATAAGCTTAATTTGCTCCCTCTTTGCCCACAAAACTCTGCACGCTATGACTAAATCTTAACCAGAATGGCTTGGTTGTAAGGCCCATCAGCTATCTTATAAGAAAATGCCAGTCATGCCCAGCCTGCTGCTGGATCCTGTCCTGCCCAATGACTCTCAGAAATTGTGTCTCAGCCTTACCTACATAGACTTTAATAAAAGCAAGTGCCAGAGATGCTTCTCTGAAAACTTTCTGTTACCACTTAGTTTTGTGCCTGAAAAGTTATTTTGTTTTGTTCTGTTTTAAGAACATGACATATAGGATCATCGATTTAAAGTTGCAAAGAAGCTCAGAGGACATCAAGTCAAACTTCTAATTTTATGGATAAAGAAACTGAAGCCAAGAAAGCTCAGGTCTTCTGGACAATTATCCAGTTAATATATTTTCCATTCTTCTTAACAAGTTTCTTGTTACACTCTTCTAACAACAACAACAAAAGGATTTTAAAGGATCAGCACTTAATCTATATTTAATGCAAAAAGTGAAACATGCCCTTATATTAAGCCTATATTCATTTGCCTCTTTGCTGCATTTTTTTTCACTACCCAGGGTTTCAGAAATTAAAGACATCTTTCACTCAATTTAGACTTCATTTGAGACTAAAATGTTGCATGGATACACATCAGATACTACAATGATTACATTTCACTCAGTATTATGGTGCTAGGAATGGGGGAGTAGAGGATGATGTGGATAATTATTGAAAAGTCAACACCAGGGGTGGCTAGGTAGCACAATGAATAGATCATTGGCCCTGGAGTCAGGAGGATCTGAGTTCAAATTCAATGTCAGACACTTAACACGTACTAGCCATGTGACCTTGGGCAAGTCACTTAACCCCAATTGCCCTCCCTTCCCGCCTCCAAAAAAAATAAAAGAAAGAAAGAAAATTTAACACTAGCCAACTGACCCTGAAGGTCTGTGATTCCAGAAGACCAAAGGTGAAAATCAAGGGTTATGCTCTCTGTAAGACCTAGAAAGTAGACAGGAAGCTCCACTTTGGAGAATTTAAAATATTAAAAAGCAATCCATAATAAAAACACTAAGAGCCAATGTTACAGGTCAGCTAAAGCAACACGAGTCATAAAACATTAAAAACAATTTTCTAATCAGACAAATGAGATCTTGCTGCACTGAATCACAAACACAAAATCTGCAGAAGAACTGTAGAATATTACTTCAGTAAATCAATGCATCTGTGATCTCATCAATTTGGATATCCCCTCTGTCAGTAAAGTTTACAAGCTATTTGGGCTTCACTATGCTTTGTCACCCATCAAATTTTCTGTTTGGCTTCCAAAGCCCTTAATAACCTGGCCCCTTCCTACTCTTGGCATGGGAGACCACTTATACTAAGGCAGTTCCATTTTTGTCTACGACTCTTCAGTGCTCAGGGCAAAGCCTTCTTTGCCCATTGTAGGCACTTCAGTTAATAAATGTTTGCTGGACTGAAATGAAATGAAAATGGGTTGTGACATCTTTCCAGTGCCAATCTATGTGTAAATGACATGAGATGAATTGGGAAAATGTGTGATTGGTAACAAAAGAGTAGGAGGAATGAATGAGGGTATAGCTTTATGGGAAACACCTTTACACAGAATCCCACACATCCTTAAACTCTCATCCCCAGGCCCCTTTGACTATTAAAATTCTTCCTTTCCTTCAATATCCTATTCTCAACTAATTTCTCTGATAAACTAATGCAAGACAATTCAAAAAATGATTCAAGACAATTAAGAAAAAAACTTAATGAAAAATACTATCGACATCCCAAGAGAACTGATGAACTCTGAGTACAGATTAAAGCTTATTTTTTTCACTTATTTTTCTCTTGCTTTTTTGATAACATGACTAATATGGAAATATGCTTTGTAATGAATTCAAATGTATAATTGACATCAATCATAGTGCTTCCCTGATCAATGGGTGGGGGGGGCAGTAAGGACGGAGAGTATATGGAACTCAAAATTTATTTTTTTTTGTTAAAATAAAGTATATAGTTTTAACAGACCCAATTCAGGTTCCATATTTTCCATGAAACCATCCAACTTCATTTTTCTCATAGTATTTTCTGCTGTGCTCTCCTGTCATTCTACTTTGACTTTTAGTTTGTGTTGATGATGTCTTAGCATTAGGTCACAGGCTTTTTGATAGCTGAACCTGTGTCTTATTTGATCTTTGCTTCCCAGTACTTATCAAAATGATTTGAACTTAATAAGAAGCATGGGACAAAAGCCATAATTCCATTGACACAGAGAAATCCTAGTGAGGAAATCCCTTGTACCTATGCTTGTTGGCACCTACATGGCAACTTAGCTTCTCAGTCTAGAATACTGAGAGGTTACTTACCTAAGGTTATACACCTGGTATATGTCAGTGGCAGGGGATGGTCCTAGGTTTTTCTGACTCTTAGGTTACTGCAGCATGAAACAGAAATGTAATTTAAATATTTACTGAATAAAACTGAATCCCTCCTCTTCTCTTCCCCCCCCATTCACTCCTCTCTTTTCATTTCTTCTGTTTCTCTCCTCTTCTTTTTTCTACTTTCTCTATCTTCTTCCCTTTCCTCTTCTTTATTTTTTTCCTCTTATGACTTTAATTATTTTCTGTCTTTCTTTCCTTCCCTTGGTTTCCATTATCTCATTTTATTTCCTTTTTCTTTCACTCTCTTTCACCATCTTTCCCCTCTCCTTCAGATTTACAGTCTCTTTTCTCCTGTTCCTTCACTGAATGTCCACCACTATAGTCAAGTATGTATTCCTCAAAAATCTGCCATTCCTGCAAAAATAATCATTTTTTTAATTCTAGAATTTGTCTTATTCATCAATACAGGGGGGAGTTTTTGATAGCTTTTTAAAGAATCATTTGAGGGAGTTTCATTTAACTGCAAGTGACCAGAAGACCTTGGTTGAAACTGTTCAGACGCTGGTATAAGAGCATAAATTTTCCTTATTTTGTAATTTGATCTAAAACATTGTTGTAGTTGTATTTTTTGTGTGTTTCAGTTCAGTAGGGGTTGAAATATTTAAAGCAAATATAGGAAGGATTTGAGATTTCTTTAGCCTCATATAAGGAAATTCTGGGTATCCTGATATTAGGTGACAAAGCCTAAGAAATTGCTTGAGGACAAGAACAAACGTTGAACAATTTGTCCAGGGTCACATAGCTAATAAGTATCAAAGATTTGATTTTAACTTAGATCAAGGGAATCCAAACTGAACACTCTATCAACTATGGTATACTTCCTCTATCTGTACACATAGACATGTGTCTTTGCTTGTTTACTCTGTAATAAACCCTGATAAAAAAATCAAGACAGATTTGGGGTTTATAAAGTATCTTAAAGAAAAGTAATTGCATAAAATAAAAACTAATTCTGCATCTAACAATAAAAATTAGAGTACAAATATATTCCTTTAATCCAGTGATTCTCAACCTTCCTAATGCCATGACCCTTTAACACTCATATGTGGGCATATTTGCATGTGGGCGGACCCGCCTGGAGACAGATAAGAGGAATGTTGTCTCAGTTCCTAAAACCATCGGAAATATGTGTTTTCCCATGGTCTTAGGCAACCCCTGTTACCCCTGTGAAAGGGTCATTCCATCCCCAAAGGTGTCACGACCCACAGGTTGAGAACCGCTGCTTTAATCTGAATCATTAACACATAAATTCAGTTGTATTTGTGTTTCTAGAACATTGATGTAGATTTATATACTCTTTAGATGGTTTTATTCTTAACAAAAAAAATAAACTCCTTCTATTTTTGATACCTTTCAAACCATAAAAAAATAATTTAAATCGTTATCATGTTTACTCACATACCTTTCTTTGGCTTAATTTATTTTCCACTCCATTAATTGTTATATCTATTCCAGATCATTCCAGTGATCTAAGCAAATAAACAAACAGACATGATCTACCGAAGTAACAAATGTTTCTTCATTTCCTGTTACTTCTTTGTTGTTAACATTTTCTAAATCCTATTATAAATGGTTCCTCAAGAGTCTTCCACTTAAGAGTCCTTTTTCTTGTTGAGTAAGTAACTCTAAGTTTTCAGAGGATATGTCAGTCAAAAATATATTCTTACTGGATCTTCCAAGATGGAGAAGTTTTGATTATGATCTTGACAAACACATTGAGACCTGCTCCTCTAAGGCAGAGACTCATCCCCAGAAGACTAGCAAGGAGATTAGCACCTGACAACCCATGTCTTCTGGTTGATGTATGAACAAAGGAGGCCAGGAATTGTAGAGATTTTAGGTATTCTAGAAACATTAATTGCTGGTCTTAGTGTGAGATCTTTGACCTATATCAGTAAATTGATGTAAACTCAACTATATGAATATTTTCCTTATTGAACTTCTTACAAGGCATGAACCAAGAGAAATAAACTAAATGTATAGATTTTTTTGCCTGTTTTTCCTTGGAATGACAAAAAAAGTAATTGGTAAAGTTGGTTTCATTATGTGCGCAACAGAAATTAACAAATGCTATTCTAGCTGATTTTTTTTTCTCTACTCATTGAATCTTTCTTCTGTTAACAAAGGAAAGAAGTTGAGCAGAGCAAACTAACAGCAAAAACACTTGATAAGTGCATGCAGTTTGTCCCCATAGACCCGCACCTCTCTATAAGAAGGAGAATATAGGTTTCAATCTCTGGTACCAAAACAGTATTGTTCATTGCAATTAATCTGTGTTCAGCTGTCTTTTAGTATTTTTTCTTTGCAATCTGTTATATTAATTGTGTATAGTTTCTTGCTGTTGTTCAGTCATTTTTAAGTAGCATCTGACTCTTCATAACTCCATTTACAATTTTCTTAGAAAAAGATACTACAGTGGTTTTCTATTTCCTTCTCCATATTATTTTACAGTTGAGGAAGCTAAGGCAAACAGGATTAAGTGACTTTCTGAGGGTCACCCACCTAGTAAGTGTTTGAGCCCAGATTTGAACTCAGGAAGATAAGTCTTACTGACTCCAGGCCTAGCACTCTCTCCCTGTGCCTCCAAATGCCCTATCAAAAAAAGATATTAGTCTTTTATTTCTCCCTTAAAAGTGTATATTATTTCACATATCTTTCCATATTTCTCTGAATTTCTCATGTTTATAGTTTCTTTTGTTTTAACATGTAATTATGTGAATATATAGCAGTTTGTTCAGCCACCCTCCAATCTATGCTTACCTGACTTTAAACTTTTTTTTTTTTGCTGCCACAAAAGTACAGCATTGAATATCTGGTTATGTTTAACAATTTAATTTCTTTCATTGACAATCTTAGGATGTAGTTGGCTATTTCTTCTTAGAATTTTCAGAATGTCCTTACACAAACAGGTCACCATGGAAATAGCTATATCTAACATGCATGCATCTTTTGTCATTGATGAATAGAGAAACTCAAAAAAGAACTTGAGAAGATGCTCCAAATGAGCTTATAACAGGAAATTTGGTGAGACAAGTATGGAATGGTTAGCTCACAAACTGAAAGACAGTGATGATAGAAAAAAAAAACTCGACAGGCCAAACTATTGGGAATAATCTGTTAAGATGAAATTTACTAAGAATAAATATAAAGTCTTAAGTTAGCTCCCCAAAATCAATTTCATACATAGGAGATGAAAGAGGTGTGGCCAGAAGACCATTTATATGAAAAAAAAAAATTCAGTACCACAAGCTCAGTATGATCTAACAACATGATGACATTCAAAATAGTCAGTGTGATCTTGTGTTGCATTAAGAAAAATGTTTTATTTAGGATTTAGGAGATCATTGCCCCCTTGTACTCTGCCCTGATATGACTATATATGGAGCATTGTGTTTCATTCTGAGTGCCGCATTTTAAGAAGAAATTTAACAAACTTGAGTGTTCAAGACAGCAAGTAGGATGTGAAGGGTCTCAAGACAATGACACAAGAGTATCAGCTAAGTAAACTTGGGGTGGGGAGGTTAGCCTACAGGAAAGAAAAATGAAGGAGTCCAAGAGTTGTCTGACATGTGAAGAAGTTGTTCTACTTGATCCTAAAAGGAAAAACTAATTACAAGACTTAGAAGATGCAAAAAAAAAAAAAGGAAATTTATATTTATTATGAGGGAAATGTCTTCATTGTTACAGCATGCAAAATTAGAATGGTCTCTCTTAAGAGATGAGTTCTCCCTCAACAAAGATCTTTAAGCAAAGGCTTAATGATAATGGGGTGGCGGGTAATTTGTAGATTTTACTATCATCCTCCCAAGTCAAAGATTTGAGTTATCTTGCTAAGGAATGGGTTGGACTAAATGGCCTCTGAGGTCTCTTACAATGGGAAGATGAAATATATGTTAGCATATGTGAATCAGGTGTAAGAAATAAAGCAATGAAAGAGTTGCTGATTCTTCAGAGTATACATATTTAACTATCACAGAAACTTTCAATATCATGGAATATTGGATTAACTGTCTGTGAACACCAAAGAAGTGACTGGTTTTAGATGTGGAATTCATTCCAGAATAAGGAATCTGTTTATAAACAAAGTATTGTGGGGTTATGTAGAGGTCAAAATCAATACCGAATTAGGAGAGAAGAAAAAGGTGAGAAGATACTTCATCCAGTTATGACAAGTCAAACTTGATCTATTCTAAAAAGCTATTAATTCTGAGTAATGGAAATTAGATAAAACCAAAGATATTAATTCATCATCACCAATTCTCAAAGAAGTATAACCAATGTAAAATAGTCACACACATACACACATACACACACACAATGTTAGGGGACTCTAGGAAAATAATCAACAAATATTATCAATGAATCATTTCAAGACAAAATATATTGCAGCCAAACTTAGCATTGTTTCATTTTTTAAAAACTCATTTGAAAAACATCACATAGAAGAAAAATGGAAGATAAGAGGCAATATCATGCTTCCCCCCAAAAAAAATCAGCAGTAGAAAGCAAAGCAAACCTGTAGGGAGCTTGACAGGAAATCTAAGTAAGCCAGATCTTCTTATGATCATTTATAGGTAAGACTGGAGCAAGAACAATAGATATGTACAAAATAAAACTAATTGACCAACATTTCTATCAAACTGATTTTCAACATTAATCACAGCAGAGTTACTTCATTTAACTGCAATACCTCTATACCCAATGTGAAAAAAAGATGGCAGTTAAGGAAATTCATGTGGGAATGAATAGCTAGACTTCAGCAAATAATTGGGAAAAAAAAGGTGCTAGAGTTGATGAAATTTTATAGGCACTTAGTAATCAATTTGAGTAATCAAATAATTTCAAAATACATCATAGGAAAAAGGACTCCAAAAGAATAGGAAATATTATAGATAGTCTTATTAATCATGAAAAGTTAGAGAAAACATCAGCACCTACCAAACCATGTTTAGTTTCTCTTCTCTATAATGTGTTTATGAGAACAGTTTATGCAAATAGCAAAGCTATATTCTTGTGTACTTATTTGATTGAAGATGAAAGACTTTCTCAAAGACATGATTTTCTGCATAGGAGCACATGAGTATCATGAAACAACTTCCTAAGATCACAGAATTATATTTTCACAGTCACCCAGTTGACTGAGCAGTAAAGAGAATGTTTCCACTAACTGTCATTTTTGATAACAAAAATGCATTTGTTTCACTAGAGCATTGCAGGCAGCCCTTCAACCAACCTTGTGACCGTTGGTACATCATAGAAACAAAAAGTCGGGGTGGAGGGGTGTAGCACCAATGCAATATTTACAGCACCCATGATCATGATAAAGATCAAGACTATAAGTATTGTATGATATTTGATCACAAAATATGCCAAACTCTCCAGACAGAGGATAAAGCTGAAGGACTTGTACAGATACCAGAAAACCACATCCCAAAACCAGTAAGCCAATTCCATCATAGTACCAAAGATATTCAGAAACCATAATAATGCTGAGAGCCATGCCATCCTTTAGGCTTCCCATAAACCAATAAAAGATCAATATTTACTCACAAAACTCTCTATCTCTTTGCCTAAGCTCCTCTGTACCCAACTGTCTCCAACTGTCTGACTAACCCTCTACCAGCTTCCTGTAGGCTCTGCTTCTCCTCCGCAAACTCCTCCCACCAGAGGCTCCATGGAACCACATTCAGCCTATCAAGGGGCAGAGTTTATCTTCACAGAAAGGGAGGTTTTCAAAATACCTCCTAGGTCTGTTTAGGGACAAGGAAGATCTTCAAATTCCCATTCCCATTACAAGGGGTCATCCAGTCTACCTCCTTATTTTACATATGGGTAAATTATTAGTGTTGATATTTGAAATCGGTTCCTCTGACTCCAGATCCAGTCACAGTTCATCTGAGCCTTAGTTTTGTCATCCATAAAATAGATACAATGCTACTTTATCTACATCACAAGTTTGTTTTGAAGAAAGCATTTAGGAAAAAAAAAACTAAAGTGAAGTCATGAATGTGAGTTCTTATCTTTCTGAAACATAGCTGGAATGAATCTGAATTTTGAAATACTTTATTTTAGGTATGTTATTCAAGTAACAACAACAAAAATCAAGAAATGAATTCATTTGTATTCGTTTGGCACTTCATGGGTCACAATCATGAATGTACCTTTACCGCCTCTCTGATTTTTGTCATGTATCACAAAATAGTGATTCTAGGGTTCTAAGATGAGACTTTGCCAAATCCAAGTGTTTGAATATATTTTCAGGTTAATGTTTTGGAATTTCTTTATATCCTGAGAAAGAATAAATATGCTTTTTAAATAAAGTCACAGCCATGATCTCAAAGTTATTTTGGAAAAACTATTCTATGTAAGTAAAATATAGATTAACAAGTAATAAATCAATAGACAACTAAGCAAAGTAGCATGACATAATGGGTAGCAAACTATTTTTGAACCTGGCTCTTACACATACTCAGTGTGTAACCCCAGACAAGTCACTGAATGGCATAAGTTCATCAGACAACTTTCTTTAAGACTAAAATTTGCAGAGAAGATGCTCAACTACATTGGTAGAGGAGGATACATATTTTATGTGAAATCATGAAGTGTAGATTATATTACGACCCTAAGTGGTAACTATGTGGAAACCAGCAGTAAGATCATGCCTTTGTACAAACTCTGTTAAAATAACAATTGATAATAATTTAATATCAATTTAATAACTTTAATAAAGATCAGGGCCTGAATTAATCAACCAAAAGAAGAGCCTGTACCTAACTGTTTCTTTGGTCTCTCAGTAAACTCAGAAAATACCTCTTCCTTTGTCAACAAAGCCAGATAGGGCTTACTTTATGGCTGTTAAGGAGGAGACCCTTACCTGAGGCAATGACTTGAGTAATGGGAATTTTTCTTATCTTAATATTTTTTAGACATAAACTATGTTGTGGAATGTTATTGGTAAAGAAAACACAGATATCCCGAGTCATAATTTCAATTGACACTTTGTCAGCTCTCTTACTTTATTGTATTTACCATCTATTCAATTAAGAAAATTCTTAATTCAGCCTTGATAATAGATAATAATAAATTCAGCCGCCCTGAATTGGGATGGTTCTAAAATGCATTTAAGCTTTCTCATTCTTTTGTTCAGGCAGTCAGAACTTAGCTTCTGGCTCCATGATCATGAACAGCTAACTTTAAGGGAATAAATGAAGTAACTATATCACGTAGCCTCTCTGTTTCCTTTAATCAAACTTTTCAGGTTAATACAACGGAAAGCAACTTCTAAGCATCTGATTCTTCTTTAGCATCTCCAAATGTTTACCAGCTCAGCAACAGTTGCTTTCACAGCTTCTTATTTCGATTAAACTTTGATACCAGGACCACAGTATCTTCTCAGTAAGATATGTAGACTTGCCCTAAACAAATAAAATTAGTTCTAAATAAAGACAGACTAGCACTTTTGAGAAACATGGTATAGTGGAAAGAGAGCTGGCTCTATGTAGTCAGAGGTCCTATGTTCAAATTACTCCCCTACATACACAAGGCAATCTCCTTGAGTTTCACTTTCCTCATCTACAAAGAATTAGGGGGTTAGACTAACTGGCCTCTGAGTCCCTTTCAGCTCTAGATGTATGATCCTATTGTAAAGTGATTCCCTTTTCACATCTGGAAAATTTTCTCTGTGGAAAAGGACAGAAAACACAGAGTTTGTGAAAGAACATCTGAAATATCAACCCCTCCAAGAAAAAAAATTTGGGAAAAAAGCTGATAGTTATGTCAAGATTTTAAAGAAAGCAAGATATTTTGAAGATTTCAAGATTGAGAAACTTTGATAACTAGAAATTGTTTTAAAAAAATGAAATAATTGGATATTACCTATTTGCAGCATGTCTGATAGAAACACAAATTTTGTTTTCTTACCCTGCTTTGCGGCAGGAGCTAGTCAGTGACAAAGGTGGCAAAATGAAGATGGACACAGAGAAAATGGAACTGAGTTGGCTCTCTGCTTACTGAAGAGAACTGAGGCCGTCCAAGTAAACCTGAACAGTGACTCTTTGCAAAACTAAGAAGTTAAAGAATAATCTAGAGTCTGTTTTCTCACTCTGCTTAACTGACTGGAAGAAAACACATTAGGGGCAGAGTCAAGATAGCACCATAGAAGCAGGAAAACTCCACAGCTCCCCCCATAACCACCTCAAACACCTATAAAATATAATTCTAAACAAATTTTAGAGCTCCAGAATGCACAAAACTACAGAGAGAAACAAATCTCCCGCTGAAGGCAGCCCAGCAGGCATACCAGAAGCAGTTCATCCCAGCATGCTGAGAGCCAAGACCAGCACCACATGAACCCACAGCTGGAGCCCTAGTGTGGTCAGAACAAACTGTGGCTGGAGCTTTCAGGAGAGCAGTTCACAGGCAGAGACAGCAGTTTCAAGAATTACCAACCCATAAGAAACAAGGAAAGTGAGTGAAAGGTCAGTGGAACTCGGATAAATTCGGGGGAGAGGGTCCAGCCCCTGCTTCCAGAGCTAGAAGTGGGAGAAGCAGTGGCCCTACACCTGCCTCAACATGGCTACTTCAGAAATTCTGGGCCTAGAGATTGCGGAAGGCCAAGTGATCATTCAGAGGCTAAGCGCTCTTGCCTTAACCTGCCTGAATCTGGATCGTGGTCTTAGGTGATGGTCCTGAGGTGTATGACCAGTGAGCCAAAGCTGGTGGGGGGTGCAGAGATGGTGGACTCCTAATAGCTCTGGCAGCTGCAAAAACCCCAACAATTTGGGACAGAGCTCTCCCCTCTGAAAGCAGAGTTCTACTAAACCCAAAAGTCAAGTAATTGACTGGCAACATGAGCAGGCAAAGGAAGCAAAGCAAGCCCAACAATCCAACTTTAGATTCCTTTTTTGGAGACAAAAATGACCAAAGCATGGAAAAGGAAGAAGACAACACAGTCAGAACTCCCACGCCAAAAGCTTCCAAGAAAAATGTAGACTGGTTACAAGCCATAGAGGACCTAAAGAAGGATTTTGAAAACCAAATAAGAGAAGTGGAGGAAAAATTGGGAAGAGAAATGAGAATGATACAAGAAAATCATGAAAATAGAGTCAACAACCTGACCAAAGAAAATAACATGTTAAAAAATAGATTAACTCAAATGGCAGAAGAGGCCCAAAATGTCAATGAGGAGAAGAATGCCCTAAAAAGTCGACTTTGCCAGATGGAAAAAGAATCTCAAAAGCATTTTGAAGAGAATAATTTCTTCAAAATAAGAGTGGAGCAAATGGAAGCAAATGACTTTATGAGAAATTAAGATACTATTAAACAGATCCAAACAAATGAAAAAATAGAAGGCAATGTGAAATATTTCATTGAAAAAACCACTGACCCGGAAAATAGATCCAGGAGAGACAATTTAAAAGTTATTGGACTACCTGAAAGCCATGATCAAAAAAAGAAACTAGAAAGCATCCTTCAAGAAATTCTCAAGGAAAATCACCCTGATATTTTAGAAACAGAGGGCAAAATAGAACATAAGAATTCCCTGATCACCTCTTGAAAAAGATCCCCAAAAGAAAACTCCTAGGAACATTATAGCCAGGTTCCAGAGTTCCCAGATCAAGGAGAAAATATTACAAGCTGCCAAGAAGAAACAATTTGAATACTGTGGAAACACAATCAGGATAACCCAGGATCTAGCAGCTTCTACATTAAGGGATTGAAGAGCCTGGAGTATGATATTCTGGGGATCAAGGGAGCTAGTATTAAAACCAAGAATCACCTAACCAGCAAAATTGAGTATAATATTCCAGGAGAAAATATGGTCATTCAATGAGGTGGAGGACTTCCAAGCATTCTTGATGAAAAAACCAGAACTGAATAGAAAATTTGACATTCAAATACAAGAAGCATGAGTAGGTAAACATGGAAAAAAATTCATAAGGAACTTATTAAAGTTGAACTATTT
>CM053591.1:10874086-10899235 GCA_028646515.1 Pseudochirops corinnae
AGAATAGACTAGGGGAGGAGGGACACACTGGGATGGCTGTTTTGGGGCGGTGGGTGGGGGAAAGAGGGGGAGAAAATATGTAACTCAAAATCTTGTGGAAATGAATGATGTGAACTATAATAAAATTTAAAAAAAAAGAAAACTGTGAAGGATTTAAAGGAGTATATTTGTTTTAAAGGGGATAATGATAATAGCTTACTGTTGGAAGAGAAGTGTCACAGACCTCTTAAGTAATCCTATCTATGAGATTCCTCGGGGACTTTTAACTTGGCCCAATTCATAAGATCTTATAGGTCCTACTGACCATATGTTGGAGTTTGATAAACTAAGACCACTCACAGCCAAACTGAGAAATCTTCAAGTTTTGTTTAAAGAGTAAATTTTATCCAAGATCATTTGGCTATCACTTATGAAAATTATGAAATTGTATTTGTTAACAATTAGTATGTAGTGAGGTTATAGCTTTCGACCAACTTAGTAACAAAAGACTTTAGATTCAGATCTTTCATTCTGCTTTAGGTGTTAACTGGCAATAGAAACATATTACTCTGGAAACATAATAACAAGCATATTTTCTGGGGAGTTTTGAGTCAACTATTCACCGGATATATGAAACTCCAGAATGTGATTATTCTTGCCTTATAAATGAAGGATATATAAAATGTCCTTATATTTATGCTCACTGTTAACTGTTAGCAAAACTTGAAAGCAGGCTACAAGGAGATTTGATGATCATTATTGTATTACTTTCTTCTTTCGTGGTTTTATGTTTATTGGTTGTTCTCAGAGACCTAGATAATATGCAAATATCTTTTCTCTAATTTAGTACATGGTGAGTACTCTAAATGGTTTAATCTGTAACCTGACCCAGTTTATTTACACAGTCTATTTAACATGATTTGTCTCCTTAAAGGATACATGAGATTGTGACTCTAAGTTTGTTCAACTTTTAGGACATTGAAGGAAACATGAAATTTTGGTTTGTGATACTAAAGACCATAGTATTCTTTTTCCTGTTGTAAATTTCAGTCCCCTAACTTACAGTCATTAGTTGTGTGCTGAAATCCATCTAACATGGTCTGATGCACTTCCTTTGAGTTTATTCTGTCCATAGACTAAGATGGGGGATGAGAGAATTATCCATGTAGCTTTTGAAATGCTTTTTGGGCACACCCCCTACCCAATAAGAGCCTTTCTCTCATTACACACATTTCTATTAGAAGATACCTCAGTTGCTTCTTATATAGAGGAACTACAAACCAGGCTGCAAGAACTCTACAATGTGAGAGTAGCAGTACACACTGGACCTTTAGAGTTTTCACTACATGATTTTCACCTGAGAGATAAGGTCTAGATCAAGAATTTCCAGCAGAGCAAGGGAACTGGGCATGCGTGGGAAGGCCCATTGTAGGTGTTACTGACTACTTCAGCAGCAAACTATATTGAGGAAAAAGATTCCTGGATGCAGGGAAATGGTCTGTAAAAAGCCACCCTTGGTAAGTAGGCCTTTATTGCTTTACACTTAACATTATTTTTAGATTTCATTTGTGGCTGCATTAAAACCTATCCCAGGCTAATCTCAGAGAGGCTCATGTTAGTGCATTCTGCTGACCATGTCCATCTTAATAATTAGCTTATAGTTTTAGGTTACAGAATTAGTATATAGATAGTAATCCCTTGGGAAGCTACACCTCCCTTGGATCACAGGGGGTAGGTGAGCAAATGAATCCAACTCCATTTTGTATCATTGCCAACATTTTATATGGAAGCTTTGGTTTAAAATCTTTGTTTTTCTGAAGTGGTTTAATATTTTTTTCTATAAATCATGCCATTTCAAAGAGATTAGTTATTATTGTACCTTCAACTTTTCTGCAGAATGCAGGTAGATAAGGTCAATCAACATCCTCAAGCCCTGGAAATTCCCAGGCCTCACCATTGATAAAAACAGGATTATTCAGTCCTATGTCTTGTTTAATTTTTAACTATATCCTGCTCTGTCTTCATCTACTATATAATACCTTCCTATTTTTGTACCACCTTCATTATAAAACTCTTGTGGATTCTTTTTATAAGGTCTTGGATGCCTGTTAAGGGCCAAGACCGGGTTCATCCAGAGATTGCATGCCTTTGCCAATAAATCTTGCTTTGACTTTATTTTCTTAGTAATTTTAGTTCATTTGCTAGAATTTAAATTAGTGAAAGATACAGTTTCTGAACGCTCATTGAACTGCAGCTAGTAGGGTGATTAGACATGTTAGGCACAGAGTGTGCTCCAAAAAATAGAACTTTCTTCAGTAGGCATATCGGTAGCAAATATCTGTACTTAGGACATCCTGATGGTGTATCATAAGGGATCAGGCAAACTGTGTAGGCAATATTCCTCAGTCATAGCATCTTTATAACTTTTTAAGGAGATCTAGTTCATTTTTCCAGAATTGTTTCACCAAAGTCATTCTCACTCATATTCTCTGAAGTTTAGGGTGCTGATATTTTCCCTTGAACTAGGTAAATGATATGTTTGATTAAAGTAAGATGGTTAACCCCTTTTTGAGTTGCTTTCCATTAGAAAAGCAGATCTAAGAACCTGTGCTAGCAGCCACCCTGGGTATGCTGGGGTGCTTGCTGCTACATATGTGCCAAGCACATGCTAAGCAGTGAGGATAGAAATAATACGCAGACAGACAGTCCTTAAGCTCAAGGAACTAACAGTCTAATAATGGAAGGCAACATACTAAAAGAAGCTAAAAAGAAGGAAAGGGGAAGAAGATATATGATAAAGAAACCTAAAGAAGTTTAAAAAGTATAAATGGATGGGAAATGAACAGATGGTAGGCTGGGTTCCCCTCCTTAAGCAGGGGTTTATGGAGTTCATGACTCTGTTCTCAAATAAGAGGGGCAGAGGTCTGAGCACGGGAGAGAAAGGATTTGGATACAAGGGATCCTGCTTTCACAGAATCATTCCTGGGTTCATGTGCCAGGGTGGTGACTTCACACACCATAATGGCACTGGTGGCAAGTCCATCTATGGGGAGAAATTTGCTGATAAGAACTTCATCCTGAAGCATACTAGTCCTGGCATCTTGTCCATGGCAAATGCTGGACCCAACACAAATGGCTCCCAGTTTTTCATCTGTACTTCTAAGACTGATTGGTTGGATGGCAAGCATGTTGTCTTTGGCCAAGTGAAAGAAGGCACAAACATTGTGGAAGCCATGGAGCATATCGGGTCTCAGGATGGCAAGACCAGCAAGAAGATCACTAGTGCTAACTGTGCACAGCTCTCATAAGTTTTTTGTTTTGTTTTTTGTCTTAACCATCAAACCATTCCTCTGTAGCTAGAGAGAGCACCCCCACACCCCCTCTACTCTTATACCCTGTAATCCTTGTGCTCTCACTTGCTGCAATTCTCTTTGGATTTCATTTCCTTTTTCCTTCCACAAGTCTGGCTAGACAACAGAGTTAAGTTTATGATTATGAAATAAAAACTAAACTACAAAAAAAATTCTTCAGAATTAGCAAACTGATATTCTTAAAGTGCAAGGCTACCTGTTTTGTTCTGCTCAAAGATCTCCTGGGATTCCTTGTTGGCTCTAGGATAAAATACAAACTCCTCAATTTAGTCTTCAAAGCCTTTTAAAACCTTGTTCCAGACTATTCTTTTCCAGGTTTATTGACTATTGCTCTTCTTTACATCCTTGTCGATGCTAGCCATACTTGCTATTCCGTGTCCAAGGCATTTTATCTTCAGTCTCAGTTACTGCCTTTTAATGGCAGCCCTCTGATCCAGTTTCCAATGTGGTGATTAGAGAACATATTTGGTAAGGAATCAGCTCCAGAATTATCAGGTTTAGGCTTGTCCTTTGTAGATAGAATGTGCTATGTATTTAGCCTATAGCTCTAAGGAGACTCCAAACTCTCTTTCATCTTGGATAATGGGATAGGCAGTGATAAACTCTCCTACTTTCTACCATTAGGGACTCTCATGTTCTCTAATGTCAATGAAAGAAGCAAACTGACTCTATATTAGTAGGACAGTAAAGTAGAGATGAGAGAAAAATTTTATTTGTTATTTTTGTTTTCTTTATAACTTAATTAGCATGTAAAATTACCAAATTGGGAGGGGAGCCATTTGAAGAAAACTTGTAAATATTAAATGGATTGGAAATGTGAATGGCCCTGCAGAGGGTCAGTAGCTCAACATGCCCTTAGAAATATTCTCTGAGAAGAAAGACAAAACTTCTTTGAAGCAGCAATGTCTGAGAATTCAATGTAATTCTTCCAATGATTTTTACAAGGGACTGCAAATAATGGGATGAAAGTTGGGCACAGTTCTGGGCAGTAAAACCTGCAAATGATCAGAATCCATAGCAAATCACTGAAGATGGAGCAAAATAATTTTTGCATTTCCATAGTCTTCAAATCCTGACAAGAATTTAAACACTTCATTTGTATCCAGTGTGATTGCAGCTGCTTATCCAAAATTTATGACCCAAATTAAAAACCACAGACAAAATCGCTGGCCAACATAACTGTTCAGAGAAAGAAAGGGGCCTTTAAAAGTGAATTGTTTTTTGTAAGAAGCCAATGCTTATTTTCTATCAGTATTTTTCCAACACTATTAGAGCCTCTGGATTTTAAGACCAGTTTGTGGTAGTTCTTAACCACTCAGCAGCCTGAGCACTAGGAGCCACAGACCAGTCCTCAGTAGCCAGTTGAGCACTCCAGTCTTCAGTAGGGAAGTGCTGAATGGGAGCAGATGGAATCTGTATTCCCTTGGACCAATCAGCCACCTCCAGTTGAGTAGCAGTAAATTCTGGGTCAGGTGCGGTTCATTCACCCTGAAACTCTATATCAGCAAGCACTCTAGCATACCCAGGACAGCTGCCAGTACAGGTTCTTAGATCTGCTTTTCTAAAGGAAAGCAACTCAAAATGGGTTAACAATCTTACTTTAATCAATCAAACATATATCATTTACCTAGGTAAGGGGAAAAAGTCAACACTCTGAACTTCAGAGAATACAAACAGAAGTTACAAGCAGACAAAGAAATAGATCAGCAGACGAGCTTCCAGCTGTCTGACCATTACATCCATACCTAGTCAGTTACCAGAGAGGGAATCACCAACATCTGGGTGTTCAAAGCCGGGGGTGGGAGGGTGAAAGGTGGGGGTAGGGAAGGGGGCTCAACAGCTGCCCAGAATCTCATCTGGCCAAATCACACAACTCTTTCCAAAGTAAGCCCCAAAGCAAAAACTCACATCAGGGTTTATATAGCCTTCTCCTGGATCAGAGAATGTCACAACCCTCTTGACTCACTGCCCAATCACAAAGTAATAAGGTGTGGGCATTCCTGAAAAACAATCCTCCCTCCATAGGCTCCACGTGACCACATTCAGCCTATTAGGGGGCAGAGTATATTTTCAAATCAGGGAAGGTTCTCAGAGTCACTTAAGCCTGTCAAAGGGCCTAGGGGCAGGGAAGATCTTCAGATTCCCATAACAAACTCCTCTTTTGTCACTGCCTTCTCAGTTGCAGCCTTCTCTTCCTTTTTAATCTCCTCTGAATCCCTGTAGCAGTAAAGATCAGGAATATCCTCCCATGGGTGTTCACAGGAGATGGTACCATGCATACACAGGACTTCACAGGCCAGTATCCACCACATCAGACTCACTGAGTGAGCTCCCTTGTTATATGGAATGGCAATGTCCACACAGCGAAGTGGGGAGTCTGTGTTGCACAGTGCAATGGTTGGGAGGTTTTAACATATGATGCTTCAGTCAGATGGGCTGATGATCTACCCAAGGATCAGTGAAGACCAAAAGTCAAGGCTCCCTGAAAGCTATCTGAATCTGGTTAGTGAAGGTGCTCAGTGTGAAGCATCCAGCAATAGGTGTGGTGCTAGTGGCAGTGTTGTATCCAAACCCAAATCCCAGGTTACTACACACCACCTGATTTGTGGCCCACCATTAAGCCCCTTTTATATTTCTGCTTCTGTCTCTATCATACACCTTGTTATAGCTTGAAACAACTTTAAGGCATGTCTGGACATTGTTCAAGGCATAGTGCCCTGTCCTCTCCTTCCTCAAATTAGCATTCTGTATATTTTCCTTGAATCATCATAGTGAATTAGGTTCATTATGGTATAAGGATCTTATGTAGGGACCACACTGTCCTGTTTCGCTGACCAAGCAGGGTCCCCACAGCCTTTACCCAGTACATTACCCCAGCCTGTTCTGGGGATTTCCAGTCCCCCTCCAGTTCCCCTTACCCCAAGACCGTTCATCCTGTTCTGGAAAGCACTGACTACGATCTTCCACCTTTCTCTAAGAGGGACATCTGAGTCACAGTTGTGCCATATTCCAAAATTAGCCCTGAACTATAGATCTAACCAATTGCTGTTCTTTGCTTCTGTATGTCATGGCTTCTGCTAGCTCCCCTCCCTGACTGTGGTTTTTGTGGTTTTAGGCTTTATAACCAAAGTGGTGCCCTCAAAGGATCACTACCAATTTGAGTGAACACTCTGGTAATTGTGTGCTTACTTAATAAATCCACACCTAAATTTTACCTTGAACCCAGGTCTCAGCTTGCTCTTATTCTCTGCACAACCACAGCAGCAAATTTTAGAACATCTTGACCAGTGTTCCTGGATGAGATGGCACCAACATCAGCTTGATTTTCAATGGAAACAATGGCATAAGCTGCCAGCTGAATCTTTTCTCAAATTCTCTCCAAGTTAATAATGTAGATGCCATCACTTTTTCTTTTGTAGATATACTGTTCCATATGGAAGTCCAAACTGATGCCACCCAAATGGATTCCTGCAGCAAGGAATTTGAGAAGATCCACCTCCTTCATCTGCAAGACATCTAGGGCTCCAGACATTATGAAAGTTTCCCTTTAAAGTTATGACAAAAACTGAGAACAACACTATATGGAACCTTCTTCTGGGTAGTGCTGAAAGACAATATCTTTGTTTAAATAGAATTGAAACCATCCTTAACTGGTAATCACTGATGAAATCAGTAATGGGGGCCAGTTAAAAAAAAAAGCCAGAATTTTAGAAGCCACGAAGTTAGCCATGGGGACAAAAAACAAACACATCTCAGATATCCAGAAAAACTTAAAGTATGGGATTCCAGTAAAGGTTAAGGACCAAAATGATTTAGTGAGTATAGTCAACTCCCAAAAGAAACTCTCTACCAATTCAGGTCATCATCCTCTTTGCAACTCACAGTGTTAGAGCAGAGTCTGGAGCACTGAGAAGTGAAGGGACTTATCAGGGTCAAATAGGCAAGGTAAGTCATAAGTAGAACTTGAAGCTAGGTCTTCTTAGCTTCAAGACTAGCTCTGTATCTGTGTCTCCAGAATGAAATTTTACATTAAGCAAATCAAGATAATAATAAATAATAATAGCAAAAGCCCAAACATGGAAATAACCTTGCTCCTGAGGGCCGGTTTGCTTAGAGGTCTTCTTTTCTTACTGAGGAGGGAATATGAGTATATAGGCAAACCAACAGCTGGCTGGGAAGTCTGAGGGCCACAGATTTAATCCCATGGTAGAAAGAGGGTAGAGATCGGGCATTTCAGAGAGAGTATTTCAGTATATGTCACTGTCAAATCAATCAGAGGATTTTCTGTAAACAGCATAATTTATTCATCACAAAAGGGTACCCCAATACACATACACTTTTCAGAAAGAAAACAACCCTAAGGTAAAAAGATTATTTGGATTTCACTGACTACCCGTCCAATACGTGTTCATCATGGGAAAATACCAATTCGTGTTCAGTGATTGAAGGAAGGTGCCAGGGAATTTATTCTTTTCTTTGACTCATTTGTTTACCCAAGTAACTAATGATGGCATTGAACTCAAGACCTGGAGGAAGAGCTGGACAGAGAGTGACTTACTTGACAGTCAATGAAGTGGGTCTTCCATGTGTTAGTCTTTTAAAAAAAAATCATCATTTCACAACAAATGTGGAAAAAAGAGTTAATGAACATTGAGGAAAGGAGAAAATAACCCAACAAGTAAAAAAAAAAGTAGGGAAGAGAGAAAAAGAGAATAAAGAGCTTAACAGTTAGAAAATGAGTTTCTGAATAATAAAGAATTGATGGGAGATGATAGGATACACTGTCCTTAAGAGAACTGAGAAGAGAAAGGTCAGTGGAAAAGGAGGTTTTAATGCAACTTGTAACACTGCAAACCCATCTACCCAGTCGATGCTAGCCTAAACTGTTTTTTTGACCTTTGCTTTTTGGAGGGGGGAAGGCAGGGCAATTGGGGTTAAGTGACTTATCCAAGGTCACACAGCTAGTAAGTGTGTCAAGTATCTGAGGCCAAATTTGAACTCAGGTCCTTCTAACTCCAGGGCCTGTGTTCTATTCACTGTACCACCTAGCTGCCCCTTGAACTTTTCAATACAGACAAAATACTTGCTGTTGCAGTTGACTTTCATCCCAACCAATCTGCTCTTAGCAACTGGAGTTGATGGAGTGAAGAATTTGTATTAGCTGATATGCAGGGACAACCCTAGTTTTGGCTTCCTGCTGCCCTTTCACTTTAGTGGATAGATTTTCATGCCCATCAGCTTTTATTACTGAGAAGAGAGGTGGAGAAGACTACTGCTACCATAACCGGAGCATAAATTAACCCTGATTATTTTTTTTACCTCAAAATGTCAATTTATGTGCTGAAATGTCAATTCATATAAAATTTCTATCATGTTTTTCTTCCTGGCCTATAATGCTTCTGGCTTACATGGGATAATGCAGGCTCCAAGAAGAGGGCAATGGGTTATTCTTTCTAGTTCCCCTTTAACCATACTTTACCTCCTTAAGAAAAACAATACCTCAGTGACATCTTCAGATTTCCAACCTATAAGTTAACTAGCTGTGTGCCTATCACCAAATCAACTTACTTCTCAAGGTCTTAGTTTTTTCCTCTATAAAATGCTGTTAGCCTAGATCACCTCTAATGTTTGTTTCAGTTCTAGGTTCAATGACAAAAGGTCTAGTTTCACGTAAGAGTGATTCCTCTCCAGCCTAATTTGGAGTGATCTCTGAAGTGCAATAGTATCATTAAATTGGATTGAAGGAGATGGGCACAATAACGGTACGATGGTCAAGGAGCCAAGAGACTTCAGTTGGAACACCTTCTCTGACATTTGTGACCATGTGGCACAACTATACGTGTCAATTTCCTCATCAGGAATATGGAGATAATAGTAATTGCACTATTTCATAGGGTGGTTGAGAGAACACTTTAACAATTTTAGTGTTATCTCTTTTTTTACATTATATAAAGTGATCCAGAATATCCTATTGAGTCCTAATGACTTCAGGTTCCTCACACAAAGGAAATGGGTTCACTATTCCCTTTTGTATTTTTAAATATTTGGGAATCCAGTTCTGTGAGGCTGGCCATGGTTATTTCAAGTATTCTCAATTTTATCTCTTACCTTGAACTGCAGTCTAGTCTTCCCATGAGAAATTAACAGAGAACAAGAAGAGTGTACTGGAGATAAAAAGAGATTTTCTACAAATACTATGAAAGCTAAGGCACAAATTGGGTCTTTATTATGATATTTCAGGCACAATATCCTCGAGTGAGATTCTTTTAATGCATTTCTCTTTTCTCTCTTGGGTCTTTCATGAGGAAGCAGGAAAGAGAGTGAGAAAATCCAGCCCACTATGATTTCTGAACATGACTTCTAGCTGTTGAATTTGGAGTTGCTGAAGGGAACTAAGGGACAAAATATAGCATGGCCAGACTTTTTTGAGTCAAATAATCATTTTGATCTACATTGTCAGCCACTATAATTTTAAAGATATAATATAGCTTCTATGTCAAATTTATATGGAGAAGATGAATTGTAATTTATGTGGCCTATGAAAAGTAACATCAATATTTCAAGTATCGTCTCAGGCCATAAACAAATAAGTTGAAGGAGAATGGGTGAGCAATGCTTACAAATGATTGAACAGCAGTAATTCCATTTAGCTTTGTCATTTTTTGTAAACCAAGACTTTACCAGTAATCTGTATTTTAAAGCTTGTTAAAGTACACTGTGGAAGAAAATGTCTAGTATTAAACCACCTTTTTTTCCATAAGCCTATATAGAGTCTAGAAGTGATGTGGTACAACAGAAACCACAACGAATTTGGAGTCACAAGCCCGGAGTTTGAAAAGCTCAGTACTTTTGTCTTTCTAGGCAAGTTATTTAACTCTCTCTGGTCCTCATATTAGAGAAGGTTGACTTACATGACCTTTAAGGCTCTCCTAACTCTAGATCTGTGACTATCCGTTCTTATGCTAGAATTTGAAACGAGAGAGTTCTGCCTGGCGGCAGTTAGGTAGTGTAGAGGGTAGAGCAGCGAGCCTGGATTCAGCAAGTTCAAAGATGGCCTCAGATCCTTAGTTTTGGGATCTTTGGCAATTGACATTTGCCTGTTTCCTTAATGAAAAAAATAGAGATAATAATAGCTCCTGCTTTCAGGGCTTTTGTGAGAATCAAAGATGACATAGTATTTCCTTAAAGGCACAGTGCCTGGCACATAAAGGCGGTATGTAAATTCTAGTTGTTAAATTATTATTATTTTAAATCCTGTTTTTGACAGTCATTGGCTACATAACTTGAGGCAACTCACTAAGTATTTCTGAACTCTGATTTTCTTCCTTGTAAAATGGGCATTAGTTTTTTTTCCTCCATAGGACTTGTGATTTCATTGTGGGTAGAGAACCTCCTATTTAGGAACTAGAGTCAAAGTCACCATGTCAGTTCAGTGGGGATTTTTAAAGTTTATCAAAACTCAGTTTGCACTGGCCTAGCAGACCAGACAATGAAGTAGCATTTGGAAAGTAAAACATCTAATCAGACCAAAAACCAGTTATTTAAGGAATGGGGAAACTAATTTTCCTTGCCCCTCACATTGGAGATAAGGGTCTCATCTCTGAGTAAATAGTAGGAGGAGACTGTTTCATTAATCTCAAGACTTACATTTTGGGTAGGAAGGATATGGCAACTGTTTCTTGCATGGCCATGTTCTGTAACTATAGGTCTCTTCTACTTAGCAAGAGTACTGTGTCGCTTTGATTATCTCTGTCTGTCACTTATGGAAATATACTTCCCCTTCCTTCCCTCCTGGACACTCCCTCCACAATTAAGCAAAAACTCTGAAAGGAGATACCTGATCTGACAAGGCATATGACCTTTGGGCCCAGGAATCCCTGTCCTAATTCTTTGTAGAGGAAGGTGCTTCATTATCTGTTCTCTAGAACCATTATTAATGTGGTAATTACTCAAGTTCTGGCTTTCTTTAAATTTTTTTTTCATTTATTTTGTTGTAATATTACTTTGTACTATTCTTTCGTAGTATTCTTCTTCCGACTGCTTATTTCAGTGCATTAGTTGATACAGATGTTTCTGTTTCTTTGAATTCCCCATATTTACCTTTGATTATTACACAAAAATCTTGTTACATGCACATACAAAAGTTTGCTCCCTTTCTGTCTTCTCTAAATCTCCACTGCTGGCCCTCAGCTACCAGCACACAATCCCACAAGAATTAAAATCCCAGGACCATTTATCAGGCTTGTCCATTAATCCCGTGGCCTTATAGGAAATGTATCCCTTTACCTCAGATATATGGAGACATGTTCCCCTCAGCAAAAATATGTATTACTTTTTAGTCATGTTAGTCTCTCATATATATACACATATACATATATGTGTCTGTGTATGTTTGTGTATATATAGGTATGTGTATGTATCTATATGTATGTACATACACATGTTTATAGAGATACATAATAGAAAATTAACTTGTATATATAGTGTAATGATAGGTATTTATCCTAAACACATAGGCCACATTCAAATATAGAGTACCTGTGCCCTTCCCACTCCATCTTGGGATGATGGATATTGTACTTAACATTTAAATGACTCCTGGTGAAGACCTGAACTGACCCTGCTGAAGGTGAACCACTTTAAACTTAGCTCCACATTCCATAACCATCTAGTCCAAGGACTCCACTGACCCCCTTCCTTGCAATTTAGGAAGATCAGGGCCTAGATATATGTTCTACTATCACATGAGTTCTTTGAATCCCCTCCCCCCCACCTTCCACAATATCATTACATTCCACGAAGGGGTTAAATATATTAATAAAAACATTTAAAGAAAAAATTATCTTCCTAGTCCCAACTATGAAAAGGACTTCTTGGTCCCTCTGGATTTATTTTTAATGAGTCGACCTTTTACGTTCTGGTCTTCCATCCATTTTGATCATCCAAGGGTGTTATTATGTAGAATCTTGGCACTGGCAGGAAGGATCCTTCCTGTTTATGCTGATTTACTTGTGGAAGGTTTTGTAAAATTTAACCTCTGCCACAGATATTGTCACACATTTATGTCCGTAGTTGTCTATTTATTTAAACATGGTAGGTGAGGATGAACAAAGATTTTATGAAATGTTTTTTTCTTATCACCTTTGGGCTCATGATAAACCAATTTTCCCGTCTCCATTATGTGCACTGCTAAGCTGCAGCTGCAAGCCATCTTCTCATTTAGCTATCTTATATCATCTGGCTTCATTTGTAGCAAAAATGCTAAGACTGATATATTTTAGTACCTCTAGGAGCACATCAACTTAGATTAAGAGTTAAATTATTGTCTATTAATGGTCTAGACCCCTAGGATTTTGCTCCTTGACTTCTCTCCTCTTTTATATCACTCTGCCACCAAGATAGTAGAATCAAAAGGGGGACACCAAGGATTGTGGGCAACTTCTAATTTTTCTTTGGTTTTGTGACTTACAGCATCATCATAACTAGCAATTTATTCAACAAGCATTTATTAGGCACCTCCTCTATGACAGACATTCAGCAAAGCACCGGAGATGCAAATAAGCAAAAAGAGAAAGTCATTGCCCTTAAGGAATTTATAATCTAATCGGGGAAGACAATACACCTCAAGAAGCTAAAGAGCATGAGAGGGGGAAGATAAGAATCAGAGGGTACCTGGTACATGCACACGTTTTTGCATGGAGGTCAAGCCAAGGAGAGCTACTGATGGAAAATGGAACCAGGAAGGTTGTGCTCTGTACATAAAAGAAGGCCTTGGTCAGAGTTTAGTGTTCCACTCTCCAGCCCTCCAGAGTGAGGGACAACGCTGGGTGAGGTGAGAAAGGGAAGAGTATCACTGTGGGAATGACATTTCAAGTGATCAGTTTGTTTTGGATGGGGGTGGAATCTTGGTCTTTGGAGCTGAAGACAAACAGGTTTGAGGTTTGCAAACTTTTATAAATATTATTTCATTTTGACTAGAGAGACACACATACACACACACAGAGTGAGAGAGAGACAGAGAGAGACAGAGACAGAGAGAGACAGAGAGAGACAGAGAGAGGCAGAGAGAGACAGAGAGAGGCAGAGAGAGACAGAGAGAGGCAGAGAGAGACAGAGAGAGGCAGAGAGAGACAGAGAGAGACAGAGACAGAGAGAAAGTGTGTTTTTAATTTTTCCTCATTATTATTATGCCCATTTTGCAGATAAGAATGCTTGAGTCAGACAGTGTCACACAGTTAGTAGTTTTATGAGATTTGAACTGAAGTCTTCCTAACACCATGTCCAGTGCTCTATCCTCTGTGCCACACCTAGCTGTCTAATAACGTTATGCCAAATATCATTGCACCTTTCTGTTCTTAGAATGGTTCTTGGACAATAGATACAGTCTATTGTCTGAACAGCATTTGATGCTTTTCCAGTTTAGTGAACCTGCTGAAATCTGTTTCAACCTCCAAGAATCACATACCTTTCTATACCATGATAAGACCCCACAATAGGACGTTTTAAAATTTCATTTACTCTATAATTTTGTCTAAAATTTTCCTAAGGGTAATAATTTGCTAAAATTTACCAGAGCATATATAGGAATGGAACGTTTAGAAATTCAATTTAAGCTGGTATAATCTTTTGGTTACAGTTACCTTTAACGTCCATTGCTCTTACTTTATGAGCTCTCCAAGGAAGCAAAGATTATACATTCCCTTTGAAGAGTTGGCTTAAGAATGGGTTCTTTACTTTTTTGTGTATTATAGAACTTTTTCAGTCTCAGTCTAGTAAAGTCTATGATTACATTAGAATAACATTACATAAAATACATAGAACTACAGAAGAAATTATATTAAAATATAGTTATCAAAATATTAAAAGAGCAAGTTTTGGGGCCCCAGGTGAAGACTCCTTGGACCAAGGGATCTGTCTTGAGAACATTTATTATTTCAATTTGAATCATAAAGATTGTTTCCATGGGTCCAGAATTGCATAGAAAGAAGTAAGAGCATTAATTCTGTATTTTAGAAGACATGCATTCAAATCCACAGATATTTCAAAGTATATGTCCTTGGGCAAATAATTAAATCTCCTTGGGCCTCAGTTTCCTCATCTATGAGGGGGTTGGACAAAGTAACTTTTAAGTCCCTACTTCAACTTAGATCTATGATTTCCTGAGGTAACTTAATTTTTGAGAAGACTATCATTCAAATTTTGTAGCTGGTTTGAGGGGATAAGGATAAGTGTGTTTTTAATTATTTTTCTCAAAATTTTATCATACCTACTTTGAGATAAGTTCTATTCCTCTAGCAAAGGAGAATGAACAATCTCTTACAATCACAATGATAGCCTATATTGAACTTACTTGTGAGTTTTTATGGAATGGATCTTTAGCTAGCAGCTCTGAGAGTACAGGACATACAATAGCCTTATTAACCACTGTGAAAATGTAGCAAGAACATAGTAACCAATAATTTGGCCCCTTCTAGGACTTCCTCATTTCATTTAAGCAGTTGTTGGAATAAATTTAACAAAGGAAAGCAATATCATGAGTGTGACTTAGTATAACCACTTAGATCAATACCATGAATGAAGAAACAGGTTTTCTCTGGCAAAGCAAGAGAGAACACTTTTCCCCAGAGTCAAAGTACTTAGAGTACTAGAAAGTGCTAAAGCAATTGAAATGGTAAAGATTATCCTCATTCTTTTCACCTAAATAAAAATACTTCCCTCTTTCCCCTAGCAGCTGTAAAGTCAATTACAAGCAGCTCTCCTGAGGAGTGCTGCTATGAATAACTCCAAGGATCTAATCTCATAGTGTAGTAAACTCTCTCTTTATTCAGTGATAAACTAAAGCAAAACATTCAAGAAACTAAAGCACAGCATTCACAACAATACAACATAACAACTTATTACTAACGTGGCCATAGTCTTAAACAAAACATATCATTCAGCAAGTCCCAGTCTCCTCAATCAACAAAGAATACCCAAGTAAAGTCTTCTTTCATCTTGACTTGAAGCTGAATTCCAATCATCCTTAAGGGGTAGCAGAAAGTATAAACACCATCCATCCCAGGTCACAATAAGTTACAATATCATCAGTCAGCACTGAGTACCCAAGTAAAGTCTTCTTCTATCTTAACTCAAGGCTGACTTCCAAACTCCATGACTCCTCTTCCATACTCCCAGCTCTTGCCTGAATTCACCTGACTCTTGCCTAGATTCACACATAGGCAGCTCTCTGCTCTGGTTCCATATCTCAGTCCAGAGGGACTATTCTACTCCAAACCCTTCACAGTTTCTGTTTCTAGGAAGATAAAGCTTAACAGAGCTACAATAATATTTACACACATTCCTGGCACTATCATCTCAATTCACTTTCCATCTGACAAATTAACACAAATTAACAGACAAAGTTTCTATCTGAGAAATCAAACACAAATCAATAGCAAGGTCCCAGGACTTCTGTAAACAGCAGTAAAGGCCTCTTTCAGGACTTCTGTAAATAGCAATAAAGTCCACTTTCAGGGCTTCTGATAAAGTTCTCTTTCAACAGATAGAATGATTTATTCTGAAAAAGCAACATCAACACAGACAGAATAGATGGACAGAGTGTCGGAATCACAAGCATTCTCCCTCTAAGTTCTGCTTGGTCCTAGCTCATGTTCAAGTTTTTCTCTACTCTTCTCCTTCCAATTCTACCCTTCTTATTCCACTCTTTCAGCAAGCTTCTTCCCACCTTGGGTTCAATGTGATGACCTATTAAAGGCAGAGAAGGTCTTCAAACTCCCTTAGGTCTATTAAGGGCAACACAGTGTATACTGTTTCCAACAAAGACTTGATACAGTCAAAGGTGAGGCTCAGAGGCACTTGTATAGCTGAAACAAGGAGCAAAGTTCTACTTTGCTTGTTATTACAGTGGCCTACCAGGTAACCTAGAATTAATTCCATCACAAGTCCACTCTGAAGGTCCTTGTAGAAATTTGAGTAGGGAGAAATAATATAGTGCATCATTATCAGTTATGAGTACTTTAGCGTAAATTAATCAGATTAACCAGCAGAGGCCAGGGCCCTGAAGGAAAAGGACCCTTTGGTTGGTTGGTTCCAGTAGGCAAATGGTTCTGAACTTGGAGGATCTGAATTCAAATTCTACCTCAGACACTTTGTTAATTGCATATCTTTACACAAATCATTTAACCTAACGTGGTCTCAGTTCCATTATCTGTAAACATTATACCTACTTCACAAGATTATTGTGAAAATAAAACACAAAGTACTTTGTAAATATTGCAAAGTTCTGTATAAATGCTAGCTATTACCTTATTATTAGTTTTCACTGGGAGGCAAGAGCGAGCTGGAGATGGGCAAAAGGGTAGAGGAAAAGGATTGGGAACATGGAGCAAAACCTGAAAAAATATTCAAAAGTTTGGGCTAACACCCTCCTTGCTCCCCCCCCCACCCAATAGTTGGGGGCATATAGAAGAATTAATAATAGGAGTAATAAGTTATAATGGTAATAGAATTTGAACTCCACAACAGGATGGACTTATTGATGTGACCAGAGGGGGCTGAACTGGGAGGAGCAAGGTGCCATGTATAGGGAGAGGCGCAAGCTGAGAGAGGCCAGAACTTTTGAAAGCCAGCGTCTGAAGGCTGACTGAGAATGGAGAACTCCTGAGAAATGAGAAGAGAGGAGAACTGGGAGGAAGCATGACTTTGGTGCCAGTACTTTTTTTTGTCTGTTTTGATGTTACTTTGTCAGATCTGTCTGCTAATGGAGGACACTGCTGTTGTTGCAGAAGTCCTGGGACCTTGCTGTTGGTTCAGAAGCCCTGAAAGAGGATTTTCTTGTTGTATGTTTATAGAAATCCTGGAGGAGGGTCTTGCTGTTGTTTTCTGGGGACCTGGGACTATACTGATGATTTGTGCTGATTCCTCAGACCTTGTTGTTGGATCCAGGTTGATTTCACAGTTGGTGAGGACGATGGCAATGTGTATGTCTTTTATTGTGTTTTTGTTAAGCTATGTCTTCCAGGAACAGAAACTGCCGAGAACTTGCCTTGGGTCAAGATGAAGAAAGGACCTCTCCTTGGGTATTGAATGCCCTGATGATATTGTAACCTAGTTGTGACCTAGGGGTGGATGGCCTTTGTGCTTTCCACTGCCCCTTGAAAGGGTGTTTGGTGGTGATGGATGATATTGTAATTCAGTTGTGAACCAGGGGTGGAAAATTTTTGGCCTTTGTACTTTCTGACTGACGAATGAATGTACTTTGTTTATGATTGGAAACCAATCTCCAATTGAGGACTTACTAAATGATTGAGTTACTCTATTTTGATTTTCTGTTTTGTGTGAATATTTTGCCTTAATCTGTTACTGAATAAATGGAGAGTTACTATGCTCATAATCTGAACACTGGAAGTTGCTTTAGCTTGGCATTACAAAGTAAGTTCACTGAGAGCTAAAGGAATGTCAAATCAAACATCTTTTTGGCTGAGTGTTACAGGAAAAAGAATCTTGGACTTGGATCAAGGTATCACATGACTGGGTTCTAGTCTCAACTTTACAACTAGCTAGTTGGTTCTTGACAAGTAATTTAATGTCCAAGAATCTCAATTCCATTTTCTGAAAAAAAGGTGTTTTTTACTAAATGATCTCTAAAGTGTGACAAATGAAAAACCCTGACAGACAGAATTTCTGGATAATTAATCAATTTATCAATTAGGTGAGCCTATAACCAATAAACTGATGGCCAGTTATTTCTCTAGGTAACCAAAGATACCCAGAGAGACACTAAAACACCTTAAATCCCTTCTGAAAAGGAATTCCCCTGCCAAGTGAAACTCAAAACTGATTGATGGATGTTTAATGAGGAGGTAGGCTTGAGAAAGTGGCTTGATCATGAGACTCAGCAGCTTCAAGGCATCCAGGAAGGAGAAGCCATTTCTATCCAGACCTCTGGCTAGTTTTCTCCTTCCATGAGCTGGGTTGTTCTGCCTGAACTCTAATGGAGGGGATCAAGGACAGGGAGTTGCTCACAAACACAAAAGCTTACTCAGATTGGATTCTGTTTATACTATACAGATAATAGATTTATCAGTTAGGTGAGGTACAGCCCAGCCTAGTTAATGAGCATGTACCTTGGAGGCTAGGGGTAATCTCATCACTCAGCCTTGCCCTTCAGAGATTGACTGACCTTTTCAGGAACTGGGTCTCAACAGAAATAAAAGGAAAAGGGTGTATCAAAAATTTATAATTAGTTATTAATATAATACTATAATATAAATTTTTCTCAAGTCATTCCTGAACTTTAAAATCTATGAATCATATTATGACATTAATTTAGAAATTAGAGGTCTGCTTGTGGTGCTTATTACCTAATAATGATAATAATAATAAAAATAACCTAATAATAATGTCCTTGGGCAAGTCACTTCATCTCCTCTGGTCACAGTTTCTTAATTTGTTAAATGAGGTTGTTAGACAAGGTTGTTAGGCCATGAAGTTTGTTTCTAGCTCTAAAATCCTATATTTATTTTCCTAAATTTTTGAACATGGGACCACGCATAAGCATGTTTTTTTTTTTTTCCCATACTGAAGTACTTTCCACATGAGCTTCTGCTGGTTGCCCAGGAATCATTTCTCGGAAGAGTCTCATCCTCTTCTATTTTTAAGAGTTTAATAAAATTTTTGTCTCCATAGACACAAAAAAAATAAGGAGAAAGAAGAAAAATCAATCCACTATTACAAACAGCTATGGGCCCAGTGAGACAACACAAATTGGAAAAATATATGCCAGGCCAACTCAAATTGCTGTTAAAAGAAAAGGAAAAAAAAAATAATTCTGGGACTGATTGCTATTGATTCAAGCTACATTTTACAATTCATCAATGGAGAAAATTCCTTAAAAACCAAATGAAACTTTTTTTCCTACAGTGTGACTGTAATTAAAAGCCAATTATTCATTTATGCTTTTCTTCCAAATCATTAAGTCTCCAGAATTTTATACTTTTAAACAACTTTGGTGATAGCAAGGACTTGAATGGATAATTTACTTTATTAATTTGCATTTTGGTGGATTTTCAATTGTCCTTTTGGTAGAAAAGAAAACTAATTTTATTTGGAAAGAGTTTGAGAGAAAAATATCTAATATTTAGCTTTAATTTAAAATTAGCTGATGATCCAGAGCACATCAGACCTACCTTTTTCTAAGCAGAGTGAATAATTCCCTACATGGTGAGATTAGAATGTCATCTGCTGAAAACTCCTATCAACCCTCCATTCCCCAACCAATCACATTTTCCTCCTTATTGAGCTCTTATAATATCTGAAATTGTACCACTCCTTCCTTTCTGTTGAGGCATTGTATCTTCAGAATGAAAATGCCAAAGTAAATACCACTGGGTGATAGGGATTGAGAAGAGTAAAAAAAGGAGCAATGATTACCCATATGAAAGCTTTGAAAAGGGAACTGATTTTTCAGTAGCTGTAGGTTAAGGCAAAGTGGCATATGAGTCAAGGGTGTGGGAAATAGGATAAAGTGTGTGGGGGAAAATATAGCTACCATTTATTTATATAGTGTTTGTACAACACTAAATATGATATTTCATTTCATCCTTACAACAACCCTGAAGGTAGATGCTATTATTATTCCCATTTTAAAGTTGTGGAAATGAGATAACAGCTAGTAGGTATCTGAGGCAGCATTCCAATGCAGATCTTTCAATTCCAAGTCACAATCATTCTGAAACTCATTTTCATCATTTGTAACTTCCAATACATATCTTATGATTCTGTGATGCTATGCCCTACCTCTGCTCCAGAGTCCTTTGAGTCAGAAGGGTGGAGCATGTTTTTGGAATAGACAAAGGGTTCTTAAGGTCTCACTTCTTCCACTCCCATAAATACATGGATCCTTGTTACTTAATTTCTAATTGAGACAGGCATCAAGATCATGACAGTAAGTGTGCGGAGGTATCATTATTCTTATTTTACAGAAAAGGAAAATGAGATAAGGAGGTTAATTCTCATCTTTTCATGAATTTCTAAATTACATCTTCACCTTCAACCTTCCTCCTGAGCTGCAGATCCGCATCTCCTTTTAGGTACAGGCCACCTCCACCTGAATATCAATTACCCCTATAACATAAATGATGAATGTCAAAACTGAATTTATCCCCACTAAAACCACCTCTCCCCTTCTTATTTTCCCATTTTTGCCCCTGGAAGAACTATTTACCTAAACTCACATGTTTAAAGGCTTTTCCTTTTCCTTTCATATCCCAAGTGCTTTCTATGTTCTAGAGGCCTCTCTGAGACACACAAGGTTAACTTATGAAAGCCTGCCTCTTCTCTTCTCTGAACATTGGTCACTGGGCATGTCCTCCTTTTCCTATTTCTTTTGAAAACTTATCCTGTGTTTTCTTATCCTATATATTCCTTGGCTAACCCATAATATCTCTAGTAGATGGGTGACCAAGCAGATGCACCTGAGTGAAAAACATGGCTTCACAGTCAATTAATTATTAGGCAGAGCACACTAGCACTGCTCGCAGGTGTCCTAGCACAGGTTCACTCTTGATCCAGGTAAACAGGAAGACAGGAATGGAGACACAATAAGGGGTTAAATAAGCTAGTTTACTTTATTCTAATCTAGTCTTCTCACAAGGGACTTGCTGGTAATGGAAGCACCAACTCCTACAACATTCCTTAATCTCCCTTCTCACAGAGGCTGGCGAGAAGGGAGGGGCAGCTACCCTTACATCTCCATGGAGTCAGTGGAGACAGGAATAGCATTTTAGTTTGTGCACTCCTATAAATCCCCACAAGTCTCAATAGGGGTTGTTTGAGGCAGGTACATACATTCCACTATGCATTACCCAAATCCCAAATCCCCCATGGGTTTCCCCACTTACTGATCATGCCCACTTGCTTTATAGGACAACAAAGAATGTATCTTGCCAACATTAAACTCACAGGTTAACTTTAGCAATATCGTCATTCAGCAGAAGCATAATAAATATTACTTATGTCATCCCTATATCTCACTGTATAAGTGTGGTAGACATGTTTATAAGTTATGAGCCAGGGAAATATTATCTAACCCCTGGGAACTAGAGATTGTTATGGCCATGGATCCTTGAAACTATAATCTAAAAAACATAACAAAATTCTCCTTACTCATAAACATGCCCTATTCCCATGACACCATTCTGCTGCCTCAAGAAGCTTGTCTGGTTGTGGAGAAGGCCAGATATTGCACATATTGAGTAGGAGGAATGCCAAAAAATTCAGTGGAAATGGGCCTGCCAATTCCAAGGATGATCTTCCACAAGAATTATCACCAATGACTCATTTCTTGTCTGTGGCCTAAAGGCAACTATGATCCAATTGCATATATGCTCTTCTGGACTGAGAATTCTATACATCTTCCATCTCCTTTACCTACTGATACTTGGCTGTATCCTTTCCCATAAACCTCTCTTACCTTGTTGCTCTTCCTCCCCATTGTCCATGCCCCTTTCAGATCCTTTTAGATCTCATTTCTCTCTACTGTATAAGTTATAATACACAATGATGAAGGTCCATTGCTTTATTCATTACTGATCTGATTCTTTTGTAAAATCCCCCTCTGAGCCCCATAAGTTTTGCTATGGCCTAAGATATCTTCACCATCACCCTTAAATCATTACTTTTCAAGTAGTGTACTTTTTATTATTGAAACTAATCAATCAGCATACAAGCCTTTATAAAATAGAAGTACTGTGTATTTGTGCTAAGTGTGAAGGATACAAAGAAAAATCCAAAGCAGTGCCTGTCCTGAAAGAGCTTTCATTCTAATAACATCTCCTCCAAATCTGTCCCCTTTCCCCCACTGCCCACATCATACAGGACCTCATTTCCACCCAGCTTTGATTAGTGTAATTACTGCCAAACTAATTCTCTTACTCTTTCAGCTCTTATGCTCCTTTCCTTAATATTCATTACACTGTTGCCAGATTAATCTTTTTGCACAGATCTGATCATGTCACACTCCTCTGCTTAAATCACTTCACGAGCTCCCTTCACAGAATAAACTAAAAGTTACTTAGCCAGACATTCACATGCTGCGTGATGCAGGGCTGACCTCTACCTTTCCAGGTTTTTCTAAAACCTTTCCTTTCTAAATGTGGTATTCTCTATCCAAACAGAGCCTTCCTGTTCCCTGGCCATGTTCCACATACCCTTTCTCTATTTTTGCTCAGACTGTTCTTATGCCTTGAGTATTCCTCCACTTTCTCCAGAGGATGAATTTCTTTATTCATCCTTTCAGGCTCTGATCAAATGCCATCTACTCCATGAAATTTTCCCTTGTCCCAGCAGTCCTAATGCTTCCTTTCTACTGTAATATGTCAGATAATAGTTTTTTTTATACCTCTTTTGTGAACTTACAAAATATCTTTTTGTATTATAGCTATGTTTGTATATTCTCAGATTAGAATTGTAAGCTCCACATGGGTAGGCATCTTATTTAATCTTTGAATGCCCTGTAGCCAATAGCACAATTCTATGCACACTAAGCAGACACTGAATAGACATTTGATGAAATGACTTGTCAAATGAGGAGGAACAAGACTAATTTCATCTTGGAGCTGAACTGATTCTGCCTTGAATAAAGAGTCAGTACAGCAAGCACATTCTTACTAAAATCATAAGTATGTTTATGAGGCAAAATTCTTTAGAATAATACAGATATTATGATATGTACTAACATCATTGAAATGTTTCCACTACTGCTTAACAGACATCTCCCTCCCTCTTTTAAACATATACAAATGTACAGCTGATGCCATGTAGAACTGGAATTCAGAACATCATTCAGTCAGATGTGTTCAGAACCACTCTTCTCTCTCTCTCCCTGTTTAAACAAGTAACATTTTTTGCCTTATAGGACTATATCTCAGTCTGATTCTGACAGTAGTAGCAAATTAAAAAAACAGAAATAAAGCCCATTTCTTAGGAGAGATGGGGAGGTAAAGGAGAAAAAAAGAAGAGAGAAGAAAATAATATTTAAAAAATTAAATATAGAGGGAAAATTAAGCATTTTACTATATATGTATATATGTACATATATAAATATACATATATACATACACATATACATATGTGCAGGCATACCCTCATATGTAACCTGTTACCTTAATACCCAGAGCCTTTTTTTTTGGGGGGGGGGTGTGTCTTTCTTTTGAAGAGCTCTTTAAGTATAAGCAAAGTAAGGTCATAAGAAACAACCTCATTTCTCTATTTCTAAAATCAGCTCTTTTCACAGCTAAATCTTCTAATGTACTGTAGCTCAGTTACTCAGCATTCAAGCAAAATGTAAATCTCATCCAAGAATTCCATGCATGGTGAAGACAAAAATGGGGAGGGACAGCTGGGATATAATGCCCCATTTGGGAATGCTTGCATCAATCAGTGCATAAATCTGTATTCTGTGTAGACCACAGGAAGGGGGAATAATTGGAGCACTCCTCATTCTTTCTCTTCTAAGGGAATGAATCTTCTTCAGTCTAGAGAGGAGTGTGCTGAAAGAACAGGAATCCTCTCAGGTCATCTTTGTGTATGTAGGCAAAGTGGGAAACTGAGGCCATTATCCAGAGAAGTTTAGCTCTTGAACAATGCCTGTGCTTGAAACGGCACATAAAATATAGGTGAAAAATACTTCTGCCTGAGAAGCACAGATAACTGAGGCAAATGCAGACTTTGTGGTATGAATTATCATGGGGAATTTGGGAAATTGTCTTAATTATCTATTTCAAATTGTGTGGGTGGATATAGTCACAAAGTTCCCTTTGGGAGGAGAGAGGGAGGGGATGTAGGAGGATGCAACTGGTCTCTGACCATTCAATGAATATTTTATTTGCCAATGACCAAAGCAAATATGATCATAAAAATGAGCTAGCTGAAACACTTTCTTAGACTCTGCAGTCACAGCTCGTATGTGTTCTTATTTCTGTTTTATTATTCACTAAAATCTTATTCCAAAGCCTCATCAGGACATGGGGAGAGCCCTCGGTTCTCCACATCTTGGTTAAAGGAAAATAAGTTCTGGTCAGGCCTGTCAGACTAGAGTGGCTTTGGTCTGAGGTATTTGTTAATCAAGAATCCCCCATAATTCATATCAAGGAAGCTAATTATTAGGTTTAGTACCAAATCGTGAACTTTCAGCTACAGCAAATTAGGAAGAATCTTTAGGACAGGGACATGAGGCTTTTAATCTGCATATGTACAGAAGATACTCTCCGCAGTAAAATCATCAATTGCTGGAATATTTATGTTTTATACAACATAAGGTGTTTCCAACAAAGGTGTGGAATTCAGGGAAACAGAGTAATAAAGTGACTTCCCCCCCAGTTTGTATTCTTGCTCCAAATGTATGTAAGAGGCTTTAATGACCCTAATAATTTGCAGTACATATTAGGATCCAGAGCTGGAAAGGACCTTAGAGATCACCTAGTTCAACCCACTCCTTTTACTGATGAGGAAAAGTTAAGTGACTTGTCCAAGGTTACACAGGTTAAAAGAGGAGTTTAAGATTGCAGCTCAGGTCTGCTGACTACTGATCCAACACTCTTAATACCATATTACCTACTTCACAATACTGCTAAGAGGATCAAGTAAGAAATGATGCCTGTAAATTGATGTGAACAACTTCAAGTGCTATATAAATGCTAGTCACTTCCTATTATCATTGCATTATGGAAAATACAATTATTTTAAAGACTAAATAGACCCTATGCACATAAAATTATCTCAAAGGTATAGATACACATAC
>CM053591.1:10899735-10919909 GCA_028646515.1 Pseudochirops corinnae
ATTGCACGCCACCATGGGGGGGGGGGGAAGGGAGGGGAGAAAATCTGAAACCCAAGTGATTGTGGAACTGAATCTTGTAAATTAAAAGTAAATGAGTAAATAAAAAATAAATTAAAAAAAAAAAAAGAAAGGAAAGCAATCAATAGCTCCAAGAAAAAGGCTGAAAGACATTTGCAACAAACATCACCAAAACTAAAATTGTCTAAATAATTAAGCACGAATGTGTAGTTCATTTCCAAATTACCTGTTTTTATATTGTCGAACCATCAAGTAGTTAGAGCAAAGATAAAAAGTAAATATCAAGTTCAAAGAAAGCATAAATATATTGTGACCTGTGACCTAGGTACCTCTAAGCTCTGATATCACACACGAATGAATTTAACCTTGGGGATAGTCCCTTTCTATTGATCTTTGACTTACATTGCCCCTTCCCAGAGTTTATTCTGGAATATATAGCTGGTGTCTAGGTTTCTACAGATATGGGAGAAAAGGGTCCACAACTTCCTGGACAAGTTCCCAATAGGCAACCCATAGCCAAAACCAAGATTTGAACCCAATTCTTCTAATTCCAAATCTAGTACTCTTTCTACTCTACCAGCTGTGACTGGAATGATGTGATATATCATAGAACTTATGTGGCAAAGCCTATCTGTTCTCTCCTCATATTTATAGAGAATACCTATGACATTTGTATAGGTCATTCTCATAAATGTTTTATAGATATGAAAATGACAAGTGAGTTAGTAGTTATTAGCCTACTCTAGATCTTTTCTGGTACTTACTTATATTTTTTCAATTATTAAATATTTTTATTTCACTAAGCAATCTTGAAAATGTATGACTCTATACTTCTGACTTTCTGTTCCTTCTAATATGAATTTTCAACTGTGGATGCTTGATCTGGCCCAAATGATTTTCTACTTTCATCTTTCCATCAAAACTTTATACATATAATTGATATCACATTATTTTTTGCCTTCTCAATGGGCCGGGGAGGGGGACGGGAGGACAAGAATTCAGAATTCAAAAAAATTAATATTAAAATAAGTAATTTGTATTTTTTTAAAGAATGATGGGATCCATTGGAGAAAATAGAGAAAAGTAAACACAGTAGTGACTGTTTAAGCGACTTGTCTTATCTCTGTGGGCCTTAGGTTTCTTATCTGTAAAATGAGGGGCTAGATTTAGATAACCTTCAAGGTCCATTTCAACTCTTAATTTATGCTCCTATGAAAAGAAAACAAGATCCCACTGCTCATTGCTTATTAATTATGAGACATATGTGGCTAAGTTGACAAAAATACAGTCTTAAAGGCTTTCCTCCAACAAGTTATCTTCCTTGTATATTTTAAGATTCAATTCAACACACATTTATTAAATACTTACTAAGAAATATATAATGCAGCCTCTCATGAGACAGCATAGAGTAGTGGATGAATCAATCTCGAAGTTGAGAAGTCCTGAGTTTAATGTTATGCTTCTAACAGATACTCACTGTGTGACCCTAGGAGTGTCAATGAACTTCTCAGAGTCCTTGGCAACACTCTAAGCTTATCAGTTCCACAACAGTTGGTCTGGTGCCAAAGATGATTAGAGAAAAAGGAAAAGCTATGTTTAAGGCAGCGTTCTTTGTGGTGGCAAGGAACTAGAAATTGCAGGGATGCCCATAAATTGGGGAATGGCTGAACAAGTTGCGATACGTGATTGTGATGGAATGCTACTGTGCTATAAGAAATGATGAGCTCTGGTCTTAAAATAACATGGATAAACTTGCATGAAATAATAAAGAGTGAAATGAGCAGAACCAAGAGAGCATTGTATACATTAACAGCAATATTGTTTTAAGAAAGACTTTGAATGAAGAAGTTATTTTGTCTATTGTAAATACTCAAATTACCTATAAAGGCTATATGAAGAAAGATGCTATCTGTATCCAGAGAAAGAACTGATGAATAGAAATAAGTATAGAATAATTTTACACATATATGTATATACACACATATACACATATAAATACTTATTTGTATCTAATGGTAACTATCTCTAGGGTAGGGGAGGAAAGAAAAAAAAAGAAATTTACATGCTAATTTTGTTGTCTATTTGAATATAATAGATTTGCAGTTTCATGTACAATCATTTTTATTATACTGTTATGGAAATGCTTGTTTTATTCCATAAATTGAAAATAAAATTTAAAAAGGAACAGTTACCAATCTGTACTGGTAAAGGGAGTTGCTTTGCTGGGAAGTCCCTGCATCAGTAATATTGTGCATATGGATTCCAAAATAAATAAATAATGCTCTGGGCATTGTGCTAAACATAGTAGATTCTCAAATAGTCAAAATGAATCAGTGGTCTCAGAGATTTGGAAATTCTTTCAAACGATGTGAACTGAATCTTTTCCATGACTACTTATCCTGTGTATAGCTTGTCTGTGTCCTTCAAAAAGTTTTGCATAGGCAGGGTTTATTCAAAGTCCTGCGAGACTTCCTTTATTTCATCTGAAATTGCATGGATACAACTGAAACACTCAAGTTACCTACCTATTTATTAACCCACTCCTACTGTGTGATCTGATCATCATTTATTATCATACATTTCCTAAATGAAAACTTTACTCCCTTATTTATTATATGTTGCAGTATGTTCAAACCTATGTACATCTCCTTTAACTTTTGTGTGGTCCTCATGGGATACTAATGTGTTTCATGACTCATAGTCTACTCTGATAATTCTGAAAATATCTTAATATCACAGATATTTGTAGAATGTAGAATGGCAAGGAGATTAAGTGATTTATCCTTTCTACAACAGTATCCCTGGTACATTATTGGTGTTTGTAAAATTGGCCTTTGTTTCTGAGAGATACTTGAAGTTATTAAAGATCTTTGTCATTTCTTGAAGTTAATCCAACTACATTCCTACTCCTATTTAACTCTGAGCCTAACTCAATATCCATGTTTATAATTTGTCACCAAAATACATGCACACACACATATGCGTGTATAGAAACATATGTATGCATATGTCGTTCAGTCATTTCAGTTATATCTGACTCTTCATTAACCCATTTGGGCTTTTCTTGGCAAAGATACTGAAGTATTTTTACCATCTGGAAACCCAGCAGAGAATGGAAATTTGGAAGGTGAAGGTATTGTTCATCTGAACTAGATAAGGATCCCTAAAAGAAACTAGAGAAGTGCGTTTAGCCTAAAAGAGAAAACATAGATGGATATGATGCATGTATTCAAGCATTTGCAAGGAGAAATCACATGAGAAAGGAATGTATCTAATCCTATTTGGTCCCTAAAGCCAAAATTAAAAACAATGGGTAGAAATCTCAAAAAAAAAAAAAGTTAAACTTTAGTCTTTACATATGGAGAAATCTTTATGGTAATTAGAGGGATCCAAAAATAAGGTGAGTTGTCTCATCATTACAGAAAATCAAGAAAAGACTGAATGGCCATGCTTGGGATACATTATAAAGTAGATTCTATTCAAGTACATTTTGAAGTAGATGGCCTCTAGTGTCCCATGCAGCTCTGAGACTCTGTGCGATTCTGTGTTTCTGTAAATCCCTCCATGCCATATTTGTCAGTGAGGGCATTCTTGAGATCTCTTTCAGCTTTAACACTCCATGAAGCTTAGTGTTCCATGGCACTGAAGGGACAGCAGATGTGATTAATGGGCCAGTACTCTTTAAGCCTCTATCTGGGTGGGGTAGAGGCAAGGCTAGTGACCTTTTCTTTCCCAGGCAACATGATCATTACCCTCTCTTGGCAAACAGAGAAGGTGTTCATGTAGGCAATCAGGAGGTAATTTTAAACAGATGGGAATAGAGAGTAAACAAAGGTCCATTGTTATATTAAGGTATACCGAGTCAGCAGCATTCTTGCTCAGGATCCAGTAAGGCTTGCTTCATCATCATAAGGTATAAATCCTCACGTGCCCCTGACATTTATCATGGGAGTTCACAAAAGACAAAGCCCATAAATTCTTGTATAAGGAAATAATCAGTATGATTTTTAAAATAAAATGTAAAAAAAAATGTGGATTTAGGAAATTAGAAGATAAATGTCCTTTTTAAGGCTCATTTTTTGCTTGCTTTGATAAAATGTCATCTTTGCATCATATATCTGTGTATTAATCATATATCTATACATTTGCATCTATTTATACATAAATATACATGCATGAATACTTGTGCATTATATGTGTAATAGAAGTTTTGAGATTCATATAATAAATTGAAAACAGAACTTTTAGTAGATGAAAACATACTGATATGCCTTCCTCAAGGTTCTTGGATGGGCTAAAATATTTTCCTCTCAATGGAAGTGTGCATTCACTCAATGTATTATCTGATATATTTTCATCTCCATGCTTTTTCTGATTTCTGATTGTTATCAACTTAGACAAATGGATTTATTTATTATTCAAGCCATGATGGTTTTATATTACTGAAATTTGGTGGAAAAGGAGATAAGCCTTAGACATATAACTTGGGGAACTACTTTCATATTAAGGGATCAAGTGTTCAGCTTGAAATGAAAAATTATTTCCCCTGGACTAACTATATTTAAAGGAATGGATAAATACAATTCTGGTCCAACTGCTCTTTCTGCAAAGATAATTGTCTTTTTTATGTTATTTAATATTTTCTTTTCCCCAAGTACATGTAAAAAGAATTTTAACATTCTTTTTCATATTTTGAATTCCAAATTGTCTCATTCCCCTTTTTCCCCCATATTGAGAATGCAAGCAATTTGACATAGGTTATACATGTGTAGTCATGCAAAATACTTTTCCACATAAGTCATTCTGTGAAAAAAAGACAACCCCACCACCACCAAAAATAAAGTAAATAAAATATATCTTTGATGTGTATTCAGGCTCTACCTATTCTTTCTCTGGAATGTATAGCACCTTTCATCATGAGTCTGGCAGAATTGTCTTGGATTATTGCATTGCTGAAAATAACTAAGTTATTCATAACAGATCATCATACAATATTGCTGTAGTTACTGTGTTCTACTCATTTCATTTTTCACCTGTAATGCCATGCACAAGCAGCTTCCCAGAAGAATGCTACTGTGAAAAGCTTTTAAGGTTCTGATTACACAGGATAGTGAACATTCCATTTATTCCATTACAAATCAAGCAAACATTCACAACAAATCACAATATAATATTCACAACATTACATCTTATCACAGAAAAGTCACAATATAGTGTTCACAACAGCTTAATATTAGAATGGTAACATAGTTTTCACCGAAGTGGTCACAGTATTAAGAACAAAGAATAATAAGAATACTAAGAATAAAAATATAAGAATAATCATCTGATATCAGTAAGGAGGTTTGCCTCCTCACTCAGTCATTCAGTCATCTCACAATACAATAATCAATCTTCCACTAATGGGACAATTATAGATTAACTTAATCAGTCACTTATCTAGCAATCAGTCACTAAGTATTGTTAATCACTAAATACAGTCATTAGAAAAACAAACCTTCCACCCTTTGGTGTCTAGTACACTTCAATTTCATCACACATTCAATATCTAAGGAGAGCCCTTTTCTTCATCTTGACTCGGGGTGGTCTCTCAGATTCCCTGGATCCCCTTCCATGGTCCCAGCTCCTACCTGAATGCACCAAACAGTCACCTGGATTCAGAGGCAGACAGCTCCCAGGTTCTCATTCAGTCCTCTGGGCAGTTCTTGGTACACACTGAAGTTCACAGGGTCCAGCACATCTCAAAACATTCAAAACTTCTGTTGCCAGGAACTCAAGGATCATCCAATGCTGCTTCAGTCCTCCAGCACTTCAGCAGGCCCTAGGACCCAGAAGAAATCTCAGCCTTCCAGGCAGCTGCAGCCACTTGGGCCTTCCAGGAGGCAACAACCACCTCGGCCTTCCAGGCAGCCTTCTCAGCAGCAACTCCAGCCTTCACCAGATTCTGATCTCATAGAAAACTCTAAATCAGTTCTCAGTCCAGTAGCAGCCCAGCTCCCAGATGCTGGAACAATTCTGCTTCCTCCACCAGGAGAAAAAATTCTTGATCCTGTCTGTCTCTCCTCTGGAGCCCTTCTTAAACACACACACACACACACACACACACACACACACACACACACACATACACACACACACACACACACACACACACACACACACACACACACTGGCTTCCTGTCTCAGCCAACCCCTTCCTGTTATGTCAGCAACAGTAGACAGAGTTCACACCTGTTTCTTTCACAGAAGTACTTAACTCTTAGTTACCAAGGGCTAAGTACCTGCTAAATTAATTACCATTATAGCATCAGTTCATGTAAGAACATCATGCTCATCATTTCTTAAAGCATATTAGTATTTCATCACAATCACATACAACATGTTCAGCCATTGCTCTTCAATGGATGGATATCCCTTCAATTTCCAGTTCTTTGTTGCCATTAAAAAAGCTGCTATAAATATTTTTGTACACATAGGCCCTTTTCCTTTTTTTAATCTTTTTGGGAAATAGACCTAGTAGTGGTATTGCTTGGTCAAAGTGTATGCATTTTTTTGTTTCCTTTTTATATTATATATCTTTAGGCATAGTTCCAAATTGCTCTTCAGAATAGTTGAATCAATATACAATTTCATCAATAGTACATTAGTATTTTAACTTTCCCACATCCCTTGCCCCAACATTTGTCATTTTCACTTTCTGTCATATTAGCTAATATGACAGTTGTGAGGTAGGAACTCAGAGTTGTTTTAATTTGCATTTCTCTCATTAATAGTGGTTTAGAGCATTTTTTTCACATGACATGTGACCTTCTTGCATTCTTGGATGCAGCCTTTTGACTGAGCCTAAGTTTTATAGAACAAATCCCTTTATTAAGGGGATTTGTTCTTTGAAGTTTTAATTCAATCTAAGGGCTGTACTTGAGGACCTAGAGGGCCACATGTGGTCTCAAAGCCACAGATTTCCCACCCCTGGTTTAGAGTCATTATATAAAGGTATTTGGAGGGGTTTGGGGGAGAGCTCAGGGCAATCCCAAACTTTACTCTGCCATCTTGGCTCTGCCTGAGGTTGAGATGCTGGTCTAGATTTTCTGATGCCTTTTCTGGTATGGATCAAGCTTTCCTTTAGAGAAGCAGAGGAGAAACTAAAAATATCTATTCATGCCTCCCTGCCAGTCACATCTAGATAGACACACGTGGACAAACCTAACCTGTATAGGTAATACAAAACACACAAGTACATGCCTAGACATGTATGTATACACATATACATATACATATACATATATACATACGCACAGTATTATTTACAGGGTATTCCAGAAATCCTAGTTTTTATTAAAGCTATTCTTATTACGCTATTTTATTTATTAAGCTATTAAAGCTTAAAACTACACTAAGATTTGGGGGCACTATATGTATACACAAATGCATAGATACATATTAATATATCTTTATATATGTATACAAATATGTATATATTTACATATGTATATATAATAGAGACATATGCACATGAATATATACATAAATGTACATATACATACACTATACATATATGTGCATATAATTTGATCCAAATAACTACTCTCAGAAGTAAATAAAAGAAGTAGCCCCATTTTACAGATGATTTTAAGATATAATAACTGAGGTTCAGAATGGAAGCAGCTTACCTAAGACCTCACAAATGGTAGACCTGATTATTGTGAAATGTTTATTATTATTCACTTAGGAGAGGTGTTTCTCAGGCAGCAGTTGTGGAAACTGTGTCAGGGATAGCACTTAAACATTATTTGGTGCTTCAAAATTAGTATAACATGGGCCACTTGTCTTTCTCTTAAACCTAAGTAAAACATGTTCAGATTTTTAATCTGGAGGAAGGTACCCAATATGCTCCCACTTTGCAAAGGGCTTGACTCCTTTGAGTTGCTGGAGAGTAGCTTTCTGTATCCCCAGAGTTTATCTTGGTTCCTAGTACATAGTTGCTGCTCAGTAAATGTCAGATGACTGACCGACTGAAAAAAAAAGAAAATTTTTTCTTTCTGTTCTATGCTACCATAATATTTCTGTTCTGTTTTGAACTTCAGGTTCTTACCAACACACATTTAAAAAATAAATTTCAACTTGAGTTAGAAGTAAAATCTTTTTACATAGTAATGAACCATATTAATGCTAGTAAACCTTTCTGGTCCTCCTGGGAGGCTGCTTTATTTGTCCTCAAAAAGCCACATTTACAGCTTGGAAACCACTGAAGGAGATGAATAAAAAGACAATGCTTACTTTTATGAGTCAGTTAGGCTGTCTTTTGCTGTCCCACCTTCAAATTTTCCTTGCTTTTGTTCAAGTTCCACCTAATTAATCCTCATGGCAAGCTTTATTATACCCATTCAAAGAGAAAGAAGCTGAAGCAAGAAGGTTAAAGGACTCTTCAAGGGACATCAAGTAACTATGTCATTGCTCAGATCCAAGAGGGTATGAATTGGAGTTCTATGCTCTAAGATAGCACCTCTCTCCTTCAGGAGATTCATTATTTAACCAGCAAAGGAAGCAAACAACCAAAACATTTTAAGAAAAAAAGGTCTTCAAATTTCTTTTCTCAGTGTTGTAATTCAAATGTATGGTGGGTTTTTTGGAGTGAATGTCATGACTCTGTAACAGATAAACACACATTTGACCCCACCTATTGCTTTTGCATAATATACGTATATGCATGTGTATAAGCATGTACACACATATACACACACACGTATATGAAAACACACACACATATACGTGTAAGTGTATGGACACACATCCACCAGTAGGAAAGGCCCTTGCAAAGTTGTGTAGTCATATGAAATCTCTGCATCATTATTCCCATTCCCACTTTCACAGGTGCTAGGGAATACTCCTGAGGTATTAGGACTAATTTATTCATGTACCATCAGCGAGATCTCACAGAGGTGTTCTTCCTCACGGATCATTAGTAGCAAATCAATATAATCAGCCATTCTGACTCTAGTGACTCTGTTTGCTGAAGAAGTGATGAGAAGAGTTGGTATAAAACATTTTCCTAAGCATCTGGGACACGCTTTTTTATAAGTACATGTAAGGTCCAAGGCTCAAACTTAGAGAGCGGGTGTTGCAAAGATGTAATTCACCGCTCCTGTGAGCTGTAAATCTTTTCTCCCATTCAGCGACTGCACAAGAAGTACCTCTCATGCATGATGAATTTGTGTCTATCTTTGTTCTTTGCTTCCATTACAAGGCCTGCCAATCCAGGGATACCATTTAGGATACTGATGAGAAGATGGACACTTCAAAACCAAAAGTTGTTCTCTTGTCAAAGTGGGGTAAGTGAGGAGACTGGTCTGAAGTAGAGATCTTTCCTTCCTCCCCTGCTCCCAGTTTCCTCCTTAGCACTATATTGGAAAGCCACACTTTCTTCAGTGGTGGGGAGGTGAGAGAAGGGAGAGATTACTGTTGCCTAGAGAAGTCAAAAGAAACATCCCAGCAGACATGAGATTTGAACTAAACCTTTAAAAGCAGGGAAGAATTGTGTCCTCATTTTTTTTAATAGCCAAATTGTATGACACAAGTCTAAGAGATAATAAAAAGGCATATTAGAGAACCTTATAGGTTCCAAGTCTAAGAATTCTGATGATCCCATTTGCTACCTGTGAACTAATACAAGTCACATACCCTCTTTGGTTATCCGTTTACTCATCTGTAAATGGAGGTGCTAGTGCTAGATAAAATCCCTACTACTCTACTTTAGGATCCTACTATTGATTTCATTTTCCTCAGAAAAATTGAAGAGTTGAATAGGCTGATCTCTAAGATTACTTGTATGTCTAAATCCTATGTTCTGGTAAAATACATTATATAATACATAATATTACATGGTAAGTGCATGAGAGAAGGGCAGAACAAAGTCCTATGTGAGTTCTAAGGAGAGAGGTCAATTACCAGTAGGGGAGTTCAGTGAAACTATTCAGGATGCAATGCAGTTATAATAAAAAGACCCCTGACTCTTTAGTTAGAAAAGTGGGGTATTTGTCACTCATGTGATGCTTTCTAGACCCTAGACTAGTCATTTTGCCTCTCCTGAACCTGTTTGCTCATCTAGAAAACAGGAGGGGGGTTGGTCTAGATGAAATCTGAAGTCCCTTCTAATTCTACAGCTCTTACTTCTGTACTCAATTTCCTTCTGACCTAAGATCAACATTAGCTGCTGAGAGTTTTGACTCCACCCTGAGGCTGTCTCAATGAGTGATGATTCATTCCCCAGAACTACCCATATTGTCAGAAATCTTGGCCACAATTTTTACTTTCTTGTGAGCTCACTCTCAAAAATGAGATGTCACACTTTTCTACTCCTCTAGGTGACATCTTCCCACATTAGAAAAATACTCTTAAGGGTAGGGACTGTCTATTTTTCTTTTTTTTTGTATCCCTAATACTTTGCAAAGTGCTCAGCATACACGAAGTATTTAATAAAATCTCTGTCTTTCTCTCTCTCCCTCTATCTATCTCTCTCTCTCTCTTTCTCTCTCCCCCCACTCTTCCCAGAGAAAGCTTAAGAGTTAGGCTTTAAACTGTCATAGGAGAAGATGAACATGGTCAATAACACAGAATAAAAGTACATCAGTAGAGAAACTGCCACAGTGTAAGGCAGAATAAAAAACACTGGACTGGACTCTAGGAAACCCAGGTCTATCATTGACATGCAGGAGTCTCTCCACTTCTTGTAAGTAAAACAGTGACATTGAACCTGATGATTACTAAGGGGTTCAAGTATTCTATTGTTCTCTATGTTCTTGTCAATGCCAAATAAAAAAGGTTAGAAACGTGTTAAAGCCCTTACTGGGTTATGATTTCAAGCAAGACGACAAAGGAGAAAAAGAACTTTTGAGGCTTCATGAGAGCAGGTGTAAGGAACAGTAGTCAGGTTAAATTTAGACCAGGTCCTTTGCTGGGAGTCACCTATAGAGAGAGAACAAAGAACTGGCTTCCCAGTGTCAGCTCTTTGAAAACTCAGGACATATGGTGGATATTCACTCCTTCCTGACAAATCTTTGATGATTTCTGATTTGGAGGGGAGAGAAATCTCCTGATTTATTTAATCTTAGAATCCTAAATGTATAGCAACAAGAGACCTCAATGGCAATAACCATTCCTGTTATTTTTCAGACAAGAAAACTGAGGGTCATTGGAGGCATGCCAAAAGTCACATAGGTAGTAAGCATAAGGAATGAGACATGAACCCACATTCTTTTAAATCTAGAGTGAATGTTATTTCCTTATTACCTGATAAAGGATATTCAATGAGGTAAGGTAATGAAGGTCACATTGCTTTTTTTTTTTTCCATTTTGTTATGTCAATAGAAAGTCAGTCTTTTTTCAGAAAGTGCTTCCCTGAACTCAACTGTTACCCAAAATATATGGACAGCATGGATTTCTTCATGGCTATTCTGAATCTGCCCTTTATAACAATAATTCACATTTATATGTAAGGTTTATAATTTTTTTTTCCTTACAATTACAATATGAGGTAGGATAGGTAGAAAAGAATTATATCCATTTAACAGATGAGGAAGCTGAGGTTCAGAGGATTAAGTGACTTATTCTTATGGGAATGGGAATCTGAAGATCTTCCCTGCCCCTAGGCCCTTTGGTAGGCTTAAGTGCCTCTGAGAACCTTTCCTGATTTGAAAATATACTCTGGCCCCTAATAGGCTGAATGTGGTCACATGGAGCCTGTGGCAGGAGGCTTATTTTCCAGGAATGCCCATGGCTTATTACTTTGTGATTGGGCAGTGGGTCAAGAGGGCTGTGACATTCTCTGATCCTGGAGAAGGTTATATATATATATACCCTGATGTGAGGCTTTGCTTTGGGGCTTACTTTGGGAAGAGTTGTATAATCTGGCCAGATGAGACTCTGGGCAGCCGTTGAGCCCCCTGGCTTTGAAAATCCAGATGTTGGTGCTTCCCTCTCTGGTAACTAACTAGGTACAGATGTAATGGTCAGGCAGCTCGAAGCCCTGTCTGCTGATCTGTTTCTTTGTCTGCTTGTAACTTCTGTTTCTATTCTCTGAAGTTCAGGGTGCTGACTTTTCCCCCTAAACTAGGTAAATGATATGTTTGATTAAATTAGGATTGTTAACCCATTTTGAGTTGCTTTCCTTTAGGAAAGCAGATCTAAGAACCTATGTTAGCAACCATCCTGGATATGCTAGGGTGCTTGCTGCTACACTTGTCCACAATCACATAGCTAATAGCTATCTGAGTTGGGATTCAAATGCAGATCTTCTGACTTTGAGCACAGTGTTTGCTCCATTATACGTACAACTATCAAGCACGTTCATTTTCACTAGCAGTTGGTAAGGAAAAGTTTTGAGGTCATATTAGAGTTGGAATTAACAAAGAGGCAGCAGACAATTTTCAGAATTTTTTTTAAAGGTGGTGCCTTCAAATGAATGGAAAAGTGAAAGTTGTAGCAATGTTCTTCCAAAGCATGTCATACTGATTCTGTTGGACTCAAAGAGGATGAGGAAATTCTATTGCAACTCCAGAAGAAATGAAAGTTTGATGGGCATCCTTTTTTATTCCCCATCTGCATAGGAAACTACAATGAAGTGATAGAATTATATTAACTTTTATATTAATTATATTAGTCAGTAATAATTTCCCATTACTGGACGTGTTCAAGCAGATAATGAGTGATCATCTTTCAAGAATGTTGCAGAGAGGGATCATCACATTTTAGGGCTAGAAGAACTGTAGAGATGATTTCATGCAATGCCTTTATATTACAGATGAAATGCCAATGGCCTACAGAAGTTGCTGCTTATTGAAGGTCCTATAGCTAGCAAGCAGTACAACTCAGACTTGAACTTAACTTCAAACTCCTAGTCTAATATTTGTTCCCCTAATTCATTTTGAGATAATTACTCTTGGAATGGTCATTCAATGTAATGACTCCCAAAGTCTCTCCCAAATTTAAAATTTTATGACACTTATGCTTACTTAATAGACTCACACTGACTATAATATTTCTCGCTATATGTCAATATATAAGTTTCAAGCAAGAGAAAATCTCTAGCTATCCCCGCTAAGATAATTTTGACTCCAGTTACCTTGGTTATACCGGCCCTCTCTTTGCCTCTTCAGTTCCCTTTCAATAATGCTGTCCTGTGGCAATTTTTTTTTAATCAATCTTCTTCAGTGTTACGACAAAGTGTATCACGGACCTTGACGCTCTATAATTATGTTATTTGTTGGCATTAGTAATACTAAACAGGCAATTATTAAGTACTATTGCTAGTGGAGTTCTTTAATTAACATTTTTGGTGTGAAGCCAAAACCCATCATTGAGCATATTAATAAAAAGATTTGAATCTTTCTAACATTCAAAGTGTGCCCAGAGCTATCAGTGCAGTAAGAAAGCAGGATTGTTTGGCATTGCCAATGCTTGGCCTGAGTGGACTATAGAAAAACATACCTTTTCAGGACCTTTTTCCAGATATTTCTATTTCTAAGCTGGCCTCTGAAAATACAGACAAATCATGCTTTTTCATGCCAAATCATCACTGTTACTTGAATAGGTGCTGCTGACCACTCTCCTGCACAAATGGTAAAAGACCATTATAAATGGGGAAGTTTCAATTCCATGGGGGAAGGAAAGGTAAAAAAAAAAAAAAAAAAAAAAAAAAGAAAAGAAAATATTACATATGTAGGCAACATTGAAAGAAATGGTTTATGAACATTTGACTCACCTTAGTAGGAGATGCTATATCTAGGAATTCTTCTGACAGCTTAACCTTATTGACAGATCATACAAGCTTGATAAAATTGAAGGAGTGTAATTTATTTACTTCTTCAAATGAATCAGTTCAATAGAGTGGGAGTAAGTATAGACCAGGTGTTCTGAGTCTGTGTTTATTCTCCCAAAGACCCCTAATGTTTCAGCTAGCCACCCGTTTAATAATGTCTTCCTACTCTCATCCTTAAAGGTTTACTACTGTTTCTAAGACTTAAGGTTACACCCATAAAGCAAGATGAAAAACATTTTAACTCATTCATAACAAGATGGGATGAGGGGAAGGCAAGGGATCTGTAGAAACAATCCCAAGAACATACATTTTGGTCACCAATAAAACCTAAGGTTAAAAAGGACATTTGAGCTGTACTTTTCCCTATAATCTATACTGAAAACCATTCTCATAGGTAAAATCTAACTTTGAGGACTTCTGTAACTAAGCCTCCTTGGATAGACAAGGAGAGTGGTCTGAAGGTGACTGATCTTAAACCTATGGTAAATAATTTCTTATTTGGTTACTGATATATCTTCCAGACAGGCTATATGCATGATAATGATATGATATGAGTGTTCATTTCCTCCTATAATAAAACATTTTCATCCTTGTTCTTGTGAACATCATGAAAAGATATTTCATTAAGGCTGATAAAGGCTGATAAATTGCTGTAAATTGCAATCATGATCAGTATTGACAGGACTTGACTTATTAAGCCGTTCTAACACAGTTAAAAGTCATTAAAAAAAACTAGAATTAGGGACAAACCCATCTCTTCAGAATATCTGGAAGCCTTAGTTCAAAATCATTCTGAAAGTGCCACCCAGAGAAAATGGAGCCTTTAAATTAAGGCATGTGTTTCATTCTCACAAATATTCATGGACTATTTACTACATTGTAAGGCTATGCTGTGCAATAAACAATGCCTTCCTTATCTTCCCATGGAAGACTAAATCATCCCTTCCAAGATAGGGCATTCTACTTAGATCACCACAATATAAATAATCTAAGAAGTGCTATACCATGGGATTTTAAAATTTTTTCTTTAAAAACCAGCAATTGTAAACACTAAAATTAGGCAGAAGTAATTAATTAAATCCTTTTTAATTAATAAATAATTCATTTAATCTTACAGAATAAAAAGATGCAAAATAAGTTTTATTATACAGAAATGATTCATTCTTCTTTGCATCAGTTTCGCTTAAAATGTAGGATTATAAAGCCATGGAATTTTAGAATTGAAAGGTTTGTTAAAGACCATCTAGTCCAAGCTTGTCATTTTATACATGGGAAAACTGAAGTCCAGAAAAGTGAAAAGATTTACCATACAAAGATCTTCCATATTTTCTTCTAGTTGACCAACATTGTCATCAGATTAGCAGATGGTGACAAGGAAGAATTCAGGTATCCATAATGACAGATTTTTGTTCCTACTCCAGTGAGTCTACTAGAGTTAATTAAAACCTACTCAATGGCTTAGGCTTTTTTATTCTCATATGTCAATGGAGAATGTCATTGTGAATCAACACCAACAGAATAATTCACTAAAGAGAGGGAGAAAACATGATAATGTGCACTCCAGTATCAGAAACACATTGACTGACATCTGAGCAGAAAAAGTGAGACAGCTTGTGACATCTAGACCTAATGCAATTAAATCTCAATTCAAGAATTGTTTGAAATAAATTGAAATAGCAGAAAAAAGCTATTGATTGCATAGCTTTCAGATGCAAATGCAACTTCATTAAGTGAAATTTCATCTTTTTTAGAATTTATGATAACATGAACGGGAAGCCATGTAGAAGTTTTCATTTTGGTTATCTACACAGAAATGATTTGCTAAGCAAATTAGTAGCATAAACATAATTGCACATGTCAATCTTACTCTTCTAATTCAGAATTATTCATTTATATGTTCAATTAATATGCTAATTAAAACCACTGTTATCCTTTCATTACAGTAAGCCACATAAGAAACTCAATTGGACAATATTTTATTAGGAAAAGTGAAATGATTATGATGGAAAGAGCACTAGATCAGAAGACAGAGGTCCTGGGTTTGAATCCTAACTTTGCTGCCTATTCGAAGTTTGACCTTAGCTAAAGTTACTTACCTTCTCTGGGACTCTTTTTTTTTTTTTTTGGAGGGGGGAAGGTAAGACAATTGGGGTTAAGTGACTTGCCCAAGATTGTCACATGGCTAGTTTTTGTGTTAAGTGTCTGAGGCTGAATTTGAATTCAGATCCTCCTATCTCCAGGGCTGGTGCTCTATTCACTGCAACACCTAGCTGCCCCAGAACATTTTTTTTTTTAAATCTTCAAAATGAGAGAATTGCATTGCAGGATATATAAGGTTATTTGTAGCTTCATCTATTTCCAGACTATGTTTACCTTTTGTGTTCTTTTATCTGATAGTGCATATTAGTGAGTTTTTAAAACCATAATTCTCTGGCATAATATGAGATGAAAGTTGGACTTTGGCTAATTCTCATCATTATCCTGTGAACTGGTGTCTTGACCAGCCTCTAAGCCTTTCCAGATCAATAAAGATAGAAACTGATTGATGTGACTCATGGAGAATTGTATCTGTTTAAGGGACACAGTAGCCAAGACATGCCAATATTGACTCATTGCTTAGGATAAGAAAATGCAGACAACAAAGCTCTGGCTAAAGCAAGACTTTCCAGAGTTCCCTCCACCTACTGAAGCCCAGGAGCATTACTGCTCTACAACTAAATTGAAGAGCAGTCAATTCAAGATAACCAGAAGAGTATCTGCATCCTTGGCTGTGTTTTATAGGGTTCCTACAGAGCTGCTCCTAAGTGATTGAAACATCATGGAAGTGACCATCGCGTAATTCCGATACTGTTGTTTACAAGACTCCATTAAGTACATGGAATCCTCTATTGCTAGATGGTGGTTCCAGCATCATACCAAGTTCATAAGCATAGACAGCTCCTGGGTATTGTCAATTTAAATTTTTCACTAGTCCAGATGACTCATTTCTTTTATTTTGTCCAAATGAAAGAGGCTTTATTTTATTTTAAATAAATTTCCACAAATCCTCATTATCACATAAAGACAAAAGTCATGTATTTTCTTTGCCATCTTTAAAACTGCTTTGTTGTTTCCTTTATTGAAAATTCTGATTCTTTTAGTATTGTTTCCATGTCTCTCCAGGGTATAGTTCTAAGAACTGTAATAAAGACCCTCAGGAAACAAGAAGAATTGGAATTCTATCTGCACTTTGTAGAAATTAAAAGAGTTTCACTCATTCACTGATTTCACTCATTCACTCATTCACTAACCCAATTTCTAACCTACAGGACCAAAAGCTCAGGGGAAGGAAGCATTTTGCATGTATTAATATTTTCTTTCACTGCCATTGAGAAAAACAGTGGGACGTTACATACCATTGAAATTAATCATTTCAACAATATGTAACTATAATACAGTCATAGGATCATTTATTTAGAAGTAGAATAGAGTGGAGGCTACAAGTTCAACCCCTACATTTACAAATTAGAAAACTGAGATTAAAAAAAGTTAAATGACTTTATCAGGGTCAAAGAGATCCCATACATCTGAGGTAGATTTGAAATAAGATCTTCCTAATGCTAAGTCCCATCTTCTGTACCTTGTACATAAATTCAAGTACCTCTGCACCTAAAAAGAATTAAGGATAGTACATTAAAGCCTGGTGATATTATCTTGGAGGGTGATTTTTTTTTAATTGTGTGTTTTTAAAGACAATAATTAGTGCCATCTTAGACAGGCAGTGTTTATATATGTGAGATTATATAGAGCCATGATACATGATCTGGTGGGGAAGAGCATCACACGTGGAATCATGGATGTCAAATTTGAACTGGATCATGCTTTGAGGTGATCAAGCCCAACCTTATAATTTTATAGATATTTAAGCTGAGACTTTGATAACTTAAGTGGCAAAAGAACCAGTGACCTGGGTTAGATACTGTTCTGCCTGTGCAACCTGTGGTAAGTCCTCCAACATAAAATGAGAAAACAAAACAGAACTAGATGGTTTCTAGAATCTCTCCAAATGACACCATCTGATCCTAGATATAAAGAGACTTTTGTTATATACTTATTGATTCTCATTAGGTTTCTTTGAGTGAAATGAGTTGTGAATCATTCAACCTTGAGTTTCTCTTCTTATTCCAAACAGTATGATACTTTTCAGAGAAGTGAAAAAGAGAAAAGGCAGCATCCACTTAACCATATATGCAGCAGAGTATAAGTCAATGGCAGTTTGGAACAGTTGCACTGACTTTCTGAACTATTCACTGCAGTGAGGGTCATGGAGAGCAGAGACAAATTCAGCTCCAATGAAATTCACATAAATTGACTTTTAGCCAACAGATTCAACTTTATACCTCACCCCAGCTTTTACTTGAGATGTTAAAAAGTAATCAAACTGGTGTTAATGTGCAGTAAAATGTCCCTAAAAGTGAAAAGAGGAAGCAAAATGTCAGAGCTAACTATTCCAGTCCTTTAAGCAACAACAGTGCCAACAAACTTGGGCTGGTGTAAACATTCCTCTGGCAGCCAGAGAATAGTTCTCAGTAATTTCTGATCAATTTACATCTCAAATCCTTGTTCCAGCTTGTTCCCTGTTTCACCTTGGTTTGCTTCCTGAACTTCTTTCTGGACTAGTCTCTTGGCTTTTTGAACATATTATTCTCAGATACTACAGAGCCTGATGCCCTAGCTCTCCCAAATGAAGGAACTCTCAGCTCTTCAGCCTACCCTTTGCAGAAAAAAATTGAAGGAGATCAGGATTTGGAATCAGAAAATCAAGGTTAAAATCCTAGCTCTAATATTTACTAGCTATATAATCATGATCAAATCTCTTAATCTCTCAGGGCCTGTCTCCATATGAGAATTGCAATAGTTATAGTTGTATCACTTAGTACTGGAGAAGGAGGTTGAGAGGTCTTTTTAATTGAATATGGATAACTGAATTGCAAATATAAATCTAAAAATATATAATTCAATTTGTTGGATGTAACAAATTCATAGTAGTTATACCTTTGCAAAATGTATTCAAATGTTGACTCTCAGGTCTGCCTTCTGGAGAATGGTGACCTAGTGCTTTCAAATGAAAATATTTTCTTCTCTCTGAAGACTTAATCTGAATCTACAACCACCAACATGACAATCAGACAGTACGAGTGACTTACTGGAAACCTTTCCTACAACAAACTCCTTAAGAATTCATTGATATTGGGGAAGGGAGAGGCAGAGTCAAGATGACTGAATAGAAGCAGGAAAATTCCCCCATAACCACCTCAAATACCTATAAAATATAACTCTAAACAAATTTTAGAGCTCCAGAACCCACAAAGTGACAGAGAAATAAATCTCCCACTGAAGGCAGCCCAACAGGCAAACAGGAAGGGTTCATCGCAGCATGCTGGGAAGCGAGCCCAGCCCACATGAACCCTCAGTTTTAGCCCCAGGACAGCCTGACCAGCCCAGCTGCAGCATTCAGAAGAGTGGATCACCAGCAGCTGTGGCTCTTTCCAGAATTAGCAACCCTTAAATGCCAAAGACAAAGTGAAAGGTCAACAGAACTTGGCTGAATTTGGGGGGGAAGGATGAGCAGGTCTAGCCCTCTGCCCCAGAGCGAGAAGCAGCGGAAACAGAGGCTGTGTAGCTGCCTCCATGTGGCTGCTTCAGAACTCCCAGCCTGCAAATTGCAGGGGGACCAAGGGACCATTCAGAGGCTAAGTACTCTTGTCTTAACCTACCTGGATCAAGATTGTGGTCTTGGGTGGTGGACTTGAAGTGTGTGACCAGTAAGCCAAAGTTGGTGGGGGCTGTAGAGATGGTGGCCTCCTAATAGCTCTGGCAGCTCTGAAAACCTCAGCAATTTAGGACAAAGCTCTCCCCTCTGGAAGCAGAGTACTACTGTGGCAAAGAGCCCAAAAGTCAAGTTAGTTGACTGGCAACAAGAGCAGGGAAAGGAAGCAAAGCAAGCACAGCAATCAAACCTTAGATTCATTTTTTGGGGATAAAAAGGATCAAAGCATGGAATGGAAAAAATACAACACAGTCAGAACTCCTACACCAAAAGCTTCCAAGAAAAATATAAACTGGTTACAGGCCATTGAGGAGCTTAAGAAAGATTTTGAAAAACAAATACGAGAAGTGGAGAAAAAATTAGGAAGAGAAATGAGAGTGATGCAAGAAAATCATAAAAAGAGAGTCAACAACCTGACTAAAGAAAATAACATCTTAAAAAATAGACTAACTCAAATGGCAAAAGAGGCCCAAAAAGCCAATGGGGAGAAAAATGCCTTAAAAAGCCGACTTTGCCAGATGTAAAAAAAAAAAA
>CM053591.1:10920009-10957218 GCA_028646515.1 Pseudochirops corinnae
GAAGGCAATGTGAAATATCTCCTTGAAAAAAGCCCTGACCTGGAAAACAGATCCAGGAGAGACAACTTAAAAATTATTGGATTACCTGAAAGCTATGATTAAAAAAAAAAAACCCCTAGAAATCATCCTTCAAGAAATTCTCAAGGAAAATTGCCCTGATATTTTAGAACCAGAGGGCAAAATAGAACTTGAAAGAATTAACCAATCACCTCCTGAAAAAGATCCCAAAAAGAAAACTCCTAGGAATGTTATAGCCGGGTTCTGGAGTTCCCAGATCAAAGAGGAACTATTACAGGCTGCCAAGAAGAAACAATTTGAATACTGTGGAGACACAATCAGGATAACACAGGATCTAGCAACTTCTACATTAAGAGACTGAAGGTCCTGGAATATGATATTCTGGAGATCAAAGGAGTTAGGATTAAAACCAAGAATCACCTACCCAGAAAAATTGAGCATAATGTTTCAGGAAAAAATATGAACATTCAATGAGGTAGAGGATTTTCAAGCATTTTTGATGAAAAAACCAGAGCTGAATAAAAAGTTTGACATTCAAATGCAAGAAGCATGAGAAGGTAAACAGGGAAGAGAAATCATAAGGAACTTATCAAAGTTGAAGTATTTATATGCCTGCATGGAAAAACAATAATTATAACTTATGAAACTTTTCTCAGTATGAGCATAGGTGAAGGGAATATAAATGTGTGTGTGTGTGTGTGTATATCTGTGTGTATACATCTATATAGGAGGATATATATGCATATGAATACATATGTGAGTGTGTGTATATATGTGCACAGGTATACATGGACAGAGGGCACAGGAACAATTGAATAGGAAGGGATGATATTTTAAAAGGTGAAACTGAGAGGTAAGAGAGGAATATAATGAGAGGAGACAGGGAGAGATGGAATGGGGTTAATTGTGTCATATGGAAGAGGCAAGGGATAGCTGTTGCAATAGAGGGGAAGAACAGGAAGGCAAAAGGGAGTGGGTCAACCTTACTGTCTTTGAATTTGTCTTGGGGAGGGAATGTCATACACTGTAAATTGAGTATCTCGCCCTACAAGAGAGTAGGGAGGATGTGGATGAGAGGGGGGATGATGTGGAAGAAGGCAGGTTGGGGAAAGAGTTGTCAGAAGCACACGCTTTTGTAAAGGGACAGGGACAAAGTAGAGAATAGAATAAGTGGGGGGCAGGATAGAATGGAGGGAAATATAGTCAGTCTTTCACAATATGTCCAGTGTGGAGAGATTCTGTGTAATTACATATATTCGGCCTGTATTGAATTGCTTGTCTTTTCAGTGAGGGTTGGTGATGAGGGAGGAAAGAAAAGAATCTAGAATTTAAAGTTTTAAAATCAAAATGTTTTATATATGTGTGTGTATAAATACATACATATATATATATACATATATATATAATTATTATTTACATGCAACTGGGAATTAAGATATTCAGGCAGTGGGGTAAGGAGATCCATCTTGCCCTACTGGAAAGTCAGAGGAGTGATGGGAGAGGATATAGGAGAGAGCAGATTGGGAGAGGGGGTATACAGTGGGATCGCTGTTTGGGGGAGGTGGGTAGGGGAAAGATTGAGAGAAAATTTGTAACTCAAATTCTTGTGGAAATGAGAGATGTAAACTAAAAATAAATAAAAGTTAATTTAAAAAAAGAATTCATTGATACCAATAGCAGGCAAACTGGAGCAAAAAAAACTTGAGGAAGAATAGCATCATCTTTGAATAAAGCATTCCAATTCCTAGCCCACCTATTTCAGAGGATTGCTTCCTCTAGAATCAAATACAACACATTCTCCCCCGTGTCGTATCTAAAGCTCATGACAATCTGATTTCAGCGTCTTTTTCATCTACGTATATAAGTATGTACGTATTTCTGTATGTATTTATTCATGTTTTTGTTGATTCATTTTTATTATTAATTTAACAAATGAATATATTCATATAAAAATAACAGAAGGGAACATATGTTAAATAAATCTATTACATATAATTTCTTTTAAAATGTATTAATTTTTGAAGTATATATATATATATATATATGTATATATATATATATACTTCATATAAATACTTCAAAATTAATTTTCTTATAGTAGTACAAATATTAACCTGCTTCCCTATGGTGTCTTCTATACATCTTTCTATTTTCTTCTGTTTTTTAAAAATGTATCACTTAGGTTCTTTTGTCTCTTTTTTGAGGGCATTTCTATTGGGCTCCTCCTTTGTGCCTCATAATCCCTACCCCTCACAAAAACCTTCCATTGTAAGTATAGTGACTTTTTTTTAATTCACATATTGGCTATGTCTGAAAATGTGTTGCATTCTGCAATCTATAAGTAACCTACCAATAGGTGAAAAACATGTTTTATCATCAGTCTATTGAAGTTATGACTTTCATTTCATTGAGCAGAGTTTGGAAGTCTTTACAGCATTGTAATCACTGAATAAATTATTGACCTGTTCAATTTACTATGTATCAGTTCTTGTAAGTCTTCCCAGGTTCCTCTGAACCTGCCATAGAATTATAAAATCATAGATTTAGAACTAGAATATACCTTCAAGACCACCAGCTCTGTCAGCAAATTTTACAGATAAAAAAGTCAAGGTTCAGAGAGATTAGGTTACTTTCCCAGGTCACTTGAACTCTGATCTTTCTGATCCCATACCTGATGCTTTATCAGCTGCACCACCTACCTGCCCATCCTTTCTCCATTTCATTCAGCAAAACAATATTTTATTACATTAATATATTATTTTGCCTACATTTTCAGTCATATTATATGTTACTCCACCTTGCAAACAGAATGATTCTAGACAAACTAACCACCTGATCTTCATTCATGCAACATTCTATCTCTAGTCCATACCTTTGCATAGATTGTCTGCATGCCTAGCATACGCTCTTTACTCACCTAGGTCTCTTAAAATCTTTAGTAGACTTCACAAGTAAAATTTAAGATCTTTTATCAGTTCCTACCAAGGCCTTTCCTTATCCTCCCACATCCTAACTCTGACCTTAAATGACTTTGTGTTTACATTATACAGTTATCCTTTCTACATCCCAACTTTCCCCGTCATAATTTTGATATATTTGGGGTTGGAATAAGAAATTAAATGGGAATTTGGGGGAAATTTTGCAGAAGTTGCAGAGAGACAACACATGAAAGCCAGCAGATGGTACAGAAAAAGTTTAGAAACTCAGAAATGCATAAAATATGTGTATTGTATTGTATAATATCAATATTTTGTCTTTTAATACCATGAAAATTCAAACTTCTTCTCTGGTACTAAGGCAAGGTCAAATATTTTAATTTGAATTTTCCAGATCATGGAGGCTCTGTACCCCTAACCCTCACAATATGGAAGGGATAACTGTATATGTTTTATTCCCATCATCAGACTTTTTCTGCTCCCTCCTCAGACCAAATCTACCAAGAGTTGTTGAAGATTATCATGAAATTGAACTCACAACCCACTACAAATGCACAACCTCAGCTGGAACTGCTCAATAATCCATGTTCTCCTCAAAGGATCTGTTCTTTTCTCTTCTTCTGTCCTGGACCTGGCATTCAGGTTCTTATCTTTACTCTTAAATATCTTCTTTCGGTATTTCTTCCTTATGCATCACCATTTACAGTCTTCCAGATTCACCTTGGGGTTCACCTCTTTCCTTTTCCTTGATTATATTCAATCATTCACAAAATTCTATTAATTCTGTCTTCACAATAACTCTTGCACCTGCCCATTCTTCTCTATAATGCTGCAACCACTCTAGTACAGGTCCTTATTACCACCTTCCTGTTGTCATGTCTGACTCTTCATGGCTCCATTTTGGAGTTTTCTTGCCAAAGATACTGGAGTGGTTTGCCATTTCCTTCTCCAGTTCATTTTATAGATGGAGAAACTAACGCAAACATGATTAAGTGACTTGCCTGGAATCATACAACTAGTGTCTGAAATCAGATTTGAACTCATGAGTTTTCTTGATTCCAAGTCCAGTGCTCTATCAACTGTGACATCTAGCTACCCACCACCTTCATAGACTTCTTGCAATAGTTTCTTGACAAAACTTCATGCCTTTATTTGTTCCCCATGCAATGCATCCTTCCTAAAATAGTAAGATATTTTTCTTCTACCTATGTTTGGTCAGTCTTCTGCTCAAAAATCTTTTGTTGTTCCCTATCATCTAACTGGTAAAGTCAAAACTATATTGTCTGGCATTCAAGGTTCTTTACAGTCTAGTACCAGCTACTTTTCTAGGATTATCTTATATGAGTCCTTCTCATACATTCTATATCCAACCAAACTGGAGACTTCTCTGCTGTCAAAAATGCACTAAGGACTCCTGCTTCCATACCTTTTATCATTTTTTCCTATTTCTTGGAATTTTCTCCTGCCCCTCTTTTTTTTTTTTTTTGCTTTATTTTTTGGAGGGCAATTGGGGTTAAGTGACTTGCCCAAAGACACACAGCTAGTAAGTGTGTCAAGTGTCTGAGTCCGGATTTGAACTCAGGTCCTCCTGACTTCAGGGCCAGTGCTCTATTCACTGTACCACCTAGCCACCCCAACTGCCCCTCTTAATATTAAATTCTTACTTATCCTTTAAAGGTCACCTTACATGCCAACTTCCCCAGGAAATCTTCCTGTTCCACTGATGAGTAATAATAACAGCTTTTCCCTTCAGATCTAATTACCTTATAGTTCACTTCCTTGCTAGATGGTAAACTCCATTAAAGCAGAGGCCAAAATGTATTTTAAAGTGTGTGTCTGTGTGTGTGTGTGTGTGTGTATCTCAGCAGCTATTGCAGTCTTATTTAATTATATGGAAAATTATTTTTTTTTCCTGTGTTGCTTTTTGAATGACTGAACCATCAACATATAGTATGTTCCAAAAGTCTGAGTTAAGGGTTCAGCTTAAGTAGTACTTAGGCTTAAGTTAGTGACCTCAAATTAAGCAGTTTGTAGCTTAACATTACAAAGAGATTTTTGGGAAACCCTGTACATTAGCATATTCAGATAAAATCCACATTAACTCTAATAACCTACAGCTTAGATTACTGTTTAAATGCCAAAAATAGTTATTTGGAAATTGGTTGATTTTATTAATTAAAGGTGTAAACACTGGTAAAGAGAAGATAAAACTGCCCTTTGTTTCTGATGATATAATGGTTTACTTAGAAAATCCTAGCAAGGATATTAATAAAGATGATAGCTTCAAAAAAGTTACAGGTTACAAAATGAACCCTCAGAAAATAAATTGCTTATATATGTGTATGTGTGTGTATATATGTGTATGTATATATATCCGTGTGTTTGTGTGTGTGAGAGAGAGAGAGAGAACAAAATCAAAAAGGCAGTAAAGAAAAGGAAATTCCATTCCAAATCACTTCAAATGCATAAAACATCTGGGTATTAATCTATAAAAGCAAACAAAAAATACTCATATAGATTCAATTACAAAGTGACTCTTAAAGCATTAAAGAACAATTTAAATAGCTGGTGGAATATTCAGCACTCATGGCTGAGTCACGCCAATATAATGAAAATTACAATTTACCAATGCTAAATTAAAGTTAGTATTAAAGTTGTATCTCGTTCTAGTCCCCCTTACTACCCTCCCTTATAGTCAGTATAGTAAGTTTATGAGTAGTAGTAAAGGGGTAATAGCAGGATACAGAATTGCAAAGGAGATGATAGAAGTCACATACAAACCATCCTAAAGATCAGAAGAACATAATTAACAAATTGTCTCACATATTAATGAAAATCACATCGTGATAATATGTGCTGAATCAACAAAAACCATCTAGGAATCTAGGTGATGCCGTCACGTACCATGATATTTAAATTCCAGATGAATTCCAATCCTCCACAGTGCCAAACCAACAGAATGTTCAAAAGGTGCTGATAGCTTGAGATGACAACTTTAAAGTTTTGCCATTGACTGTGAAATGATTTGGTTATGTTAATGAACTAACACCAAGGTGACACAAATAAGAGTTAGTCTGTTACCAAAAAAAAAAATACCCAAACCCTGTAAAACTGAGACTTCAAACTCTTGCCCCCCAACATGTATATGTATATGGAAATACATACGTGCTTTCTCCTCTTCTTTAGAATATAAGCTCCTTCAGGGCAGAGTTTATACAACATTTATTTATTTACTCTTGGCACTTAACGCTGTCACTGTCATATTGTACAAGGCACTTTCCATGGAAGTTGGGGGTTTTTATTCTTTAAAGCTTTTAAATATGAACTCTTCAGTATTTATTTTTGTACAACTGTTTCACAGAGATCTTGATGAATTTATTACCTGGAATCTAAATTTCATTGCAGAGCTATGAGTTTCAATGTATTTTTTGTTTCAAAGAGACTTTGTCTAAAGAGGCTCAGGCAAATTTGGGAGGAAAACTGAAACCAAAAGATTATAACAGGAATCTATTACCCAACTTCCTTTATCTCAAACCTAGTAAGCCTGGGACTCTCATTCTCCTCAAACAGAATGTCCTGAGAATTGGCTTTAGTATATTTGATTGCTTATTATAAGTGTTAAACACATCACAAGAAATATTAAAAGGCCAAGACACGTAATTCCCATCTCTTCCTAGGTCAATGTGAGTCTTATTCTTTGAGATGATGGATCTGAAACATAATATAAAAGAGATGTCTGAGATTCTGGGGGAAAATAAGGAATTATGTCTGATGTTTGAAGTATTTTTTTCTTCTCTTGAATATTTATTGTGCATGAAGCTATTACCACTGTTCACACTGGTACATTATCCCATTGCTAATTTAGGGCTTAAGTTGTTGAATCAATGCCCCTGAACTTCTTAGTTAAGATGAAAAGAAAGCCTCTTATAAAGGTAAGGATGTGGTAGGGGCTCATAAGTCACGTTTATTTGGAAACATTAAGAAAAAACTGTTTTTTAATAGAAATAGTGCCATAGGTTTTACGAATGATAGAAAAGATTGCCTGAATCTTTATTAAAGGGGAAAAAAAGGAAATTTACAAGTATGAAAATGACTAAAGGTATATTATGGGATGCATAGTATGCATATCACTAGGTAAGTTTTGAGTCTACTTTTCTTTTTTAAGCAAAGCAAATACACATTCTAAAAGTATAAAGGACAGTGATAATCAGTATCCTCTGTTCCCACATACATATACACCCCCTCATCTCTAGACTATTTTAAGTGTGTTGGCTTTTCTCTAGGTGTTTTATTTTCCTGTCTGAAGTCTTCTGGAAACTCAGATCTATACCCATTAATTATATCTACCACCATTTAGTTATCTCTGCCCCAAAAATGCAAGTACTGCTCTATGGGAGTTATAAGACCCAGGGACTACACTTGCTTTGTCTGATTATAGACAGAAGTCTCCTACACCTGTCTTCTCATATCCACCCTCCCTAGAGACACTCTGAACAGGAATTATTCCATATTTGATGCCCTTTGAGGCCCTTATCTGAATATGAATCAATATTTGAGTATTTTTTTATTTATTTCATTTTATTTTGATTTTGTTCTGTCACTTGATTTCATTAGCATAGAAAAACTCCCTCTACCAACCTACCTTAAAAGTTGTACCACTTAAGGTCTTAGAGAGTTGCCTGGAGGACTGACTTGTTAACGGACTTTCCCAGGATTACATAGCTAACAAGTGTCAGAAGCAGGATATGTATCATCTTTCTGAGGCTGAGGCTTCGTCCCTATCTACTACATCATGTTACCTAGAAAAAAATGCAAATAATTTTTGCATTTGGCAATGTCTAGAGTGAGGAAAATCACTTGTATTTGGGGTTTAAAGTGGGAGAGTGACAATAGTGCCCTTACATAGGAGGAGCAAGAAAGATTCCCTCCTCGATGAGTTGATACTTTCCATCCTGATCCAATCCAACCCATTTCACTCCAACAACATCCTGTACTAATAAATTTTAAAAATACTAAGTTTTAAATATAGTCAAAGCACTGGACTAGACACTGGGGGTGGGGAAGAAAAACAAAATGAATAAAAATAGTTCCTCCACTCAAAGAGCTTGCGTCCTACTTGAAAACCATAACCTTCAAAAAATAAGTAAACATGTGACCATTGGATGAGGATGGAGAGAAACCTAACAAATAAGAGAATCAAGAAAGGCTTCTGGGGTGGGAGGGAGGGGTTAGAGCCTAGATGGTGGAGTACAGGTGGCAATGCAGCTGAATTCTCCCAACATTCCCCTCCAAACAACTTTAAAAGAACTCCTCAAATCACATCTTGGAAAGCAGTCAATAAAATGTCAGAGTGAGACATTTTCCAAGTCAAAGACAACTTAGTAGGCTGGCAGGAAAGGTCTGTGAGACCAGGGTGGGAACCAGCCTGAAGCAGGGCAGCGACAGCATCAGTGGGCCTTGGCTGTGGTCATGAGATCAGTAGCAGCTGCAGCATCAGTGGCAGTCACTTCGGGGCTTTCATCCCAGAAATAGTAAGGGATTCAGACAACTGGTCAGAAAGAGATTACTGGGAATCCTTTGCTGATAACTGGGTATAGTTGGCATTTATTCACAACTGTTCCCCATAAGCAATTTTGGGTTGCAGTTACAGTTATGTGGTTTAGAGTTGGTCACAAGGGAGCAGAGGTCCTGGTGTCAATTCCAAAACAAGGAGGAGCACCAGTGGTTGTGGCTGAAGGAGCAGGGCAACTTTTCACAGTCCCAGGGCCGAGAAGAGTGCTAGGGTTTGCAGGCAAAGAAGTAGGGGTCATCCCTCGATAAAGACTAGAGAACAGACCAAAAAATCAGTCATCACACCTCTCCCTGGAACACAGAATCTTGGGAGAACCAAAAATTTGCAGACTCCCAAGAAATAGCTCTGAAAAAGGGGCTTGAAAAAGCCTGAAGATTGGGACAGTACCTCCCAACCCTGAGCTGAATAGAACCCAACTTTAATATAACATTTAATTCAGGAAATAGGCTGGAAAAAGAATCAGATAACAACAAAAATAACTTGACTATGAAAAGTTAATATGGTGGTGAGGAAGACCAAGACAAAAATTCAGAAGAAGACAAAAGGTGAAAACATCTGCAAGTGAAGTGTTAAAGCAAAATGCTAATTGGACCCAAGATTATAAGAATTACTGAGGAGTTCAAGACAAAGATAAGCATGGAGGTGGCAGAGTCAAGATGGTGGAGAAAAGACAGGCCTTAGTTCCTGAGCTCTTCCCCAGCCCTCCAAATTCCTTTAACATATCATTCCAAATAAATTCTAAAGGAGTAGAACTCATAAAAAGGCAGAGTGCAAAAAATGTCCAGTCAAATACAGGTTGGAAGGTTGGTGGAAAAGGTCTGTCACACCAGAGTGAGAGAGGAGTACAGTCTAGCACAGGTCATGCCAGAACAGATCGACCCTGAGCAAACCAGAAGCAGGCCTTGGAGTGACTGAATCACTGGCAGCAGTAGCAGTTTCCAGACCTCTCAGCCCACAGAGGCCAATGACAACTTGTCTCAGAATGTCAGTGAGAAAGGTTGGTAGCACCTGGGTAAGAATGGAGCACAGTCCTGCATAGGTAGTACCGGCACAGCCCTGGACCTAGCAATACAGGAGCAAGCCTTTGGAGTGACTGAATCAGCAGCAGGAATGGCTGCTTCGGGAGCTCTCAGCCCATGGATAGCAAGGGAGTCAAATAAGTGGTCAGAAGGAAATTATAGGGGTCTTTTTGCTAGCACTGAGGCAATACTCTGCTGCTTTGCTTATACTCAGATCTGGGTCTCAGTCCTGGATGGCAGTCCCACTGTTAGGAGGACACTAGCATAGCAGACCTTGAAGCCACATTAGGAGTGGAGGGGGTCTCTCCTTACAGTTCTAAGGCAGAAAAGAATGCTTGTGGTTGCTAACCCAACAGGGCATTGGCCAGGAGAGTAGTAAACATCTCTCCTTAGATCATACCACTTTTGAAGAGTTGAAAACTTACAGGTCCCTACAAGTATATCTGAAAACAACTGCACAAAACCCTGGAAGGACTCCACCCTAGAAGAATAGACCCTTAACACACTTATTAGCTGTGTGACCTTGGGCAAGTCACTTAACCCCAATTGCTCTGCCTTCCCCCCTCAAAAAAAAAGAATAAAAAAATAGAAGATGGTATGAAATATCTCATTGGAAAAATAACTCACCTGAAAAATTGATCCTGGAAAGATAATTTAAAAATTGTTGGACTACCTGAAAGCCGTGATCAAAAAAAAAAAAGAGTCTAGACATCATCTTTCAAGAAATTACCTAGGAAAACTACACTGATTTTCTAAAACCTCAAGATAAAATAGAAATAGAAAGAATCCACCAATCACCTCCTGAAAGAGATCTCAAAATTAAAATTCCCAGAGTTCCCTGGTCAAGGAGTAAATATTGCAAGTAGCCAGGAAGAAGCAATTCATGTATTTTGGAGATACAATCAGGATAGCACAAGATTTGGCAGCTTCTACATTAAAGAATCAGAGTGGTTGAAATATGATATTCAAAAGGGCAAAGGAGCTAGGATTACAACAAAGAATCACCCAGAAAAACTGAGTACAGTCCTTCTGGGGGAAAAATGGATATTCAATGAAATATAGAACTTTCAAGCATTCTTATTGAAAAAACCAAAGCTGAATAGAAAATTTGATTTTCAAATACAATACTAAAGAGAAGCATAAAAAGGTAAATAGGAAAAGGAAAGCCTAAGGAACTTAATGAAATTAACTGTTTATATTCCTACATGGGAATTTGATATTTGTAACTCATAAGAACTTTCTCATTATTAGGGTATTTAGAAGGAGTTTACGGAGGGCACAGGTGTGAATTGAATATGAAGGGATGATATCTAAAAATTAAAATTATGAGGTAAGAGGAATGTATGGGGAGAAAGAGAAAGGGAGAAGTAGAATGGGGTAAATTATCTCCCATAAAAGAGGCAAGAAAAAGTTTTTACAGTGGAGGGGAAGGTGGGGAGCTGACTGGGAGTGAGTGAACCTTCTTCTCATCATAATTGGCTCAAAGGGGGAATAACATACACATGCAATTGAGTATAGAAATCTTTCTTACCCTCCAGGAAAGTAGGATGGGAAATGAAAAAGAGAAGAGGGGTATACAAGGGAGTGCAGATTGAGAGAAGGGATAATCAGAAGCAAAACACATTTCAGGAGGGACAGGATGAAAGGAGAGAGAGAATACAATAAATGAGCAGGGAGTAGGATGGAGGGAAATATAGTTAATAATAGTAACTGTGAAAAGAATTTTGACACAAGTACCTCTGAAAAGGCCTCATTTCTCAAAAAATATGGAGAACCAAACAAATTTATAAAAAATAAGAGCCATTTCCCAATTAATAAATGATCAAAAGATATAAGTTTCAGATGAAGCAATGAGTACTATAGTCATATGAAAAAAATTCTCTAACTCACTATTGATTGGAGAAATGCAAATTAAAACAATTCCAAGATACTGCCTTATACCTAGTAGACTAGCTAATAGGACAGAAAAGGTAAATGACAAATGTTGGAAGGGATGTAGGAAAAATGGAATATTAATGCACTGTTGGTGGAGTTGTGAACGGAATCATCTGTTCTGTGGAGCAATTTGGAACTTTGCCCAAAGGGCTATAAATTGATATATACCATTTGAGCTAGTGATACCACTACTGCATCTATATCCCAAGAGAGATAAAAAATAAAAAGGAAAAAAGATAGATAGATAGATAGATAAACAAAAATATTGATAGCAGCTCAAAAGAAATTGAGGTGATGCACATCAATCAGGGAATGACTGAACAATTTGTGGTATGTGGTAATGATGGAATACTATCATATTATAAAAAGTAATGAGCAGGATGCTCTCAGAAAAAAAAATCCTTGAAAAACTTCTATGGGCTGATGCAAAGTGAAATACACTGTTTACAAAGCTATGACAATATTTTAAGATGATCATATGTGAATGGCTTAGGTATTCTCAGCAATACAACAGTCCAAGACAACTCTGAATGACTTATGATGAAAAAAGCTATCCTTCCCCAGAGAAAGAACTGATGGTATCAATACAGATTGAAGCATGCTTTTTTTTTTTTAACCTTTATTTTTCTTGAGTTGTTTTGTCTGCTTTCTTTCACAACATAACTACTATGGAAATGTTTTGCATGACTACGCACGTATAACCTCTATCAATTTGATTGCCTTCTCAAGGAATGGCATGGGAAGGGAGAAATGGAGAGAACTAAGATCTTGAAGTTTTAAAAATTCGCGTTAAAATTATTTTTTAGATGTAACTGGGGAAAAATAAAATACTAAACTAAAAGAATAATTAGATTAGAGGAAAAATTGGAGAAAGAAATTAGAATGCTGAGAGAAATTTGTGAAAAGAGAATTGATAGCTTGGTAAAAGAGGCACAACAAATAGTGAAGAAAATAACACTATAAAAAACAGAATTGACCTCGTGGTAAAAGAGATGCAAAAGTTCACTGATAAAAAAAAAACTTAAAAATAGAATAAGTGAGATGGAAAAAAGAGGTATAAATGCTTGCTGAAGAAAATAATTTCTTAAAAATTGGAATTGGGCAAGTAGAAGTTAATGACTCCATGAGTAATTAAGAAACAATAAAATAAAGTAAAAAGAATGAAAAAAGTAAAAGAAAATGTAGAATATTTCATTGAACAAACTACTAACCTAGAGAAATATCAAAGACAGATCATTTTTAAATGATTGGATTACCTGAAAGTTATGATAAGAAAGAGAACTTAGAGATCATTTTTAAAAGAAATTCTAAAGAAAAACTGGCCTGATGTCTTAGATCTAGAGGATTAATAGAAATGGAAAGCATCCACTGATCACCTCCTGAAGGAGATTCCAAAATGAAAACTCCAAGAAATATTATAGCCAACTGCCAGAGTTCCTAGATTAAGGAAAAAGTATTGGAAGTAGAGAGAAACAATTCAAATATCATGGAAAACAGTCAGGTTCACATAAGATTTAGCTGCTTCCATGTCAAAAGAGCAGAAAGCTTGGAATATGGTTCTAGAAGGCAAAGGAGCTAGGATTACAACCAAGAATGCCTTACTGATTATATTCCTTTAGGCAGAAAAATGAACATTTAATGAAACAGAAGACTTCCAAGTTTTACTGATTGGAAAAAAAAAACCAGGTAAACATAAAAGAGTAATCGTGTTATACTGTATCATTAAGTTACACTGTTTTACATTCCCATATGGAGAGAACACATGTAACTCCTAAGAATTTCATCATTTTTAGGTCAGTTAGAAGAAATCTATATAGACAAAGGGCAGGTGTGTGAGTTGATTATGTTAGAATGACTTCAAAATTACAATGAAAGGTTGAGAAAGAAGGATTCACTGGGAGAAGTGGGGAGGCAAATGTAGAATGTGAAAAATTTTCTAACTCAAAGAGATGTGCAAAGAAGAGCTTTTATAGTGAAGAGGAAAATGTGAGGAAGAGGCAGGCAGTGAATGCTTCAATCTCACTCTGATCAGAATTGATTTTATAAGGGAAGTATATATGTGTCTCTCTCTGCATATATGTATGTATGCACATATGTGCATATATACGTAGTATTATATACACATATATGCACGTGTGTGTGTGTGTGTGTGTGTGTGTGTGTGTGTGTGTAAACAATCAGGTATAGAAATCCATTTTACCCAGTAGGGAAAGGGGAAGGGAAAAGAGTTATTGGGGTGGGGATGGTAAAAGGGAAGGGTAGATCAAGAGAGACAGGAGTCAGAAGCCAGACAGACTTTTGAGGATAGACTGAATAAAAAGAAAGGGAGAAGAATAAAAAGAAGAAAATTATATAGATGGAAATAAAATATTGATAACCATAACTGTGAATGTGAATAAGATGAACTCACCCATAAAATGAAAGCAAATAACTAAATGGATTAGAAACCAATATTCAACAATATGTTGTTTACAAGAGACATATTTGAAAACGAAAGATACATACATGTTTAAAATAAAGGACTGGAGCAGAATCTATTATGCACTTCAGCTGAAGTAAAAAAGGCAAGAGTAGCAATCATGATCTCAGAGAAAGCAAAAGCAAAAATAGAACTAACTGAAAGGGATAATCAGGGAGACTGCATTTTGCTAAAATACCATAGAAAATAAAGTGATATCCAAAATTGTTTCTGAATTTTCAAAAATTTATTCAGTGATTTGTAATTTCTTTTTTTCCGGCATACCTTCCAATTTTCTTTTCTTAACTGACACGACATTCCCTGCTTTGGTTTTGCTTTTATTATCCTTACCAAACTCCTTGGATTGTTGCTGTTCTCCTGCTGAATCATCAGATTGGGGGGGAGGGGGTTTTGAACTCTTGTTCTTCTTTGTTTACAGGAGAGGGCCTGCAGTTGTAGGAAGTTTCTTTCCATCTGTAACTCTGTCTAGCCAAACTCCAAAGCAGGTGAGTCTGACATTAGTGTTTGCTTCACATAGTAAAGACAGGGGAGTTTTCTTATTTGTGTTATGTCTCCACATTTTAATGAAGCCATCCCTTAATGCTGTAGCAATAACATGATGTTCTAGAACTTCAAAGCTGCAAATGTTTTTCATTCTGTTTTTATGAGCCTCAAATTCACAGAGACATTTTAGTGAAAACAAACCTAAGTAATGGGGAAAAATATTAATTTCCATGGGTAGGGGGTTTTGATGTAATTAAAATGGCAATATTAGTGATTATACAGCACCATTCCAATCTAATTTCTAATGTGTTACTTTGTAGAACTGGAAAAAACAATAATGAAATTAATTTTAAATTACAAAGGGTCAGAGGAATCTTGATTTGACTGATTCTAATTTTTAGCAAGTTATTTTCCTTGATTAGTTTTTGAAGTTCCTTTCCCATATGCTCAGATTTCATTTTATGTCCCACCCTCCCCCCTTGTTCTATTCTCTACTTTGTCCCTGTCCTTTTACAGAAGTATGTACTTCTAACAGTCTTCCCCCCAGCCTACCCTCCCCTCCATCATTCCCACTCTCATCCGCATCTCCCCAACTCTAATGTAGGGCTAGATACCCAATTTAGAGTGTATGCCATTCCTTCCCTAAGCCAAATTCAATGAAAGTAAGGTTAACACATTCCCTTTTGCCTTCCTGTTCTTCCCCTCCATTGTAACATTTATCCCTTGCCTCTTCTATATGAGATGATTAACCCCATTCTGTCTCTCCCTGTATCCACTCATTCTATTCCACTCTCACCTCTCAATTTCACCTTCTAAAATATCATCCCTTCCTCTTAAATTGATCCTGTGCCCTCTGTCTACATACACATATATATACATGCCCACAAATGTATTCATACACACACACACACACACACACACACACACACACACACACATATATATATATACCCTCCTATATAGACGTGTGTATGTATACATTTATAGTCCCTTCATCTGTGCTCATACTGAGAAAAGTTTCATCAGTTACAATTATTGTTTTTCCATGTTGGCATGTAAATAGTTCAACTTTGATAAGTTCCTTATGATTTCTTTTCCACGTTTACCTTTTCATGCTTCTTGTATTTGAATGTCAAATTTTCTATTGAGTTGTGGTTTTTTTCCTCAACAATTCTTGACAGTTCTCCACCTCATTGAATGACTATCTTTTCCCCTGAAACATTACACTTAATTTGCTGGGTAGGTGATTCTTGGTTTTAACCCTAGTTCCCTTGATCTCTAGAATATCATTATTCCACGACCTTCAACACCTTAATGTAGAAGCTGCTAGATCCTGTGTTATCCTGATTGTGTTTCCACAGTATTCAAATTGTTTCTTCTTGGCAGCTTGTAATATTTTCTCCTTGATCTGGGAACTCTGGCACCTGGTTTTATAACATTCCTAGGAGTTTTCTTTTAGGGATCTTTTTCAGGAGGTGATCAGTGAATTCTTTCAAGTTCTATTTTGCTCTCTGGTTCTAAAATGTCAGGGCAATTTTCCTTGAGAATATTTTGAAGGATGATTTCTAACTTCTTTTTCTGATCATGGCTTTCAGATAGTCCAATAATTTTTAAATTGTCTCTCCTGGATCTGTTTTCCAGGTCAGTGGTTTTTTCAAGAAATATTTCCCATTGCCTTCTATTTTTTTTTTGTTTAGATCTGTTTAATAGTATCTTGATTTCTCATAAAGTCATTCACTTCCATTTGCTCCCATCTAATTCTGAAGGAATTATTCTCTTCAGAAAGCTTTTGAGATTCTTTTTCCATCTGGCAAATTCAACTTTTTAAGGCATTCTTCTCCTCATTGGCTTTTTGGGCCTCTATTGCCATTTGAGTTAGCCTATTTTTTAAGGTATTATTTTCATCAGTCAAGTTGTTGACTCTCTTTTCATTATTTTCTTGCATCATTCTCATTTCTCTAACTAATTTTTCCTCCACTTCTCTTATTTGGTTTTCAAAATCCTTCTTAAACTCCTCTATAGATTGTAAGCAGTTTACATTTTTCTCGGAAGCTTTTAGTGTGGGAGTTCTGACTGTCTTGTCTTCCTCCCAATTCATCCTTTGATCCTTTCTGTCCCAGAAAAAGGAATCTAAAGTTGGGTTGCTGTTTAGTTTGATTACTTTCCTGCTCAAATTGCCATTCAATTACTTTACTTTTAGCTCTATGGAACTCTGCTTTCAGAGGGGAGAGCTTTGTCCCAAATTGCTGGGGTTTTCCCATATGCCAGAGCTATTAGGAGGCTGCTGTCTCTGCAGCCCCCACTGGCTTTGGCTCACTGGTCACATACTTCAGGATCACCACCCGAGACCACAATCTGGATCCAGGCAGGTTAAGGCAAGAGCACTTAGCCTCTGAATGATAGCTTGGACCCCCTGCAATCTGTGGGCCAGGAGCTCTGAAGCAGCCATGTAGAGGTGGCTGCAGGGCAGCCACTTCTGCTGCTTTCTTGCTCTGGGGGCAGATGGACAGACCACTTTTCTTCCCCAAATTTAGCCAAGTTCTGCTGACCTTTCACTTTGTCCTTGGTTCTTATGGGTTAATAATTCTGGAAATTGCTGCAGCTTCTGGTGATCCAGTCTCCTCAGTGCTCTAGCCGCAGCTTGTCCTGGCCACACTGGGGCTACAGAAACAACTGGTCTCAGCTCCCAGCGCCCTGTAATGAGCCCTTCCTGTCCCACCTGCTGGGCTGCCTTTAGTGGGAGCTTTGTTTCTATGTACTTTTGTGGGTTGTAGAGCTCTAAAATTTGTTTAGAGTCATATTTTACAGGTATTTGAGGTGGTTATGGGTGGAGATGCAGAGTTCTCCTGCTTCTGTGCCACCATCTTGACTCCACCCCCTCTGCTTAGTTTTTAAAGCCTTTTACCAAACAGATAGTTTTTAAAGGAATAAACTCAAGCTACAAAAAAGCATATGAAAAATTGTTTGAACTCTTGTTAATTAAAGACATGGAAATTAAGGATCTATCTCTAAGGTTGTATTCTGTACCCATAAGACTGATTGAAATGACTAAAGAAATTAGAATGAAAATTGTTGGAGGAAGCATTGGGAAAATTGAGAAGTGACCCAGGCATGCTGTAGAGTAATTTGAAACAATTCTGCACAAATAACAAAACTTTGCATTCCCCCTGAACAACTACATACAACAAAGATCAAAGAAAAGGAAAAGGGCCTACATGTGCAAAAATATTCATGACAGCTCTTTTCCTAATAGCAAAAAAAAACCCCAGAAACTAAGGGGTGCTCCTTTATTGGAGAATAGTTAAACCAATTGTGGAATATGAATGTAATATAATATTATTCCATAAGAAATAATGAAAAGGAAAGTTTCAGAAAAAAACTAAGAAGACCAGGATGAACTGATGTAGAATAGAATAAGTGAATCCAGGAGGACAATTTATATAGTAACCTCATTATGAAGGAAAAGTACTTTCAAAAATTTGAGAGTTTTGAATTCAATGCAGTAACTATTCATGATTCCATATGATGGGTACCTCTTGACAGAAAGATGATGGATACAAGTTTCAGACTAAGCCATACATTTTTCATACATAGTCAAGGTGAGTTTTTTTTTCTTTTGCCTGACTATGCACATTTGTTAAAAATGCTTTCTCTCCTCCCACAATAGGAGGGATGGGAACAGCAGAGGAACAGATTAGAGGAGAAAAAAATGAAAAGGTCATTAAAACATAGACAAATAGGATAGCTTAGAAAGCTATCAATTATAATGTATTATATTCTGAAGAAAATTTGGCTGTTAAAATGATCAGATTTACAGTCTCTTATACACTTCTCTTTTTTTGCTTCTATTATGGATATAGAGATGTGTTTTATTTAGTGTTTTCTAAGTTCAGAATAAAGATGAATGATTAAAAGAAATTAAAAGCTTTCTTCTCTTTCCACGTATGTCCTTCCCTACTATTTGTCTGATTCGTCTCCTCATGGAAAGAATATCTGTATTTTCACTTTCTGACTGAATCCACATTTATTAGTAATAATAGTTTGCAAGTGGAAAAAATTGCTCACTCTATTTTGAGGTGAAACTATTTGTTTTGTTTTGTTTTCCAGCACTTTTGTTCAAAAATGTCTATGAAGACATTGTTTAGTCAACAATTCTAGAATATTGTTTTTTACTATTATTATTCACTTTCCTTACTCTGGTTAAAAATAGGATTCCCTCCTTGTATTGTAAATCTTTCCTAATGCTACTGTGAGATAGTCTGTCTAATAAATATACTTAAAATTAAAATTGAAAGATATATCTGTGTATATAAAAAATTCTGTAGTTCAAAGTTACTTAAAGAAAAAACTAAGGGTGACACAGTGGCATTAGACTTGTTTAAAATCACAACCTGAGGAAAGAAAATATCACCTTAAAAATAGATTAACTCAAATGGCAAAAGAGGCCCAAAAAGCCAATGAGGAGAAGAATGCCTTAAAAAGTAGAATTTGCAAGATTGAAAAAGAATCTCAAAAGCTCACTGAAGAGAATAATTCCTTCAGAATTAGATTGGAGGAAATGGAAGCAAATGACTTGTTTAAAATCTGAAAAATTCCAGTGAAATTTCCTTCAACAAAACAAAACGAAAAGACATCAGTATCACAACAGTTTTAATCATCTCGTATCATACTCTGTGCAACTGCAGATTCTTATTTAAATATGTCCTTTTCCTCTTTATAGTGTAAGGGCCATGACAAACACATTCTTTTATGGAAAATCCTAATTAAGGAAGCATTTCTCAGAACAGAATCAATCAATTTATCAAACACTTAATATGTACAAGGCACTGTGCTAGGCCCTATAGACAAAAGGGAGAATTTACCTCAAGGAGCTCACATTCTTTGGGGGAGACAGTAGGTAAAATATATAACTATAAATAAAATAACACATGATAATTTGGTAAATGAGAGGGAATAGCCACTGGGGAATTAATAAATATCCATATATTGTTTATACATACACTCATAGATACATTGACTGTTTTGTGGGGAAATCTTTCTTTTCTAAAATATGTAGTTAGCTAGTATTTAGTAAAAACAAGCTGACATTATTAGAGATAGCAATGTGTTTTTTAAATAAAAAAGAAATTTGTTGAATTTTCTATATTATTATAAAGTTTTCAGCGTCTCATAGCATTAAGGGTATAAATATTGCAATGAAATCTTATTGAATCTGGAGTCAGAGTACCTGTGTTCAAATCACATCTCTGACACTTACTATCTGCATGACCTTAAACAAACAATCTCCTTGATGTTCAGTTCTTCATCTGCAAAATTATGAAGTTGGACTAGATGACTTTTAATGCCTGTAATCCTATGATGACAGAATGAATCTAGGAGTTTCCATGTTTTAATAGCATCAAAGTAGCAACTAACTTCCAATCGTTTTGTTGTTCAGTCATGTCCGACTCTTTGTAACCCCATATGGGATTTTCTTGGCAAATATATTGGAGTAGTATGCCATCTATTTCTTCAGCTCATTTTACAAATGAGGAAACTGAAGAAAACAGGGTTAAGTGACTTGCCAAGATGACACAGCTGGCAAGTGTCTGAGGCCAGATTTGAACTTAGGTCCTCTTGACTCTAGGCCCAGTGCTCTATCTACTGCATCACTACAGCCTTGCAATTATTAAAGAGTGTAGATGGTCCTAAAGCAAAATTTGATGAGGGAAATGCCACATTAATGGCCCAGTTTACTTAATTCCTTATATTTGAATAAACAGATGAATTCCAAAGTGATAGACTACAGTGTTTTAACAAAAAAAAAATCCTAATTTTTACCACAAAATTCCTCTTACAAAAGACAGCATATTTTGGGGGCAGTTCAAGTTAATACATGAACTCTAGCTCCTGTTCAGTGTCTCTAACTTGAGTACTACCAACTGGGATATGTTTGTAACTATTTTAAAATGAATCCATAGAAATTACTTGAATTCATTTTGGAAATATGACTCAGAGCTTCTGCTCCCACATATTCACACACCCACAAATTTTATGATGTCCAGCTGTGATCTTATGAAAGGAATAATGACTCATCCCATTTGTACAGTTTTCCCCTTCAGCATCACAAAATGATGTACTATGAGGGTTGTTAGACTACATTGACAATCCCATTTTAGGGATTCTCTTAGAATGTTTGCTCTCAGTGGTGATTTCATGGCTACAGCATATCTTTCATATAATGCTCAACTCATAGAGCTAACATTGATTATACATTTTAATGTTGAATGAGGACAGCATAGACCAATGAAATTCCTAAATCTTATTATATAAAATATATTCAACCTATTTTTCCTATAAACCTAGAAGCAGAAATGAATATAGAACTATAAACATTCTTTTATTTCCAGTATTTTATTTTTCTCAGTTAAATGTAAAGACAATTTTTAACATTTGTTTTTAGAACTTGGAATTCCAAATTCTCTCCCATTCTTCCTCCCCATTCCATCCCATTTAGAAGGCAATCAATTCTATATGGATCATGCCTACTTAGTCATGCAAAATATAGTCATGTTGTGAAAGAAAATAGACCAAAAAAACTTAAGAAAAATAAAGAAGGTAAGAAAGTATGCTTCAATCTATATTCAGAGACCTTCAGTTCTTTCTCTGGGGAAGGATAGCATTTTTAATCAAAAGTCCTTCAGACTCATCTTTGGATCATTGTATTGCTGAGAATAACTAAGTCATTCACAGCTGATAATTTTAAAATATTGCTGTAACGTTGTACACAGTACATTTCACTTTGCATCAGCCCATGCAAGTCTCTTAAGGTTTTTCCTAAGAGTATCCTGCTTGTAATGTTTAGTAGTACAATAGTATACTATTTTGGTCATTTCCCACAACTTGTTCAGTCATTCCCCAATTGATGGGCATCCCCTCAATTTCTATTGAATTGCTATAAATACTTTTATATGTCTATCTATCTATCTATCTATCTATCTATCTATCCATCCATCCATCCTTTTTCTTTTTTTTAAATCTCTTTTGGATATAGACCTAGTACTGATATTCCTAGGTCAAATGGTATGCATGGTTTTATAGCCGTTTGGGCATAGTTCCAAATTGCTCTACAAAACAGTTGAATCAGTTCACAATTCTACCAACAGTTCATTAATGTTTCATTTTTCCCAAATCCGCTCCAACATTTATCATTTCCCTTTTCTGTCCTATTAGACAGTCTAATAGGTATGAGGAACTGTTTTAATTTGCATTTCTCAAATAAATAGTGAGAGAATTCTTTTTCATATTACTATAGATAGTTTTTATTACTTATCTGAAATTGATTATATCATTTGATCATTTGTCAATTGGGGAATGGCTCTTATTTTTATAAATTTGATTCAATTCTCTATATGTTTGAGAAATGGGACATTTATCAGAGGTACTTGCCTCAAAATTCTTTTCACATTTACTATTGCTACCTATATTTCTCTCCATCCTATTCCCCTCCCCTCATTTATTCTGTTCTCACTCTCCTTTCATCCTGTCCCTCCTGAAAAGTGTTTTGCTTCTGACTATACCCTCCCTCAATCTGCCCTTCCTCCTATATAGATCCCATCTCTTTTCCCCTTTGACTTTTACTTTCTGATAGAGTAAGAAAGATTTCTATACTTAATTGTGTGTGTGTATTATTTCTTCTTTGAGCTAATTATGATGAGAATAATGTTCACTGTAGGGTAACATAGATTTCTATACCCAATTGAGCGTGTATGTTATTACTTCTTTGAGCCAAATATGATGAGAAGGTTTGCTCACTCCCAGTCAATTCCCCACATTCCTCTCCGTTGTAAAAGCTTTTTCTTGCCTCTTTTATGGAAGATAATTTACCTCATTCTACCTCTCCCTTTCTCTTTCTCCCAATACATTCCTCTCTGCTTCCTTAATTTTATTTTTTAGATATTATCCTTTCATATACAATTCACATCTGTGCCTTCTGTAAACTCCTTCTAGCTATGCTAATAATGAGAAAGATCTTATGAGTTACAAATATCAGCTTCCATGTATGAATGTAAACAGTTAATCTTGTTAAGTCCCTTATGATTTTCCATTCCTGTTTACCTTTTTATGCTTCTCTTGAGTATTGTATTTGAAAGTCAAATTTTCTATTTGGTTCTGGTCTTTTCATCAAGAATACTTGAAAGTCCTCTATCTCATTGAATGCCCATTTTTCCCCAGCAAGGACTATACTTAGTTTTGCTGGGTTGATGGTTGTAATCCTAGCCCCTTTTCCCTTTGGAATATCATATTTCAAGAACTCTGATCCTTTGATGTAGAAACTGCTTAATCTTTTGTTATCCTCTTTATGTCTCCACAATACTTGAATTGCTTCTTTCTGGCTCCTTGCAATATTTTCTCCTTGACCTAGGAACTCCGGAATTTGGCTATAATCTTCCTGGGAGTTTTCATTTTCATCTTTCAGGGGGTAATTGATGGATGCTTTCAATTTGTATTTTACCCTGAGGTTCTACAATATCAGGGCAGTTTTCCTTGATAATTTCTTAAAAGATGATATCTAGGCTCTTTTTTTTTTTTATCATTGCTGTCAGTTTGCCCAATAATTTTCAAATTATCTCTCCTGGATCTGTTTTCCAGATCAGTAATTTTTTTGTAATGAGATATTTAATACTGTCTTCTATTTTTTTTTCATTTTTTGGTTTTGTTTTATTGCTTCTTGATTTCTCATAAAGTCATTGGCTTCCATTTACTCCATTCCAATTTTGAAGATATCATTTTCTTTTTTTATAATTAATTTATTTTATTTTTAGTTTTGAACATTCATTTCCACAAGATTTTGAGTTCCAAATTTTCTCCACATCTCTCCCTTCCCCCCAGCATGAGATGGCATGCATTTTGATTACCCCTTCCCACAATCTGCCTTCCATTCTATTACTCCTCTCCTTATCCCCTTCCCCATTGCTTTCTTATAGGGCAAGATAGATTTATATACCCCATTGCCTGCATATCTTATTTCCCAGATGCATATAAAAAGAATTTTTAACATTTGTTTTCAAAATATTGAGTTCCAAATTCTCTCCCTTCTTCCCTCCCCACCCACCCTCATTGCGTAGGCAAGAAGTTTATTTTATGCTATACATGTGTAATTATACAAAACACTTCATAATGATTGTATTGTAAGACTAACTACCATTTCCCTCCATCCTATCCCACAACCCACTTAATTCTATTTTCTCCTTTGATCTTGTCCTTTTTCAAAAGTATTTGCTTTTGACTGCCCCCCCTCCCAAACTGCCTTCTCTTCTATAATCCCTCCTCCTTTATCCCCTTTCCCCTTACTTTCCTATAAGGTAAGAAACATAGTTGAGTATGCATGTTCTTCCCTCTCACTTACCACCTCTTCCCCTCCATTGTGCAGCCTTTTTCTTGCTTCTTTTATGTGAGATAATTTATCCCATTCTATCTCTCCCTTTCTCCTTCTCCCAATATATTCCTCTCTCAGTCCTTAAATTATTTTTTTAGATATCATCCCTGCATACTCAACTCATTCTGCACCCCCTATCTATCTATCTATCTATCTATCTATCTATCTATCTATATGTCTCTATACACACACACACACACACAGACACATATATAATGTGTATACATCTATAAAGTGTATGTATACATACATACAGATGGATGGATAGATGGATGGATGGATGGGTGGGTGGATTTCCTCCAACCAACCTAACACTGAGAAAGATTTCATCTTTCTATGTAGGAATATAAACAGTTCATCTGTAATAAGTTTCCTTTGATTTCTCTTTCCTGTTTACCTTTTCATGATTCTCTTGAGTCTTGTATTTGAAAGGCAAATGTTCTATTCAGCTCTGATTTTTTCATCAAGAATTCTTGAAAGTCCTCTACATCATTAAATATCCATTTTTCCCCTGAAGTATTATACTCAGTTTTGCTGGGTAGGTGATTCTTGGTTTTAATCCTAGCGCCTCTGATTTCCAGAATATCATGTTCCATGCCCTTAGATCCCTTAATGTGGAACTGCTAGATCTTGTGTTACCCTGATTGTATTTCCACAATACTTGACCTGGGAACTGTGGAATTTGGCAACAATATTCCTAGGAGTTTTCCTTTTGGGATCTCTTTCAAAAGATGATCAGTGAATTCTTTCCACTTCTGCTTTCCCCTCTGATTCTACAATATCAGGTCAGTTTTCCTTGATAATTTGTTGAAAAAATGGCTTCTAGGCTCCTTTTTTGATCATGGCTTTCAGATAGTCTAATAATTTTTAAATTATCTCTCCTGGATCTATTTTCCAGGTCAGTGGTCTTTCCAATGAGATATTTCACATTGTCTTCTATTTTTTCATTCTTTGATTCTGTTTCATAATTTCTTGTTTTCTCATAAAGTCATTAGTTGCCATTGCTTCATTCTAATTTTTAGGGAATTATTTTCTTCTGTGAGCTTTTGGAACTTCTTTTGCATTTGGCCAATTTTATTTTTTTAAGGCATTTTTCTATTCATTGAATTTTTAGACCTCTTTTGCCATTTGGGTTATTTTTTAAAGTTGTTATTTTCTTCAGTATTTTTTGAGTCTCCTTTAGCAAGCTGTTGATTCATTTTTCATCATTTTCTTTCATCACTCTAATTTCTTTTCCCAATTTTTCCTCTACTTCTCTTACTTGATTTTCAAAATTCATATATATATGCATACATACATATATGCATACATATGTATTTACTTATATAGACATTTATTTTCCCTAAAAATTTTATGCTCTGGATGTTTGTTTTTATGTTTTTGTCTATATCTTATTTCCTGTCCCTCCTGACTCTTCTACTTTGTATAATGTATAGTATAATATTTGCGTGGGTTTTCCTCATAGGATCTCTTTCAAGTTGTATTCAGTAGCTTTTATTCTTCTATTTCTACTTTCTCCTATTGTTCTAATGCTTCAGGACAATATTCTTTATTTTTTTCTTGTATTATTGTATCAAAATCCCTTTTTATCATAGATTTCAGGTAGTTCAATATTCCATTATTTTCTCTTCTTGAACTGTTGTCCAGATCAGTTGTTTTTTCTTGTAAGATGTTTCACTTTCTCATCTGTTTTTTCATTCTTTATGTGTTGTTTCATTATGACTTGATCTCTTGTAACTTCATTGAATTCCTCTTGCCCAATTTTAATTTCAAGTAGTCATTTTCTTCCTTAAGATTCTGAATCCCTTTTTCTAATTGACTTTCTTTTCAAAATATTTTCTTTTGTTTTTCTTGGTTTCTCCTCCCCCCACCCCCACCTCTCATTTGATTTTTAAAGTCTTTTGTAATTTCTTTTAATTCTTTCTAGGCAGGTGACCATTTGACATTAATCTGGGGTAGAAGGGAATTTATTTGCTTCAGTATCCTCCTCTGAAGACAAACCTCAGTCTTCTCTATTCCGTTAGTAACTATCTATGGTTGAATTCTTTCTCTTGGCTTGTTCTTTTCTTTTTTGCAGTAATAGTCATAGTAACTTAATTTTTTTTAAATCATCTCTAGTCCTTGGGTGTGGGGAAATTGTACCTCTAGTCTCATATCTAAAGTTCTCCTCCCTGTCCTGGAACTAGAACCAGGACCTCCAGGCTCCTGTTAGTGCCCACAGCCAGCAGCATCCCTGCCCAATTGATTCTGCACTTACTGGTCATGTGTTGGTTCCTTCTTACCCCAGCCATGTCTCCACAGCACAGCTGGGTCTGGCATTCCTTGTCAACAGACCTTCCCTCAGTATTCCCTAGCTCAGATGCCAGGGGTAAAAGTTCTTGTTGCTAGGGCTGAGGCAGCCTCCCAACCCAGCTAGCCCCAGGGCTTTCCATTTGTTTAAGTGGACCTAGGATCTAACCTGGAGGTATTTATTCTCCACATGGAGCAAAACCTTATTTTACTTTTTTTTTTTTGGAGGGGGAAGGCAGGGCAATTGGGGTTAAATGACTTGCCCAAGGTCACACAGCTAGTAAGTATTAAGTGTCTGAGGCTGGATTTGAACTCAGGCCAGTGCTGTATTCACTGTGCCACCTAGCCACCCCCAAAACCTTATTCAGATATTCTTTTATTGTTTCAAGAGGACCCCTTGTCATGCCCCTACTCTTATTTATTTTTACACTCTATATTTGGCCTAAGTTGCTATTTGATCTCTTTTGTGGGGGAAAATCTTGACAGCTTGGAATTTTCTGACCTACTCTGTCATCTTCCTAGAATCCTATCCCTACAAGAGCAAACTGTTTCCATTTTTAAAAAATATTTTTATACATCTGGACTATTATTATTTTGACTAAACCACTAAACAATGTAATCTTTGTTATTTAGCAATATGTATTGTTTTCCTTAATTCAATCTTGTATTGCTTCTTCTCCTGCCTAAATATCTAAAGTTAGATTTAGTAATAAATCTCCCACATACAACAAACAAAAAGATAATCTGAAAGTTTCAGTATGATGCCCATGGTTATCTGTCGTATGTTGATGCATCTCCTATTTTAGAGATGCCTTGCAATGCTTTTTGGATTATAAAATTTAAAGGAGACATTGATACATATCTGTATAGATATAGATGTATTTGTGTATAGACACAAATTTTTACATGTATATGAATGTGTTCAGGGAACCAATAACTAAACTGTAGGATTAGAGAAATAATTTAATAATTTAAATTAAATAATTTAATTTTTTTTTTTAGAATACGATTTGTGTGTTGTGAGAGACAGAGAGGATAGATACAAACAGATACAGACAGAGGCAGAGACAGCGTAGGGAGAGAAAGACATTCAAAAACAAAGAGAAGAGATAGACAGAGAATGAAGGGAGAGAGATAGAGTCCTGTATGTATATTATATTTCTTCATCTGTTGTAAGAGTTGTTTCATTCTAACAACGAAAACAAACACAATAGCTTTTGCTTGAGTCAGAGTAATATTAGCCTCCATCTACCATCACTCTAAAGAATGATTAAGCTTTAAAGTTTAAAATAAAATTTTAAGATAAAAAGAATGCAATTGTTTCAGATTTGATAGATTTGGGGCTTTCAGGAGCAAAGGCAAGATGACAGAGTAATGACAGCACCCAAGTTCTCACATCATTCTCCTCCAAACAACAAAACATTACACAAAATTCTGGAGCAATAGAAGCAACATAAAGGTCAGCATGAGAAAGCTATGACATGAGGCTTGGAGCTAGAGTGGAGTGCACATAGAGGTAGCATCAGCTGTGGGCCTTTGAGGGAGTAACAGTAGCAGCAATTGCTTTGGGAGTTCTCAAGCCAGAGATTGTAAAGGATCTAGTAACTGGTTAGAAAGAGATTACGTGGCGCCCCTGTGCTAGCACTGGGCACAGAATAGGAAGATGTTGGGCAACTTCATTGCCTATACCCACTCCTGGATCACAGGACAGAAAGGATCATTATTATTATTGTTAATTGGTCCAACTCATCTGAATTGGTTGAAAAACAGAAGAATATATCTACACAACCAAATGAGCATGGAAATCTATCTTACTCAAAAGGAAAGACAAAATAGAAAATGATAAGTTAAAAGTAGGTGCAGGAGTTGCTAAAAGAGAGGGCAGATTAAGGGAAGTCAGAAGCAGAACAGACTTTTGAAGAGAGACAAGAAAAAAGGAGAGGAAAAAATAGAAAAATAGGATGGTAGGAAATGTGCAACTATAAATATAACTGTGAATATGCGTGGGATGAATTCACCAATAAAAAATAAGCGGACAGCAGAATAAACTAGAAAATGGAGTCCAAGAATATGTTGTTTATAGGAAATACACCTAAAGGTAAGATACACACACAGAGTTATAATAAAGGGCTGGACAAGAATCTATTATGCATCAGTTGAAGTAAAAAAAAAAGCCAGGCAATCATAATTTCAGACAAAACAAAGCAAAAATAGACCTAACTAAAAGGGATAGGAGAGAAATATCATATATGCACCAAATGATATAGCACCCACATTTTCTTAAGTTTAGACTCAAATACTAGAATTCGAATATGAAATAGATTAAAAAAAAGAAACATCCTAAACTCAAATATTGAAACTTAAATGCAAAGAAAAGGGAAAAAAGAGTCTCATATGCACAGCAGAACATGAGACGATTCAAAATATATAGCAATGAATTTTCATTTCAAGAAAGCCTGTATAATACATACTACACATTGTGTTGAGAGTTGTCTATCTTTGTTTTTGCTTCCCTGTATATTTTCTTTTGTTCTCTGCTGTGCACTTTTTACTTTGTTCTTTTTCCTCCCCAAAGGCTAAAATTAAGTGCATATATATTTGTATATAGACATATACTTTCTCTAACTAATTCTATTCTTGATCTTTGTTTTTATGTTTGTATGTAGCTCTTATTTCCTATCCCTCCTGATCCTCTGCTTTACATCTACCTACTATCCTGCCCTCCTATTACTTCACCTACTCCCTTTCCAAGGATCCCCATCCTCACATTCCCATAAATCTAAATACCCTTCTATAACCCCTTTTGGCCTATCCCCTCACCCTCCCCTCTAGACATCCCTCTCTTAGCCTTCCCCCCCCCCATCCTCTTACCATTTTATTTCTTTTGAATTTAGAAGATTACATATATCTATATATTTTTCCCTCTTAAGCCCATTCCCAATGAAAGCAGGTTGCCAGAACTACCAGCCTTCCTCCCCTATCTAGTTTCCCTGTGTTAAATCCTTTTTCTTGTACCTCATTTATATAAAATGATTACTCTTTTTAGCTGTTCCTAAATGGTTTTGCTTTTTAAGGTCATATCACACTAAGGTCTGCCCCAGTCTTTCTTATGAACTACCCAATTATTAATGAAAATCTTAGGTATATGTTTTACATCTTACATACATAAAAGGTAAAGGGTTTGTTCTTATTGAATCTGTTCTAATCTGTACCTTGTCTTTCTCTTGGATCTTGTATGTCAAATCTATTAAGTTCAGGTATTAGGGTTTTTTTTTGCTTTTTGTTTGTATTTTCTTTCTTAACACAGTCCTGAAAGTATGATAGTTGATCAAATGTCCTTTCATTTTTCAATCAGGATTATGCTTGATTTTGCTGGGTATATTTATGGCTGGAACCCCTATTCTTTTGCACTTTCATATATACTATCCCAAGACCTTAGTTCCTTTAGTATCTCTGCTGTTAAGCCTTGTATGATTTCTAATTATGGCACCCTCATATTTAAGTTGTCTTTTTTTCCTATTGATCTTATTATTTTATCCTTGAACTGTGGGTTTCAGAATTTGACTATAATAGTCATATGATTTTTTCCTCATAGAATCTCTTTCAGGTGGTGATTGCTGAATTTTTTCTGCTTCTGCTTTCCCACCTTGTTCTAATGCTTCAGGACAATTTTCTTTCAATCTTTCTGGTGTTATTGTATCAAGATTCTTTCATTTTTAATCATAGCTTTCAGGTAGTCTAATGATTCTTAGGTTTTCTCTTGTTGATCAGTTCTCTAGATCACTTGTTTTTCTTATAAGATGTTTCACTTTTTCTTCTACTTTTTCATTCTTAATCTTTTCTAATTTCTTGATCTGTTATAATGACACTGTCCTACCCCTGTGCAATTCTCATTTTCAAGATATCACTTTTTTCTTCTAATTGGTGCCTTTTTTCCCATATCTTCTTGTTTTTCTTGAATTGTTTTCTCTATACCCATAACTTTTTAGGTTGGATTCTTTCTCCTTTGCCTGTGTGTGTGTATATATATATATAATGATTATGATTATGCTTATTTACATGTAACTGGGAATTAAGATATCTAGACACTGGGATAAGGAGATCCATCTTGCCCTACTGGAAAGTCAGAGGGGTGATGGGGGAAGATATAGGAGAAAGCAGATTGGGGGAGGGGATATACAGTGGGATTGCTGTTTTGGGGTGGTGGGTAGGGGAAAGACGGGGAGAAAATTTGTAACTCAAAATCTTGTGGAAACGAATGATATAAACTAAAAATAAACAAAAGTTAATTTTAAAAAACCATAAAAAATAAAATAATCTTCCTATGAAAAAAAAATAAAGCAACGCTGAGGTACCACCTCTCACCTATCAAATTAGCCAGCATGACACAGAAGAAAAATGATAAATGTTAGAAAGTATGTGGAAAAATTGAGATTCTAATGTACTGTTGGTGGTTGTGAACTGATCCAAGCATTCTGAAGAGCAATTTGGAATTATGCTCAAAGGGTTATAAAAAGGTACATACCTCTTGACCCTGCAATACCACTACTATGTCTGTATCTCAAAGAGATTAAAAAAAAAAGGGTGGGAGAAGACCCGTATGCACAAAAATATTTATAGTATTTCTTTTTGCTGTGGAATTGAAGTTGGAAATTTGACCAGATGCCCATAGATTGGGAAATGGCTGAACAAGTTGTGATGTATTATTATGAGAGAATACTATTGTGCCTCAAGAAATGACGAACAGACTGCTTTCAGAAAAACCTGGCAGGCCTTATATGAATGGATACAAAGTGAAGTAAGCAGAACCAGGAGAATAATGTACACAGTAACAGCAACAATGTATAATGATCAACTGTGATCTGGCTATTCCCAGCGATACAATGAGCTAAATTGTGGGTGAAGAAACTATGGCCTTGAGGCCACATGTAGCCTTCTAGGTCCTCAAATGTGGCCTTTTGACCAAATTCAAGCTTCACAGAACAAATCTCGTTAATAAAAGTATTTGTTCTTTAAAATTTTGACACAAAAGACCACAGGTTAATTCCAAAGGACATGATGGAACATGTTATATACCCCCAAAGAAAGAACTGATGGAATCTAAATGCAGATCAAAGCATAGCTTTTTTAAAACTCTCTTTATTTTTCTCAGGTTTTTCTTTTGGTCTGTGTTTTCTTTTACAACATGACTGTTATGGAAATATGTTTTGCATGACTGCACATGTATAATTTATATCAAATTGCTTGCCTCTCAAAGAGGGAGACAGGGAAGGGAAGGAGGAAAACAATTTAGAACTCAAAATTTTTAAAAATGGATCTTAGATTTTTTTTACATTTAATTGTTAGAAAAAAAAAAAACAAACAGAGAAACAGAGCCAAGATGGTAGAATAAAAGCAGAGACTTGCTTGACATCTCCCCCAAACTTCTCCAAATACCTGTAAAAAATTACTGAACAAATTCTAGAGCTGCAAAACCCACAAAATGACAGAGAAAAACAAATCTCCAGCCCAAGACACCCTGGAAGATCAACAAGAAGGGTCTATCACACTGGGTTGGGAACGGAGGGCAGTCTAGTGCGGGCCATGCAAGCATACATGGGACCAGAGCAGGCCTCAGGGGACTGAATCACTGGCAACTGTAGTGGTTTCCAGATATTTTGGCCACAAATGCTAAAGACAGCATAGAAGGTCAGTGGGAAAACTGTTGGACCTGGGGGAGAGAAATAGCATGGTTAGGCCCCAGCCCCAATGCAGCACAGGTAGTGGTGGCAGGGGCAGTGGTGACAGCAGTGGCTGCTTTTGAAACTCCTGGTCCATAGAGTGGTTAATCAGAGAAGAATTGAAGGGATTTCTTTGCTGGTGCTTAGGCAGGATTCTCTTGCTTTGCCCTGCTTGGATTTGGGTCATGGTCCTGGGGTGAGGAGGAGTGCTGGTGTGGTGGGGTTTGTGGTACAGTGAAGAGGGAATCTTCCTCAGAATTCCCAGGCAGAAAAGAATGCTTGTGATCACTCACATTCTAGAACACAGGCCAAGAAAGAAGTAAACACCTCTCCTTTGATCATATCACCTTGGAAGAGTTGAAAATTTACAGCACCCTATGAAAACAGCTTCACAAAACCCCTGAAGTTTGGGACAGTGCATCCACCCCCAGCCCCAATGGAAGCAATATCCTACCTTGAAAAAGAATCAGAAATTCAAATATTTGGCTCAGAAAATGATCAAACAACACAAAAATCCCCTCAGACTATAGAATCTTACTTTGCTAACAAAGAAAATCAAAACATACAACCAGAAGAAGACAACAAAATCAAAGTGCTTACATCAAAAACCTCCAAGAGAAATATGATTTGGTCTTAGGCCATGGAGGAGCTCAAGAAGGATTTTGAAAATCAAGTAAGAGAAGTAGAGGAAAAATTGGGGAAAAAATGAGTGAAGCAAGAAAAATGATGAAAAAAGAGTCTGCAGATTGCTAAAGGAGACCCGAAAAATATTGAAGAAAATAACATTTTAAAAAACAAAGTAACACACATGACAAAAGAGGTTCAAAAAGCCAATGAGGAGAAGAATGACTTATGAAGTAGAATTGGCCAAATGTAAAAGGAGATCCAGAAGCTCACTGAAGAAAATAATTCCTTAAAAATCAATATGGAGCAAATGGAAGCTAATGACTTTATGAGAAATCAAGAAATTGTAAAACAAAACAAAAGAATGAAAAAATAGAAGACAATCTGAAATATCTCATTGGAAAAACCACTGACCTGGAAAATAGATCCAGGAGAAGTCATTTAAAAATTATTGGACTACCTGAAAGCATAGGCATCATCTTTCAAGAAATTATCAAAAAGTGCTCTGATATTCTAGAATCAGAGGATAAAATAGAAATAGAAAGAATCTACCAACCACCTCTTGAGATACCAAAAGGAAAACTCCTGGGAATATTATAGATAAATTCAAGAGTTCCCAGGTTAAGGAGAAAATATTGCAAGCAGCCAAAAAATATTTGAGTATTGTGGAAACACAATCTGGGTAACACAAGATGTAGCAGCTTCTACATTAAGAGACTGAAGGGCCTAGAATATGACATTCTGAAGGTCAAGGAAGCTAGGATTAAAACCAAGAATCACCTACCCAGCAAAGCTGAGTATAATACTTCAGGGAAAAATATGGACATCCAATGAAATAGAGGACTATCAAGCATTCTTGATGAAACAACCAGAGCTGAATAGAAAACTTGACTTTCAAATACAAGACTCAAGAGAGGCATAAAAAGGTAAATGGGAAAGAGGAATCATAAGGGACTTATTAAAGTCGAATTGCTCATGGTCTTACATAGAAAGATGATATTTGTAACTCATGAGATCTTTATCATTATTTGGATAGTTGGAGGGAATAGAGAGATAGATGGATAGATAGATAGACAGATAGATAGATGGCACAGGGTAAGTTAAATATGAAAGGATGATATGTAAAAAATAAAATTAAAAGATGAGAAAGGAATATATTGTGAGAAGGAGAAAGGGAGAGATAAAATGGGGTAAATTATTTCACATAAAAGAAGCAAGAGAAAGCTTTTGCAAAGGAGGGGAAGAGCAAGAATTAATAATTAATGAACCTTACTCCCATGGGATTTGGCTTAAGGCAAGAATAACATACACACTCAATTGGGTATCTCACCCTATAGGAAAGTAGGGGGGAAGGGGATAAGAGAGGGTGGATAATAGAGGGGAGGGTAGATTGAGGGAGGGGGTAGTCAGAAGCAAACACTTTTGAAAAGAGACAGGGTCAAAGGAGAAAATAGAACAAATGGGGAGTGGGATAGGATGGAGGGAAGCATAGTCTTTCACAACATGACTATTATGGAAGTGTTTTACATACCTACACACGTATAACCTATGTTGAATTGCTTGTTTTCTCACTGAGGGTGGATGGGAAGGGAAGAAGGGAGAGAATCTGGGACTCAAAGTTTTAAAAACAAATGTTTAAAAATGTATTTTATGTGCAACTGGGAAATAAAATATACAGGCAATGGGGTACAGACATCTATCTTGACCTACAGGAAAATAAGGAGGAAAGTCTTAATTGGGGGAGGATGATAGAAGGAAGGGCAGACTAGGGGAAAGGATAATCAGAATGCATGACATTTTGGAGTGGGGGAGGGCAGAGATGGGGAGAAATTTTGGAACTCAAAATCTTGTGGAAATTAATGTTGAAAACTAAAAGAAATAGATTAATATTTAGATTGTCTGTGGCTGTAAAGGTGGAGGGGTTCTGGGAATAAGACTCACCTAATCAAAGGTCCATCCTCCAGGTCCTCATTAGAATAGGCCCACCTCCATTAGAATATTCATACCTCTTATTAACTGTTAGCCAATTAGAGGTGATTACCAGGAAGTTGGGAACACCCACTCTTCCAAGGGTGTATAAGTATTAATAGGCTACCATGATCCATCTTTGTTTTATGAGAGAAGGCCAAATGACTATCCTTTTTTAAACTATTCACTAGTCGTAAATAATAAAATGATTCATCCCCCGGGGAAGAAAAAAAAAAACAGGGAGAAAACGGTTTGCACTAGACATTTGGAGATATATTAGTAGTCTGGGCCAAAATAATAAGTGATAATTTTGCACAAATTAATTTCCTTATTCAGTGCCATGCCAGTCAAACTACCAAAGATTTATTCAATAGAGCTGGAAAAAAAATTCACCTGGAAGAAGTAAAGGTCAAGAATATTAAAGAATCAGTGGGAAAAAAAAGTGAAGGAAGGGAGCCTAACTGATCAACTGTGAATGACTTCAAACTATTACAAGTTATCAAAAAATCTGCTAGTGACTAAGAAATAGAGTGTTGAATCAGTGGAATCTATTAATTATAAAATACATAGTAGTAAACACCCATAAGAATCTTGTTATTGTTACTGTTGTTTCTCCTTCATTGTCAAAAAAGATCATGACATCAGGAAAGTGATGCCATGACATGCAAGTGAATTGGATTTAAGTGAGGCAGGGCTGTGCAAAGTAACCAGCTTCACCTTCTCCTCCAAAGTCATCTTGCTCCAGTAGTGAGGTATAGATCAGGATGACTGGAGATGGCCCTGGATATAGAGGGAGACCTTGGCTTTTTTCAGCTTAGGTCCTTAACAGGTCTCAGTTTGATAGAGACAAAGACCATTCAGTGATTAAAGCTAGGTAAGAAATGAGGCAAAGAATGGCCTCTTTACCTAGTTCAAAAAATTAATCATGGAAGTAGCCATATGAATCTACTGTTTGATAAATTCAAAGAACCAAGTTTGGTGGTAAGAATTACTCATTTTACAAGAATTACTGGGGAAACTGGAGAGTAGTTTGGAAGAAAATAGGCATATTCCAAAATCTCACTCCAGAATAATATTACACACTTATACCAAAATAAGATCAAAATAGGTAAATGATTTAGATGTTATAAAGGCAGTATCACAAATAAATTAAGGGAGTATGGAAAATTTTACCTGTCAGACCTATGGATAAGGGAAGCATTTATGACCAAACAGTAGACAGAGAGAACCACGGGAAATAAAATAGATAGTTTTGATTATAAGAAATTAAAAAGTTTTTACATAAACCAATATAGCCAAAATTAGAAGGAAAAGTAGAAAACTGGGAGCAGGAGGGGTTTACAGCAAATTTCTCTGATAAAGACCTCATTGCTCAAATATCTAGGGGACTGAGCAAACTTTAAATAAAAATGTCATTCTACAGTTGATGAATAGGCAGCTTTCAAAAGAAGAAATCAAAGCTATCAATAGTCATATGACAATGCTGTAAATTATTAATTATTAGAGAAATGCACATCAAAAATCTCTGAAATACCAACTCACATCTATCAGATTGTCTAACATGAAACAAAAAGACAATGACAAATGTTGGAGGGGATATGGGAAAAATTGAGACACTAGTACTTTATTTGAGACACTAATACTGGAGTTGTCAACTACTCCAGTCATTCTGGAGAATAATTTGGAACTATATTTAAAGGGTGATAAAACTGTGCATACCCTTTGACCCATCAATATCATTAGTGAGTATGTATACCAAAGAGATCAAAGAAAAGGGAAGAGAGCTTATATGTACAAAAATATTTATAGTAGCTCTTTTTATACTGACCAAAAATTGGAAATCGAGGGGATGGCCATCAATTGGGAAATGGCTGAACAAGTTGTGGTATATGTTTTTGTTGGAATACTATTGTGCTAAAAGAAATGATGAGGATACTGGTTTAAAAAAAAAACCTGACAAGACTTATATGAACTGATGCAAAATGAAACATGCAGAATCAGAAGAATATTATATGCAGAAACAGCAAAATTGTATGGGTGTTCACATGTGAAAGACTTTCCAAAATAATTCTTATGGACCCATGATGAAAAATGCTATCCACCCCCACAGATTAATTCTGATTGCAGGTTGAAGCATACTATTTAACTTTCTTTATGTTTCTTGCTCTTTAAAAAAAAAAAAGCTAATGTGGACATATGTTTTGCATGATTTCATATAATTGATATTGTATTTCTTGCCTTCTCAGTAGGAGGGGGACAGGCTTGAGGGAGGGATAAATTTATAAATCAATTTTAAATAAATGTTAAAAATGAGTAAACAAAATTTTAAAATATTTTATAGATCTGAATAGCTTTCAACAGGAAAAAAAAAAGACAAACATATGAGATGCAAAAGTTTTTGCCATTGTGATCCTCATTACAAATTTTTGCATGGTCTATGCATTAATGACAAGTAATTGAACTGAGCAATTAAAATATACATTGCTTCAATGCATCAAACATTTATTAAATTCTTCGTATGTACTGAGAACGGTTGTAGTTGGGGAGAGACAAACAGGTTTAGATAAAACATTGCACTTGGGAAAACATTCGATTTCTTTTTTTTTATTATTTTAGTTTGCATCATTCATTTCCACAAGATTTTGAGTTACATATTTTCTCCCCCTCTTTCCCCCACTCACCACCCCAAAACAGCCATCCCAGTGTGTCCCCCCTCCCCCAGTCTATTCTCTCCTATGTCACTTTTCG
>CM053591.1:10957718-10985270 GCA_028646515.1 Pseudochirops corinnae
AAATTGAGAGGAGACAGGGCGAGTCAGAATGGGGTTGAGCATCTCATGGAAGAGGCAAGAGATAATTGTTACAATAGAGGGGGAGAACAGGAAGGCAAAAGGGAAAGAATCAACCTTACTCTCACGAAATCTGGCTTAGGGAAGGAATGACATAAACTCTAAACTGGCCATCTTGCCACATAGAAGAGTAGGGGGAAGGGAGATGAGAGGTGGGGTGATGGAGGGGAGGGCAGAGTGGGGGGGAGGGCTGATGAAAGTTCACACCTCTGTAGAGGGACAGGGACAGGGACAGGGTGGAGAATGTCTGGGGAGGCAGGCTAGGAAGAAGGGACATGTAATCAGCCTTTCACAGTGTGCTCACTATGGAGAGATTCTGCGTAATTTCACATGTTCAGCCTGTATTTTATTGCTTGTCCATCCAGTGGGGGTGGGTGACGAGGGAGGAAGAGAAAGAATCTAGAATCTAAAGTTCTATAATCATATGTTAAAAATATTTATGTATATATATATACATATTATTATTATTATTATTATCAATAACTACATCCAACTGGAACTTGAGATACACAGGCACTGTGGTTGGGAGATCCATCCTGCCCTACCAAAAAGACAGAGGGATGAGGGGCAAAGACATAGGAGAGAATAGATTGGGGGAGGGGGTATACACTGGGCTGGCTGTTTTGGGGTGTTGGGTAGGGGAAAGGTGGGGAGAAAATCTGTAACTCAAAATCTCGTGGAAATGAATGATATAAACTAAAATAAAATTCTTTTTTAAAAAATACAAAAAAAACCAATCCTAGCTCCTTTGATCTCTGGAATATCATATTGCAAACCCTTTAATCCCTTAATGTAGAAGTTGCTAGGTCTTGTGTTATCCTGACTTTGTTTTCACCATACTCAAATTGTTTCTTCCTCACTGCTTTCTGTATTTTCTCCTTCACCTGGGAACTCTGGAATTTGGTTATAATATTCCTATGAGTTTTCTCTTTGGGATCTTTTTCAAAAGACTATTGGTGAATTCTTTCCATTTCTATCTTGCCCTCTGTTTCTAGAATATCAGGGCAATTTTGCTTGATAATTTCTTGAAACATTGTGTTTAGGCTCTTTTTTTTTTTTTATCATGGCTTTCAGGTAGTCCAATAATTTTTAAATTATCTCTCCTGTATCTGTTTTCTAGGTCAGTGGTTTTTCCAATGAGATATTTCACATTGCCTTCTATTTTTTCATTTGTTTGGATCTGTTTTATGGTATCTTGATTTCTCATAAAGTCATTAACTTCCAATTGCTCCAGTCTAATTTTGCTGGAGTTATTCTCTTCAGTGAGTTTTTGAAATTCCTTTTCTATCTGGACAATTCAACTTTTTAAGGCATTCTTCTCACTGGCTTGTTGGGCCTCTTTTGCCATTTAAGTTAGTCTATTTTTTTAAGTCTTATTTTCTTCAGTGTATTTTTGGGCCTCCTTTAGTGGACTGTTGACTCACTTTTCATTATTTTCTTGCATCATTGTTATTTCTCTTCCCAATTTTTTCTCCACTTCTCTTACTTGATTTTCAAAATCTTTCTTGATTTCCTCCATGGCCTATAACCAATTCATATTTTTCTTGGAGGCTTTTGATGCAGGAGTTCTGACTTCGATGTCTTCCTCCCACTCAATGCCTTGATCCATTTTGTCCCTGAAAAAAAGGATTCTTTGGTCTTTCCTCATATAGATAGAACAATAAAGGGATCTATTGCTTGTTCATATTGCCAGCCTATTACTTGACTTTTGAGCTCTTTGCTGCAGTAGTCATATGCTTCCAGAATGGAGAAAGCTTTGTCCCAAATCATTGGGGTTTTCACATCTGCCAGAGCTATTAGGAGAGCTCCCTCTCTACAGCCCCTACAAGCTCTGGCTCACTGGACACACACCCCAAGACCACTACCCAAGACCATGATCCAGATCCAAGCAGGTTAAAGCAAGAGAGCTTACCATCTGAATGGTTGCTTGGTCCCCCTACAATCTTCAGGCCAGGAGCTCCTGAGGCAGCCATGCTGTGCAGTGCCTCCACTGCTTCTCACCCAGGGGCAGGGCCCAGACTGTGCTCTTCCATTCCCCCTGCCCCATTCCCACAGAGTTCCACACTGATATTTTACTTTATCTTTATGGTTTGAGAAGTCTGGAAACCACCACAGCTGCTACTGATTCATTCTCCTGAAGTCTGCTCTGGCCACCTGCTGGTTCGAGGCCACTCTGGGGCTGGAACCATGTGCAGGACTTTTCTTGGTTCCCAGGGGATTGTGCTCAGCTCCCAGCTCAGTGCAATAGAACCTTCTTGTCAGCCTACTGGGCCTCCTTCAGTGGGAGATTTGTTTCTCTCTGTCACTTTGTGGGTTCTGTAGCTCTAAAGCTTGTTTAGAGTCATTTTTTTATATGTATTGGAAGTGACTGGAGTGGTAGCTCATGCCAAGTTTGTGCTTCTACTCTACCATCTTTGCTCCACCCCTCAGGCATTCTTGATAAAAAGACCAGAGCTGAACAGAAAATTTTACTCTCCAATACAAAAATCAAGAGAAGCATGAAAAAGTAAACAGGAAAGAGAAATCATAAGGAACCTATTAAAGTTGAATCACTTACTCAATTCCTACATAGAAAGACAAAATTTGTAATTCTGAAACTTTTCTCAGTATTGGGATAGTTGAATTTTTTTCCAAGTATTTTTAATTATTTACACATAACAGGAAATGAAACTTTTTCACAAGCGTTCTTCATGGATGAAAACCATCGAGAAGAGAATGACAGAATAAAAGCAGAAAAAAATATTCAACACAGGGGGATGGTGATTTCTCATTTCTGTTCCTAAAAAGTAAAAAAAGAAAAATCACCATGCAATTAAGCACAAAAACCAGCACTGAATTACATCTGCTTGTGTGTTTTTTTGATCAGAAATGAAGACCAAGAATATAATAAAGTCCTATTGTAATATAAATTCAGAAGCACTTGCCCTCATGGTGGACACATTCAAACACTAGAAGGTTCTGACGTTTCTTTTTCAAGAAACCCAAAAGTCTGAGGTATGTGGCAGCAAGTGCAGCCAGTACTGTCTAGTCCTCTGAAATGAGCCTGCAATTCAAGGGTCACTTACAAGCAGTGTCTGAAGATCTTTCTTCAGAAAATTTATCTCTTTGGCATCTCCTGGACTTTGGTCCATGGGGCAGTAAGGACATTTTAACATGCTACCATTAAACATTTTATTCAGCACATCTCTTGAGATAATATCACCACAGACCAACTTCATAGGTGGATAATGATCTGTTGTTTGCCGATAAAGAATGGCACAAGTGAATATAGAGTGATCCCAATACTTTTTATCAAAGTCCACTTCAATAGGCAGCTTATCCTTCTGGTTCCAAATGCCTGTGCACTGCCTCTGCTAAGTCACCATGTTGATGTTAATCAGAGAAGCCAGGGCTACAGAGACTGCTGAGAAGCTAACACTGAGTGATGACGTCACTGACAGCCCCAACAGAGTGCAGGTGTCCCAAGTGAAGATATCACAGATGTAGGTCCACCACTTTCTATCAAGCAGGTGAACATAAGGCAAATTCTCAGTGCCCTCCCTCAGATACAAAAGGTTCCCCATAAATACTTGAATATGTATCTGATGGTTTAAGGCAATGGCTGAAAATACTTTGCATATTGGAACACTTCATGCTGGTTTGCAGTTTCGTGTGTGTGTGTATGTGTGTCTGTGCAGGTATATATACACAGATGTATACATACATATACAAACAAATATATACATATACATATGCAGAAATATACATATACATGAATATATACACATACACATGTGTAAAGCCAAGCACAAGCGGCTTTCCAGAGGACTGCTGCTATGAATAGCTTTCAAAGTTGATTGCATAGTATAGTGAACTCTCTATTTATTCAGTAAGAAATCAGAACAAAACATTCACAGAAATCAAAGTACAGTATTCAGAATGTTATATAACTTCACAACTTATCATTAAAATGGCCACATAGTTTTCACCAAAGTGATCACATAGTTTTAAGCAAAGTACGTTCAGTTAGTCAATCACAGAGTCCTTAATTCAATCACAAAGTACAAAAGTCAAAGTCCACCACCCATGGGGTGCAATTAAGTTACAATTTCATTAGTCACTACTCAGTACCCTCTTAAGGGGCAGTGGAAAGTATAAGGGCCATTTACCCCTAAGTCACAAGTAAGTTACAATTTCATCACTACTCAGTACCAATGGAGAAGTCTTTTCATCTTGACTCAATGCAGGTTTTAAGCTTCCATGGTTCTTCTTCCATGGTCTCAGCTCCTACCTGAATCCACCAAATTTTCACTTGGGTTCAAAGGCAGGCAGCTCCCAGTTTCTTGTCCAGCTCTCCATGCAGTTCCTGTTCCACGCTGAAGCTCACAGTTTCCAGTCCACCTCAAGTCCTTTACAGTTTCTGTTCCTTGGAAGAGAAAACTTAACAGAGCCACAACAACATCTACAAACATCAAGCTTAGCAGAATTACAACAATTTCACACACATGGTCAGCACAATCATCTCAATTCACTTTCTGCCTATGAAATAAACATAGACCCAGAACAGACAGACAAAGTACCAACCACACAGTCATGCTTCCTCTGGCAGCTCAGCTGGCCCTCAGAATTCTTTGGCAGCTCCAGCTAGCCCTCAGAAGATTTTGGCAGCTCCAGCTGGTTCTCAGAAGCTCTCACCAAAAGTTTGGCTGACTCTCAGAACATGCTCCACCACCAAAAGTTCTGTTCTCAAAATCAAAATTACTTTCTCCTGCTCTGTTCTCAAAATCAAAATCACTATCCAGCCTCCAAACTGCTTGCTCCAAGAAATTCTGTCTCAGTTCTCAATTCTCATTTCTCTTCCCATTTCCTCTCAATTCTCAGTTCAGTCTTCCGTCCAGCAGTACCAGTCCAGCCTCCAGATGCTCGCTGAGAGAAATTCTCTTTCTCTCTCTGGTAGTAGCTGCTCTGCCTCCATGATGCTTGTCTCAAGAATTTCTGACTCTCCCAGCTGAGGCTTTTCCTTATGTATGGTATTAGCTTCTCCCTGTTCAGCCCCTTTCTGTTATGTCAGCAACAGGGGTTCATACCTTCTGTTTCTTTACAGAAGCTTAATTTGAAATTAAGTGCTAAATGTTAGCTTGGCAATTCAAAGGGATCTTCAAATTCCATTACAATTACAACATACATATATATGTATATGTAAGTGTGCATGTATGCATATATAGATATATGTATGCATGTGTATATATGTATATGAATATGTGCATATATGTGTGTGTGCATATATGTATTTATATGTATGTTATCGCCTATGTATACATGAACATACATATGCCCACACTCACATATACATTTATATAAACATACACCCTCCTATACATATATATGTATGTATACATATATATTCCCTTCAGCTATCCTTATACTGAGAAAAGTATTATGAGTTACAATTATTGTTTTTCCATGTAGGAATGTAAATAGTTTTAGGACATATATAAATATAACTTGTTATAAGTGGAATTTTCCTTAAATTGATAAAAAGTGTTATCTAAAACCATCAGCAAGCATTATTTGTCATGAGGAAAAGCTAAACTCTTCCCCAGCAAGATCAGATATGAAACAAGATGCCCATTGGCATCCTATATTACTCAATATTGTATTAGAAATCCTAGCAGTAGGAATGAGAAGAAAAACAAATAGAAGGAATCAGAATAGAGAATGAGTATATGTATTATGTATATGTATACATAGACAGAGGATACAGGCTGAGTTGAATATGAAGGGATAATATCTAAAAAGTAAAATCAAGAGGTGAGAGAGGAATATGTTGGGATAAGGAGAAAGTGAGAGATGGAATAGCATAAATTATCTCACATAACAAAGGCAAGAGAAAGCTGTTACAATAGAGAGGAAGGGCAGGGAAGTGAAAGAGTATGATTCAACCTTACTCTTATTGGATTTGGCTTAAGGAGGGAATAACATATACACTCAGTTGAGTATCTTGCCCTTCAGAAAAGTAGGGGGGAAAGTAATAAGAGGGTGTGATAGAAGGAGGGAAGATTGGGGAGGTTGTAATCAGAAGTAAACCCTTTTGAAAAGGGACAAGATCAAAGGAGAAAACAGAATAAATGGGGGGGGGCAGGATAGGATGGAGGGAAATATAATTACATTTTCACTATATGACTACTATGGAAATGTTTTGCATAACTACACATGTATAAGCTATATTGAATTGTTTGTCTTCCCAATGGTGGTGGGTGAGGAGGGAAGAAGGGAGAGAATCTGGAACTCAAAATTTTAAAACAAATATTATTTTTTTTTTACATGCAAGAGGGAAATAAGATATACAGGTAATGGGATATAGAAATCGATCTTGTCCTACAAGAAAGTAAGGAGTAAGGGGATTTGATAGGGGTGGATAGAAGAGAGGCCAGACTAGGGGAAGTGGTAATCAGCATGTTTGCCATCTTGTGGTGGGGAATAGGGGGAGATGGGGAGAAAATTTTGAACTCAAAATCTTGTTAAAATGAATGTTGAAAACTAAAAATAAATAAATAAATTCTGGAGAAAAGACAAATAACAGCAAATTTAAATAATTTTTCATGGGTAGGTAGGGCCAATATGATAAAAATAACTATTTTACCTAAACTAACTTATATATCCAATGCTATCCCAATTACATTACCAAAAACTGCTTTACTGAATTACAAAAAATAATAATAATAATAACATTACGCAGTAGTAAATTATTGTGTTTGACAAATGTAAAGATTGAAGCTTGTGGGATAAGAATTCCCTATTTGGCAAAAAAAAAAAATTATTGGGAAAACTGGAAAGCAGTATGACGGAAATTGGACCTAGACCAATATCTTACACCATGTTCCAAGACAAGGTCAAAATGAATACATGACCTAGATACATACGGAGATGTCATGAGAAAATTGGAAGAATATGGAACATATTATTCATCAGACATATGAACAGGTGAAAAATTCATGAATAAACAATAGATACACAGTGAAGTGAGATGTAAAATGAATAATTTTGATCACATTAAACTAAAAAGTGTTGGTGCAAATAAAATAAATGTAGCCAAGATTATAAGGAAAGCAGAAAATTAGGGAAAATGGTATAGAGACAGCTTCTCAGATAAAGGTCTCATATCTCAAATATATAAAAAAAAACATTGTCAAACCTATAAGAACAATTGTCATTCCCCAATTGATAAATGGTCAAAGTTGATGAACAAGCAACTTTCGAATGAAGAAATCCAAGCAATTTCTAGGCAGATGAAAAAATGCTCTAAATCATTATTGATTAGATAAATGCAACAACCTTGAGATAACATTTTATAGTTATAAAATTGGCTAACATGATTGAAAGGTAAAACAACAAATATTGGAGGGGACTTGCAAAATTGGTACACATACGCTATTGGTAGAATTGTAAACTGATCTAACCATTTTACAGAGCAATTTGGAATTATGCCCAAAGAGTTATTAAATTAACTATGCCCTTTGACCCAGAAATACTACTACCTGATCTGTTTCAAAAGGGGATTAGGAAAAAAGAAAAAGAATCTATATGTTCTAAAATATTTATATCAGCTCCTTTTGTAGCGGCAAAGAAGTGGAAATTTCAGGGATATCTGTCAATTGAGGAATAGCTGAACAAGTTGTGGCATATAATTGTGATGGTATACTACTGTATTATAAGAAATGATCTTAGGAAAAAACATGGATCGACTTGCACGAAATAATGAAGAACAGAAGGAGCAGAACCAAGATAATGCTATATACAGTAGGAGCAATATGGTTTTAAGAAAAGCTTTGAGAAAATAAGTCACTTTGACTTGTCTATTCATAAATTGTTAACCTATTCATATGTCTGATGAATAATAAGTTCCATAGTCTTCCAATTTTATTGTAACATCTCTCTCTGTATCTAGGTCGTGTATTCATTTTGACCTTGTCTTGGAAAATGGTATAAGATATTGGTCTAGGCCCAATATAAATGCCCAGATTAACTTCAAAGAACCAATGAAGGAAGAGGCTATCTGCATGCAGAGAAAAAACTGATAAATTAAAATATGTAAAGAGAGACTTTACATATGCATATATAAAAATGCATATGTATGTATGCATCTATATGTATGTAGATATATACGTGTACACACATACACAGACATATTAGCCATTTCTAGGGCAGGGAATAGGGGAAGGAAAAAAAAGAAAAATTTATATGATGTCTTTATCCTGTATTTAACAAGAACAGCAAACTATACATAATAGATTTTCAGTTTCTTGTGCAATCATTTTTTTTATTATACTGCATTATGGAAATGCTTGTTTTATTCCATAAGTTAAAAATACAATACATTTTAAAAAATAAATTGAAAAATTAAATGTTACTTGTCATAAAATGGTAGTCGCACATGGGTGAAAGATATACATTAGGTGTTTCCTCTCCAATTAAACTTGGAGATATTCATCACCAAGGAATGGTCCAATATATAATGTATTTTTTTTCAATCATAGCAACTCATGAGGAATAGATGGGGTATGATCTTATTGGGGAACTGAGTATCTATAACTATGGAATCACAGATCCTTGAAGTATCAAAGTCAGAACTGAAGTTTAAATTGCAGTCATACTATTGTTGACAGGCTGTGATTGATTGCCTGTATTTCCCTAGACTAGTTAATATCCATACTAAAGTAAAACTAGACCTCTTTTGATTGACTGGGGCATACATCTTTCAGTTAAAGGACAAGGACATTATTTATAAGTTTGCTTGCAAAAAAATGAACTGCCATATATAAAATGTTAAGGTGATATGGCTCAGTGCTTAAATACAAGGTTTAAATTAATGAGGCAGTTTGTCTGCCAGTAAATAGAATATAACCACACTGTTGCATTTCTCAGGTTTCTGTATTTGGCCTGTTATTACCCAAGCATTTATCAGGAGGACAAACATTTTTTGAATGAATTTTTTTCTTCAAAATGCTGCAAAAACTTTCAAAATAGAAGAATTTTTTGATTTCCTACAGTGTTGTATTTTTAATTAACAAATTTTCTTTAAGTGAAAAACATATCTTGGATTGAAACTCTCAATCCTATTCCTAATTCCCTCCTCCAAATCTAAAGACATACAAGGTCGGCCCTTGTACACTATATGAAGGCCAAAGGAATGTGCTCTGCCTCCTGCTCTTGTGACTCTGGCAAGAGAAAGGAATGTGCCCTTACCCCTTAAAAGACAGATGAGGTAGTAGTCAGAGATAGAAAGAGAGAGACAGAGACAGAGACAGAGAAGAACAAGAACAAGAAGAAAGAGACAGAAAGGAAGAGAGAGAAACAGTTTAATGAAGTACATATGTGATGCCTGGAAATAAAATAGAAGCTAGGCCATCTCTGACCTCAAGGAGCTTACATTTTAATTTAATAATGGAAGACAACACATAAAAAATAGCTAGAAAACAAATGGAGTAGGAGAGAATACATAGGCAAGTGGAATAGTTAGAGATATTTAAGAAGTCTATAAAGGCCAAGAATTCAAGAAGAAAAAAAAAGAGGCCAAAGCTGGCCTAATAAACTCCAGGATGGTTTCAGAGGTAGAATCTCATTTTCATATGAGGAAAGAAAGCCCAAACGAAGAAGAGATGTCCTTGATCCAAGGGCCTTTGGTATAAAGAAATGTTTAATGTCAAATCTCCATGAAGAAGAAGCTAAACAAAGAAAAGGAGATAATTCCAAGAATGGAAGACATCCAGTTAAAATGCGATGCCTAGAGTGTCAGAAGTAAAGTGTAGGAAGTCTGGAAAAGTTGGGGATCATGTAATTATGAAGGACTTTGCAAAGCAAACAGAGATTTTCATACTTGGGAGCCACTGGAGTTTACTGAGTAGGAGTGTGTGTGTGTGTGTGTGTGTGTTTGTGTGTGTGTGTGTGTGTGTGTGTGTGTGTGTGTGTGTGTGTGTGACATGGTCAGACCTGGGCTTTTGGAAGATCCATTTGGTAGCTGAGTAGAAGACAGACTAGAATGTAAAAAAGACAAGTATAATGAACAGGTAAATACCCAATATATATTATTTTAGATTGAGAAAGATTTTATAAATTGTTTAGTTTAAACCACACACTTTCAAGATGAGCAAACTGAGGTGCAGAAAGGTAGTCACAAAGATAGTAAGTGGTAGAACTCAGATCTGATTCCAGTTCTTCAGACACCAAATCCACAATTTTCACTGTTATGGTTGTTATATGGTGTTATGGTCCTTGCCCTAAAGGTTATGTGTGCCGAGTAATTTGACTATTTTAAAGGATGGAATGTAGAAGAAAAAACGTTCTTTGATGATCTACGTTATTAATAGAAATTAGGAAAACCATGACAAAGTCACATTAAGAGAGTGATCATATAGTAAAAAGCTAGAGATTTTTATGTCACACATTCTTCACAAGTTCCTTATGTCCCTTCTTCCTGAGTTTTCACATATTGCTCAGTATTCAATGATTTTTATTGATTGGCTTTTGTATTCAACACAATAGACCTTAGCACATATTGTTAAAATAGAACCTGGAGGCATTGGGAAATGGGCAAAGTGAATGAGTAAAGGAACAGGGTGTTTGACTAGATACCCTTTCCTGGAAATATATTTCCTCTCCTCTTAAGCAAACAAAAGTCTGTAGAAAATGCTACTGCCACCTATTGATGGAAGCCAGAAAGCTGCAAATAAATCTTTGCACACAACCCAGCCTTAGACTTTAAGGAGATGTGAGGAAAGGCTAATTATCGCCACTTAATGTGATTATTTCAATGGATAATATTTGCAAATATGCTAATGGTATTCACTATCTAGAATGCGTCTGACACCCAGGGAAGGCAAGGTGCCATCCTCCAGGAGTTGACAACATATTTTAAAAGTGTAAAAACATTCTAAGTTTAAAAAAATCAACATAGAAATTAAGTCTATGTTTTCCATACAATAGAGTATAAATGGGAGCACTTCTTAAAATACACCTATTACCACTGGTTCTGTGGGACTGACATTTTTAACTTCATTTGCTGGTCAGCGCCACCTACCTCAGAGCCGGATACAAAGTCGAATTTCTCTAGATATTTGCTCATCAATTTAGACAATTCATTATTATTGTGGTTGTTATTATTATTATTATTATCATTATGTTTTCTTGAGCCTTATGCTTTACCTATGAATTTGAAAGAGTGGGCTACAGCAAAAATATTAATGAATGCCACTTCCCTCCTCAATCAATTCTGGTGGCTCCCTATTTTCTGTAGGATCAAACAGTAACTCTTCTGTTTGGCAGTGAAAACTTCACCTCATTCTGGTCTACTTTTATAGACTTACTATGTATACATATATAATAGATATAATATAATTAATATAATAATATTAATACATGATCATATTATATCATATTATGTTACATTGTATTATATTAATTATATTATATCATATCATATGTTATATTATGTTATATTATATTGTATTATATTACATTATATTATATCATATCATATCATATCATATTATATTATATTGTATATATGAATATATATTTATAAGTTTCCATCACACACACTTTTCTGGCCATTCTGCTTCTGATGCATGAATAAAGACTACTTTTGAGGGAATTTGAGAATAATTGATTCTTCACACAAAAACAGCCATCACAAAAGACTGAGAAGAATCAGGTGGCCTCTGTGGTTCCTTCTCAACTTATTACATTATCTGACTGAAAATAAAAGTTTTGATTTATGCTATATATAATTGGAAAAGTAAAATAAAAAACTTGCATAACTCAGAAACGATTAGCCATGTGCATATTTTCCTTAGTCATACAAATAAAAGTATTGAAGTTCTAAAATGTTATACTTTCTTCAAGATTCGATTCAGTGATCACCTCTCCAATGAAATCTTTCCTAATTGCCTTATTGGTTAGCGCCTACACCCTCAGTCTTGCTTGTATTGCTTGCTCATAATTATGAGTATAATGTCAGCTTGCTGAAGGTAGATTGCCTCCTTTTCATCTTTGTATCCTCTAACACTTATCTTAGTTCTTGGTACACGATTATTGAAATGAATTGAATTTTTAAACAGACTTATGGACATCAAGTTTAAATCCCTACTTTAGTAAACAAGAGAAACCCAGGAAAACATAGCTAGGAAATTAACAGAACAGCATACTGGCTACTTCTAAATTATTTATTTAAATATCTATTTGTTCTTAGAGCATTCAGCCTTCCTTTATTGTACTATCCATTTTATGGGAGCAATTACGAGAAAAGTCCTTTATAAATGTAATTAATTAATACCTACCTTTCAAGTAACAAGTCTAATTTTTAATCCCAACCTGACTTTCCCCCCTCAATGAGCTTTCTGACTATTTTGTCACTGTTCTTTCAAAAGAATGGCTGCCCTAGAAATTTACTCTAGACTGTGTTGGTCAGATCATACCTGGATTACCTTGTTCAGTTTAACAAAGATGGTACAATATGGAGAATCTGCTAGAGGGAAACGTAATGGTCAAGGACCTTTAGTTTATGTCGCATATAGACTAGCTAAAAGAAGTAAGAATATTTATGTTGGTGAAACAAACAATATTAACTAGGGTGCATGTGGTGAGAAAACCATTGGATCAAAACTGCTTTAAAGCACTGGAAGGGTTTTTACATGAAAGGGTTGTTCTGTTTGATGCCATAGGAGTTGTTCTATTTAGCCCAAGGGGACAAAACTTTGCAAAAGTTGGAATGAGACAAATTTAGATTTCACATCAGGAGAAACTTCCTAACAATTAAAGTTATCCAAAAGTGGAATGGGCTACTTTGAGAGACATTGGATTCCCCATCATTGTAGGTCATCAACCAGAAGCTAAATAGCTATTTTCTAGGTGTATTATATAGCGAACTCCTAACAGTGAGGGGTTGCACTATGGCCCTTGAAATGAAAAAAGGATTTTAATTTTAGTCATCAGAAATGCAACACAGAAAATAGTTCTGCTTCCAAAGAGGTCATGATTCAGAATTCAAAAGGAAATTGGTTTTATATTCTCACTGCTAGAAGTTTTTATGGTGGCATTCTATGCCTATTCCCACCACCTTTCAGGCGTAGTTATTAGCATAGAAAATTCTACATTTATTGGCATGTTAGATTGAGGGGGGCACTAGAGGAAATTACATTGTGTGGAACCCAACCACCCACATTTTTCCAGAGATTAAAACCCTTTATAACTGATAGTAAGAATAGCAATCTCTCTGTTTATGTTGGCACAAAATTGGAAATTGAGGGGATGCTCATCAATTGAGGAATGGCTGAACAAGTTGTGTTATGTGATTGTAATGGAATACTTTTCAGCTATAAGAAATAAGGGAAATGGTTTCAGGACCACTTGGGAAGACATATATGAACAAATATAAAGTGAATTGAACAGAGCCAGGAGATCATTGTACACAATAATATTACACGATGATCAACTATGAATGACTTAGCTATTCTCAGCAATAAAATGATCTGACAATTCCAAAGGACTTACTACGAAAATGCTATCTACCTCCAGAGAAAGAACTAATGGAGTCTGAACGCAAATGAAAGAATACTTTTTTTTAAACTTTATTTTTCTTATTTTGGGTCTGCATTCTTTTTGGCAAAATGGTTAATGTGGAAATATGTTTTTCATGACTACACATATATAATCTTTATCGAAGTGCTCACCTTTTCAAGAAGTAGGGAAGGAAGAAAAGGAATTTGGAACTCAAAAATTATTTTTAAAATGTTACAACACTTTTTACATGTAATTAAGAGGAAAAAAATATTCTTTTAAAAAAGCACATCAGTTGCCAGAGAAGGTAACTAAGAAATTTTTAGCAGTCAATGTGGGATAGACATTCCCTCACTAAGATAGAGAAGTAATAAGGTATTATTATACACTATTAACTAATTATAATTCTGTTCTGTTTTCCTTATTAATACTGGTTCCCACAAAGTTTTTGTTCTAGATTTCCAGTGTGGTCCAGTGACAACTATGGATATGGGTTTTTATTATTATCCTCATTTTACAGAATGCTTTCAAAAAGTCCCATTATCTAAAGCAAAAAAGAAAGTAAAAAGTTTCCAAAATTCACGTATTAACTCTATTCAAAGAACTGATTTAGCTTTCTGCATTTAGTGATTTGTGTTCATAATCTTTATTGGTAGCCCCCTTCAATGTATTTTATAACATATGGAACCAAAAATGAATTTCATTCCACTCAGTCATACTATAGGCAAGGCACTGGAGGAATTAAAAGAACAAAAACGTAACACAAGCACTCATACATTCAACAAAGAAATGAAGGGAAAACAAATTCCTTTCTCCTAATAAATGGAAGAAAATGAAATAAGGTATTTAGCACAAAGAGGGACCACAAAAAATTCATTTTGATTCCAATGCTCATTAAATACCTCCGATGCACAAGACATAGTGCTATACTAGTGGAAATATAGAGATAAGGAAGACCTTATACCTTCCCTTCACAGGAAACTTATTGTTTACTAGGGGAAGTAAGGTAAATTTTACAATCAAGCAATACTTTAGTGGTGCTGAGTTCATCAGATGACTTCATTTGTTAATGTATAATTCTTTGCAGATTCCAATTTTTCTATAACTTATTAGGTTTGGAGAATTTTGGTTAAAATTTAATCACCTTTTGGTCAAAGTTTCCAAATAAACTTTTCCAATTTAGCTAGATTATCCCTCAGAAAATGGATTTACATTATATCAGCAGGCACTTGATGATAGCCTTTATATCTTGTTAGAATCTCTCAGTGTTTATGCCCCACTGGCATAAATTTTAAGCACACAGGGAGGGCTCTATGTCTTAACAGGATATCAGAGTGAGACCAGTGAGTTCTCAAATAACTATAATATAAAACGGAATATAAAAAGGTTAAAAGTGTTATTAGTAGGCTTTTTGAAGTGGAACTGAGATGGTGCAATAGAGGAAGCAATTGAGCTCTCTAAAAATTACTCACTAAACAACTGTAAAATAACACTTCCATCAAATTCTGGAGAAACACAGTGAACAAAAGTTTGGCATGATATATTTTCCCAGTCTGAAACAACTCAGGAAGTCAGAAGAGGTCTGGGACAACAGTCTGGGGGCTGGCATGGAACACATGTGGTGGTAACAACAACTGTGGGTCTTGGAGGAAGCAACAGCAATAGCAGCTGCAGGAGCTCTCAAACTGGAGACAGTAAGGGGATCTAGGAACTGGTCAGGAAGAGATTACAAAAGACATTTATGCTACCACTGGGTAAAGGACAGGGTGCTGTTTGGCATCTCCATTGCATGTACCCATTTCTGGGTCACAGTTCCAGGGAGGAGAGAAGCAATTTAATCCAACAAAAGGGAGCAAAGGGTCTGAGGAGGATTATTGCTTCCATGTGAAAGAGAGCAAGGCCCCTTAGGAGAGATATCAATTTATATCCCCAGAAAACAGGAGCAAAGAGAAGGAGTGTCACTTTCAGCTTGAAGGGAGCAGGGGGCTCTTGATGGGTAAGAACCAGAATGCAGATACCTTTTACTGGGATCATGCCATATTGGAAGTACCAAAAATTTCTAGACCCCAAAATTAGTTCTGAAAAGAGCAGTGCATAAAAGCCTAAAATTTGGAATAGGCACAACCACCCCTGCTGTCCTCCTTACCCCATCAGGTTAAGAAAACTGAACTTTAACATAAAGCTCGAAAAAAGAAAATTATGAAAAGAGAATTAACAGCTTAGTTTTTTAAAAAGCACAAAAATATATAGGATAAAATAGATAAATGGTAAAAGATGTACAAAATTTTACTGATGCAAATAACTCCTAAAAAGCAGAATTGACCAAATGGAAAAATGAAGTACAAAAGCTCACTGAAGAAAATAATTCATTAAAAGTTAAAATTGGAGAAGTGGAAGCTAGTGACCTCATGCGACATCAACAAAAAATAAAACAAAGTCAAAGATGAAAAAATAACAGAAAATGTGAAATAACTCATTGGAAAAAAAATATGACCTGGAAAATAGTTCATGAAGAAATAATTTAAAAATTATTGGATGGCATGAAAGCCATAATCAAATAAAAAAGCCTATATTTTCAAGAAATTATAATGCAAAAGTGTACAAGTATCCTAAAAGTAAAGGGTAAAAGAGAAATTAAAGGAATCTACTGATCACTCCTTTAAAGATATTCCCCAAATAAAAACTCCTAGGAATATTATAGCCAATTTCTAGAGCTTGCAGGTCAAAAGGAAAATACTTTAAGCAGTCAAAAAGCAACCATTCAAATATCATGGAGTCAGGGTTAGTATCATAACAAGATTTAGTAGCAATCATGCTAAAAGAGGGGAGGTCTTGGAATAAAATGTTTCTGAAAGCAAAAAATCTAGGATTACAACAACAATAAAATAACCTACCTAGCAAAACTGAGTATAATTCTTTGATGGAAAATCTGAATATTTAATGAAATAGAGGCCTTTCAAGCATTCCAGAATTTAAAAATAAAAAAACCTGAAAATGAAATTTGACTTTCAAATATGGCTCAAGAGAAACATAAAAACCTAACCACGAAAGAGAAATTATAAAAGATGCAATCAAGTTAAACTCCTTACATTCCTATAAGGGAAGATTATATATATATAGCTTATAAGAATTTTATCATTATTAGGGTAGTTAGAGAATTCTATGTAGACAGGGCATGAGAATGAGTTGGTTATGCTGTGATCTAAAAAAAATAGATGGGCAAATAAGAGGGATGCATTAGAAGAAGGGGGAAGGGAGTGGAAGAATGGGGAAAATTATCTCATGTAAAAGAGGCACACAAGAAAGGCCTTTTATTGTGGAGGGAGAAAATGATAGTTATGGAGCAGACAATGTTTAAACTTCATTCTAATCATATATGTGTGTGTGTCTGTGTGTGTATACACACACATATATATGTATATACACTCAATTGGGTATAGAAATCTATGCCCAACAGGGTAGGAGGAGAAGGGAATAAGAATAAGAGAGAGAAAGATAAAAGGAAAGGGAGATAAAAGAAGGCAGTGGTCAGAAACAAAATATACTTTTGAGGACAGATGGAATAAAAAGAGTGATAGAAGAATAAAGAGAAGTAAATAAGATGGAGTGAAATACACAGTAATCATAGCTGAGAATGTGAATGGTATAAATTTCCCAATAAAATGAGAGCAGATAGAAAAATGGATTAAAAACCAAAATTCAACAATAACTATTTACAAGAAACACACTTGAAACTGAGACAAACATAGAATTAAAATAAGGAGCTAGAGAAGAATCTATTATGCTTCAGCTGAAGTTAAAAAAAAAAGTATGGGTAGGAATCATGGTCTCAGACAAAATAAATGCAAAAATAGAAAATGCACCTAATTAAAAGAGATAAGATGGGAAACTGAATCTTGCTAAAAAAAAAAAAGACAAATACAATGAAACAATATCAGTACTAAAAATATATGCACAAACAACATATCAGCCAAATTATTGGGGGGGGGGTGTTAAAGGTTATTTTATTCTCTCCAATTACATATCAAGAAAAATTTTAGCATTCATTTTTTACAGAATTTTGGGTTCGAAATTTTTCTCCCTCCCCTCTTCTGAAAATGTTAGGCAGTTTGATATAGTTTATCCATGTGATGTCACGTAAAATATATTTCCATTTTTGTCACAGATGTGGAAGAAGAAACAAATCAAAAAGGGGAAAAAGCCACAAGGAAGAATAGCATAAGTAAAAACATATACTTTGATCTGCATTAAGATTACATCATTTCTTTATCTGGATGTGGATAGCATTTTCCTTCATAAATCTTTTGTACTTGTTTTGGATCACTGTGCCGTTGAAAAGAGCTGAGTCATTCATGAGTTGATTATTATGTTGCTGATACCATGTACAATGTTTTCCTGTTTCTGTTCACTTCACTTTGCATCAGTTTGTGAAAACCTTTCCAGATTTTTCTGAAATCTGCCTGTTCATCATTTCTTATAGCACAACAGGATTCCATTATAGTCATATACCACAACCATTCCTCAGTTGATAGGTATTCCCTCAATTTCCAGTTCTTTGCCTTCAAGAAAAGGACTGCTCTAAATATTTTTGCACATGTAGGTCCTTTCTCCTCTTGTATCATTCTAATTTCTTTCCCCAATTTTTCTTCTGTCTCTCTTACATGATTTTTAAGCTCCTTTTTTGAACTATTCTATGAGATCTTTCTGGGCTTAAGATCACTTCAATTTTTCCTTGGCATTTTGCCCATAGGTCTTTGGACATTGTTACCCTCTTCTGAATTTGTGTCTTGATCTTCCCTTTCACCATAGTGACTTTCTATGGTCAGATTCTTTTTTTTTTTTTTTGTAGTTTCTTCTCCTCCTCCTCCTCTTCCTTCTTCCTCCTCTTCTTCCCTTTTTCCTTTCTTTTAAATTTGAGCTCTGCTCCCAGGGCGGAAGGGGCACTATCTCTGATTTCATGTGTTAGTGGCTATGGGCCCTGTCTCTTTTCCTGGTGCTACATTGATGTTTCCCTGATGCCCACAGGGAGCCCTTCTATCTGGTTCTGTGCTGAGGGGGGTGATTGGGGATTGGATGGTGCTGCCAAAAGTCATGGGCATCTGTCAGTTTACCTACTGTTGAATTGGGATGTTAGTGTTGGGGTCTGGCATGTGCTGAGGCCCAGTAAGGTGTTTCTGCATTTCCCCATGGCTATACTGAATCATGAGGTAGTCTGGCTTCTAGAGGCTACCTGTTTTCTCAGTGCTATGCTAATGCAAGTATTGGTTCTTTCAAGCTGTAGTATACAGGTTCCCTGGGCTATCCTAAAGCACATGGGAGGTCTGGTTTTGGCATTTGCCTGCTCTACCATACTGGATCTCCCACAGGTTTGCTGAGGTGGGGCTTCCTGCTGGCTTGCTGGGACACTTCCCATCCTGGACTATGCTCCCCTTTCACCCTGGTGGGAGAGACCTTTCTTTTTGATTCAAGGAACTTGAGTTTCTTGGGCTAAAAGATTGTTTCATTCCATCTTTTTTGCTGGTTCTGCTGCAGCAAGATTTGTTTTGGGGCTCTATTTTATGGTTATTTGGAGGTAAGTACAGGAGAGTTACACTGATTTACTGCTTACTCCACCATCTTGGCTCCAAGAAGTCAATCTCCAGCATCCAAATTCTTAAAGGAAAAATTAATGAATTTTAGAAGGAAATAGACATTAAAACTATACTGTGATGAACCTCAACTTTCCCTTCTTAGAAACAGATAAATCTAACAATAAAATAAATAATAAAGAAATTAAGGAAATTAATAGAATCTTTAAAAAGTTACATGTGCTAATTCTCTGAAATAAATTGAATGGAAATAGAAAAGAATATACTTTTTCTCAGTTACATGTGGTACCTTCACAAAAACTGACTCTGAATTAGGGCATAAAAACCACACAGGCAAATGCAGCAAAAAAGAAAACTTTCTCACCCTAAAATAACAGATTTCAAAAATAATACAAAATGATAATCATCAAAACATCCAGCACCAGCTAAGAAACAGAGTAGTATACCAGTGGAATAGTTTAGGTACACAATACAACAGAAGTAAATTACCACAGTAATCCAGTATTTGGTAAACTTAAAGACCCAAACTTTTAGGGTAAGAACTCACCATTTAACAAAAATTGCTGGGAAAACTAAAAAGCAATTTGGAAGAAACAAACTCTAGAATGACATCTCACACCTTATACCAAGATAAGATCAACATGGGTAAATTATTCATACATAAGGTCTGAAATCATAAGTAAATTATAGGAAAATGGGAAAAGATAGCTACTGCATCTATAAATAAGTGGAAAATTTATGACCAAACAAAAGATAGAGAGGCTCATGGGAGATAAAATAGATAATTTTGACAAGAAATTTTTAAAAAATTTTTTTTGCACAAATAAAATGAATGCAACCAAAATTAGGAGAGAAAGAAGAATTAAAAGGAAATCAGGAAATGGGCAGTGGGGGGGGGAGGGAGGAGAGGATTACAGCAAGTTTTCCTGATGAAGGTCTCATTCATCAAATATATAGTGAATGACACAAATTTATTGAAAAAAAAAAAGAAGCCCTTCCCCAGTTGATAAATGATCAAAGAATATAAACAGGCAGTTTTGAGAAGAAGAAATTAAAACTATCAATAATCACATGAAAAGTGCTCTAAATCACTATTGATTAGAGAAATACAAATGAAAACAACTCTGAGGTACTAAGTAATGCCTATCAGAATGTCCAACATGGCAGAAAAGGAAATGACAAATGCTAGAAGGGATAAGAAAAAGTTGGTTCACTTTTGCACTGTTGGTGGAGTTGTGAACTAATCCAACCATTCTAGAGAACAATTTGGAACTATGCCCAAAGTGCAATAAAATTCTTGATAGCCTTTGACTCAGGAGTACTACATCTGTATTCCAAAGAGAACAAAGAAATGGGAAAGGACATATTTGTACAAAAAATAATGTTTATAGCTACTCTTTTTGTGGTGGTGAAGAATTGGAGATCGAGGGGATGCCCATCAATAAAGAAATGGCTAAACAAGTTGAGGTATATGATTGTGATGGAATACTGTTGTGCTATAAGAAATGATGAGTAGAGTAGTTTCATAAAAACCTGAGAAGTCTTATATGAACTGGTACAAAGAGAGATGAGTAGAATCAGGAGGACATTTTACATGGTAACAGCAAAATTGTGAATGACTTAGCTATTCTGATCAAAACAATGATCTAAGACAATTCCAAAGGATCTATGATGAAAAATGTCATCTATATCCAGAAAGGGAATTTAAAACTCTGAGTGCGCAGTGAAGCATGTTATTTTTACTTTTTTACCTTTTTGTGGTTTTTTTTGTCTTTTTTTAAACATGGTTATTATGGAAATATGTTTTACATGACTTCATATATGTAATTAATATGATGTCACTTGCCTTCTCAGTAGGTGGGGCAGGAATGGGGGTGAAGGAGATTTGGAACTCAAATTTTTTAAAAATTAATTTTAAAAATAAATAAATGAACATTAAAATTAAAAAAATAAGGTGCTTCCAGCATTTGATCAGTGGAGAAATAATTTTCTTTTCAAAGAAACCATGAAAACTTTAAAGATTAGTATAATTTCAGCTAGTAGAAATTATGTCTCTGAGGTTCATAGCATAAGTACAAATGCAAACAAAAACCTCAGGATAGTAAAGTTCAAAAAGATTTTAGTATATTTCAGTATTTTAATTTGGCTAAGGTAAATGAAGGAGACTATTATGAGACTGAACTAGCACCATAAATTTGAGAAAGATGAAGAATAACCTTGTAGGGGCAGCTAGGTGGCATAGTAAATAGAGCACTGGCCCTGGAGTCAGGAGGACCTGAGTTCAAATTTGGCCTCAGACACTTAACAAAAAAACTAGCAGTATGACCTTGGAAAAGTCACTTAACCCCAATTGCCCTACCTTCCCCCCTCCAAAAAGAAAAAAAAAAAAAGGAACAACCTTGTAGTAGAAAGTATGTTTTATTTCTTTGACAATAGTGCAGGGGCATTAGGGATACTTCAGTAAAAGGTAAATCTATCATCAAGTTAGAAACTTCTTTCAAGTATGTGAACATATGTAAATGCTTCCTAAAAATTCATTTAAATATGTTTTGTTTAAAAAAAGAAAAAATTTTGAGTAAATTTCCAAGTTATTCCAAATTAAATTCTAGAGATCTGTTTAAGCCAAAACACACTTGTGATTCATTTGTTTATTTGACACAAAATCCACCTGAAATTTACTTTAAAAAAACTCTGGGATGCAGGCACATGGAGGCCCAGACGAGGCCTGGTCAATGTGGCAACAAGTTGATCCACCAACCAGAACGGCCATTCCCAGGCCTATCACCACAGGGCTGGGATCTGACAGAACTGGGTAAGAGACAAATGCACGGCCTGCAGCAGTGAACGCAGCTATTCCTGGGACTACCAATCCATAGCCTGGAAATTTGAAAAACACCAGGGACCAGGATGGGGGAGTGAACCCTGGCTGCTCCAATCCCCCACTCTGACTCTGAAAACATAGTAATTATTGCCCCTGCCTCAAAATGGGAAAAAAACAGACAGCAAAGACAAAGGCTCTAGAATCTTATTATTGCGAGTGGGAGGAACCAAATTCAGAAGGAGACAGTATTGACTCCACACGCACAGCTAAAGCCTCAACCCAGAATATAAATTGGTCTCAAGCACAGAAAGCATTCCTAAATGAGCTCAAAAAGAACTTTGAAAACCAAATTAAAGAGGTAGAAGATAAAATGAATAATTCTTTTAAAATCAAAATTGCAAAATTAGAAAAACATTACAATGAAGAAAACAGCTCCTTAAAAAGAAAAATGTGTGAAATGGAAACATATGGAAAAGGAGCTTCAATAACTGACTGAGGAAAATAATGTGCTAAAAATTAGAATCAACCAAATTAACACTAATGACTCTATGGGACACCAAGAATCAGTCAAACAAAATATCAAGAATGAAAAATTAGAAAAAGAGGTAAAATATCTCAAGGGAAAAATAACTGACCCGGAAAACAGATGCAGGAGAGATAAACTAAGAATTATTGGTCTGCCTGAAAATCATGATGAAAAAAAGATCCTGGACAACATCTTCCAAGAGCTTATCAAGGAAAACTGCCCTGAGATCCTAAGAACCAGAGGGTAAAATAGAAATCAAGAGAATCCACGAGACACCTCCTGAAAGGGATCCCAAATTGAAAACTCTGCAAAATGGCATAGCCAAATTCCATAACTATCAGGTAAAGGAGAAAATACTGCAAGCAGCCAGAAAGAAACAATTCAAATATCACGGAACGACAATAAGGATCGCACAGGATCTGGCACCTTCAATATTGAAAGATTGGAGGGACTGGAATATGATATTTCACAAAGCAAAAGAGTTTGTGTTACAACCAAGGATCAGATATCCAGCAAAACTGAGCATAATCTTCCAGGCAAGGAGATGATCTTTCAGTGATATAACAGACTTCCAGAGCTTCCTGATGAAAAAAGCCAGAGCTCAATGAAAAATTCAACCTCCAATTACAAGACTCAAGAGACACATAGAAAGAAATGAGAAGGAGATGGACTTTATATTTACCTGGAGAGACTTGTACAAACTGATGCCAAGTGGGAAGAGCAGAACCAGGAGAAATTTGTACATAATTACAGACACAACGTATATGTGATGACCAACTTCGATAGACTGGACTCTTCTCAGAAATGCATGGTTATAAGACAACTCCAAAAGACTCATGATGGAAGGAGCTATCTACATTCAGAGAAAGATCTAGAAAGAACAGAGTTTAAATGCAGACTGAAGCAAACTACCTACTCTCCTTCTTTTTCTTGTTTGGTTTTGTTTCCTCTTTCCCATTGTTCATTCCAATGGTTATAACCTTTCTTTACAACCTGACTAATGTCTAATGTGAAAATATTTGCAGATACTATACTTGATTGCATGCTGCCTTGTGGGGGGGCTGGGTAGAGAAGAGAGAAAATTTGAAACTCAAGGGATTGTGGAACTGAATCTTGTAAACTAAAAGTAAACAAACAAATCAATTTTTAAAAAATTTTAAAACTCTGTACTCAAATACTATACATAATTTGATCTCATGATAGCCTACTACTCTATTTCAGAAAAGCTTTGACTATGTCCATAAAGGAATACTCTTTCTAATGTTCTACCCTGACAAGTGATTTGACCAATTCAATTCAACACATATTTTGAGTGTCTGCTGTAAGGGTAATTAATTTAGCAGATACTTAGCCCTTAGTAACTTAGGGCTAAGTACCTCTTGAAAGACACAGAAAGTGTGAACTCTGTCTCCTGTTGTTGACATAATGGGAAGCTTGGCTGAGACAGGAAGCCAGTGTGTGTGTGTGTGTGTGTGTGTGTGTGTGTGTGTGTGTGTGTGTGTGTGTGTGTAAGAAGAGTTCCAGAGACAGAGAAACAGAATCAAGAATTTTCCTCCTGGTGGAGGGAACAGAATTTTCACAGCATCTAGAAGCTGGGCTGCTGGACTGAGAACTGAGTTGGAGTTTTCTATGAGACCAGAATCTGGTGAAGGCTGACGTTGCCTGGAAGGCCAAAGTGGCTGCTGACACCTGGAAGGCTGCCTAGAAGGTCGAGATTTCTTCTGGATTCTACAGCCAGCTGAACTGCTGGAGGACTGAAGAAGCATGACCAGTATGCTAAGACTTTGTGGCTTGGTTGAAACTTGAGTTCCTGGCAACAGAAGTTGTGCAGGTTTTGAGATGTGCTGGACCCTGTGAACTTCAATGTGTACCAGGAACTGCCCAGAAGACTGGATGAGAACCTGGGAGTTGTCTGCCTCTGAATCCAGGTGACTGCTTGTTGAATTCAGGTAGGAGCTGGGACCATGGAAGGGGACCCAGGGAATCTGAGAGACCATCCCAAGTCAAGATGAAGAAAAGGCCTCCCCTTGGATGTGTGATGAAATCGAAATGTACTAGACATCAAGGGGTAGAGGGTTTGTGTAATTTTCTAATGATTGTATTTAGTGACTGATTGCTAGATAAGTGACTGATCAATTTAATCTGTGATTGCCCCATGAGTGGAAGATTGATGATTGTATTGTGAGATGACTGAATGACTGAGTGAGGAGGCAAACCTCCTTAGGGAAACCAGATGATTTTCTTTTATTCTTTCTTCTTAATACTGTGGCCACTACTTTGGTGAAAACTATGTGGCCTTTTTAAATGTTAAGCTGTTGTGAACACTATACTGTGATTTTATGTGGTGAGATGTAATGTTGTGAATATTATATTGTGATTTGTTGTGAATGTTTGCCTTGATTTGTTATGGAATAAATAGAGTGTTCAATACACTGTGTAATCCGAATCTTAAAAGCTGTTCATTTCTTTTGGGAAGCTGCTTGTGCATGGCATTACATCTGCAAGGAATTCTAGATGATGAGATATGGGTGATGAGAATATGAACAAAATGAGTTTTCTCCCCTCAAAAATGTTGAAATCTAGTATAGGAAATAAAAATAAATTAAGTAATTAATAAGCATAGCAGAATAAGCAGTCTCCCACTTTGTTAAAACATGAATTTTTGTTAGTGATTCATTTTTTTTTAATTTGTTTTGTCCTTATTATTACACAAAAGAATAGATAACATGTTAGTGGCAAAGTAGTATTGGTCTTTCAAGGAGTGAAAGGCCACTTTCTCTATGCATGTATATGTGTGCGAATGATTATGTATGCAAAAAATGTACGCATGTTGATGGCAGGGGCTTCATGGAAATAGTAATATTTCAACTGAATCTTAATAGAGGGGAAAGAATTTGACAGATGAATAAGAAGAAGAAAGTTCATTCTAGGAGAAGGAACCACTTGAATAATTAATTACATAAAGGCAAGAATGGCAAGTAGTCCAATGGAGGCAGATAGCAGAGCACATGAAGGAGAATTGAGAGAGAAGTCTGGAAAAGTAAGCAGTTCCCAAATTGTGTGGGGGTCTTGAACGCTCTTTCAAGGAATTCAGAATTAATTTGGTAGTCATTTGGGAATCATTGAATGTTTTGTTGTTGTTTTTAGCAGGTGAGTGGCATGAACAGATTCCTTGCAAGAATTAAACAGTTTCCATTGGATTTAGTAGATCAACCACCTGCCACATCCTTAGATTTTTTTTTTTTTGAGAATGTCTTTTACTTGTCTGTAGCTAAAAGATTTCACTTATCATTTAACTTTAAGTATTTCTCTATCACAAAATAATATTGAATTACAAACCATGTAAGAAGGGAAATGAAAAATCTGCTGAATAGTTAAATAGCTACATCACAAAAGAGATTAGGGGAATACTTCCTTCTTCTTGTCAGCTATACTGTTGATGGAATAAGCTTCAACCTTGTGCTCAGGATGTTAAATTGTGGAATGAAAAGGAAATTGAGTTGTTGTTGCTAAAAGGATGGAGCAAAATTTTAAAAGGAGAAATGAAAAGGTTTGCTTTTGTTGGCTCAGGTTAATTTTTGTGCTTTGTTGTTTTCATTGTATCTCTTCTTCAGGAACCTATCCTAAGAAGTCATCTCTTGAATTTCCAGTGTCTCTGTGACCTTCATTCATCATTAGGGATGTTTATAAATGTGTGTAGCTGAGAAGTTTACTGAAATCGTTGGTCGAGGTTGCTGGGTAATTAATGTCAAAGTAACAACGTGATAATTAATGCAATTACAAAGGAACAGAAGTCATGAATACATTCATTCAAGTGAAATATCCAACCAAAAACCCATAAGAAAATAACTTCCTTCTCCCAGAAGACATAAACCAAAAAATTATATAGAGAACAAAACCAAATAATTTTCTGATATGTGGATTATAACAGAGGTTAAATGTAAGAAGAAATATTGAATTTTTCTTAACAGTTGTAGGATTTTTTTCTCTCTGAATGAAAAACAAAGTCTGTTACAAATAAAGCTCTGATTCAGAAATGTTAGGAAGCCCACCAAAGAAGAGACCCCTCCCCCAGTCCTAAGGGTGAATCAATAGGGATATTCTTGAAGAGTTACTACTAAAAGAAATACTTTGCTAACACTTTCAAGGTATATGTAATTTATACTTATGCCATTAATTTCCTGTTTTGTGGTACAGTCATACAGAAATAAGAATTAGACCTGTGATTTCATTAGTACAGGGAATTTGAGGAAACTCCCTTTACCATCAGAAATGCTGATGATTTATGTGGGTTTATTTTATATCCTGCAACTTTGCTGAATTTGTTTATTATTTTGAGTAATTTTTTACTTGATTCTCTAAGTATATCGTCATATCACCTGCAAAAAGTGATAATTTTTGTTTCTTCTTTGCCTATTCTAATTGCTTCAAATCCTTTTTCTTCTCATTGCTAAAGCTAACATTTTTAGTACAATATTAAATAACACTGGTGATAATGGACATCCTTGTTTCACCCTTGATCTAATAAGATGCTTCCAGCTTATCCTCATTATATAAAAAGCTTGATGATGGTTTTAGATAGAAGCTACTTATCATTTTAAGGAAGACTTCATTTATTCCTATGTCCTCTAGTGTTTTTAATAGGAATGGGTGCTGTATTTTTGTTTGGATTACCTCTTCATTGGTGGTAATTCACCCTTTTCAGTTCTGATGCTGGTAATTTGGTTTTCTTCTTCCTTTTTTAAAAAAAATCTAATTTACCAAAGGTTTATCTATTTTATTGATTTCTTTTTTTTCATAAAATCAACTTTTAGTTTTATTAGTTCAATGATTTTCTTAATTTCAATTTTGTTAGTCTCTCCTTTGGTTTTCAGTATTTCTAATTGTATTTAATTGAGAATTTTTAAATTTATTCTTTTTCTAGCTTTTTCAGTTGAATGCCTAATTCATCAATCACCTCTTTCTCTATTTTATTCATGTAAGCATTCAGAGATATAAAACTTCTCCTAAGAACTGCTTTCACTGCA
>CM053591.1:10985770-11022105 GCA_028646515.1 Pseudochirops corinnae
GGGGGGGGTAGGGGAAAGATGGGGAGAAAATTTGTAACTCAAAATCTCATGGAAATGAATGATGTAACCTAAAATAAAATTAAAAATTGAAGTACTGATTAAAGACCTTGAAACTTTGAAAAAAAAAAAAAGAAACTTTGATGAAGCAATATTGCACCATGTACCCATATTATATTATATTGTATACAAGTCATTACATGCACATATTCCTGCTGATGCATGGTAAATTTCCAACAATGTAAACATGCTTACCTTCCAACACTTGCTTGTTAAGACCAATTGGCAGACTTAACCACTGATTGGTTATAACTTGCATTTTGTGTGTTTATTTGGAAAATAATGTAATCACTACAACTTTAACTGTTACTCAGGAGATGAAACATATAAGAGGGTTTATATATGCTTTTTAATTTTTTTAAAAATTTTCTTCTTTCTCCTTATACTTCCAACACCCCGTTATTTTTGTTCAACGCCCCCTCCCACATGAGGCTTCTACCATCCCCCTGGATTGCTCCAGCACTCCTCAGCGGGCAGCGTCTCCAACTTTGGAAACCTATGCATTAGGTTGTAACTCCTTGAAGTATCTTAGCATATTTCAAAGTTGTGGCATTTGATTGTGATAGAGTAATATAGGATATAGAATACACTATATATACACTATAGGAAATGATGAGGGGGATGACTTCAGAAAAACAACAAAACAAAACATGATAAAACGTATATGAACTGATGCAAAGTGAAGTGAAAAGAACCAGGAGATTGTTGTGCACAGTAACAGCAATGTTGCAATGATGATCAACTGTCAAACACATGGCTACTCTCATCAATACAACAATCTGAGACAATTCCAAATGACTCATGATGAAAAAATACTATCCACTTCCAAAGGGAAAACTAATGAATTTGAGTGCAAATTGCAGATAATTTCCATACTTAATTTGTTTTTGCTTTTTTATGATATGGCTAATATGGAAATGTTTTGCATGATATCACATATATAATTAATTGATATAATTTTTCTTGCATTCTCAAAGGATAGGGCAGGTATGGAAGGAGAGAGAATTTGGAACTCAATTTAAAAAGATAAGAATATTATAAGTAAATAATAAAGAACTCAGAATAGTTCTTGACATATAGTAAGACTTCCACTAGTGATTTATGTACTTAGAGGTTAGTTTCATACCTAGCCTCTTTTTCATTAATATTAAAGGCTTGCATTATTTGGCATCTACACATTCAACTATCATGGCAGACTTATTCTGCTATCCACGCTCTTGAGATTAGATGAGACTGGACAAGAATATATAGGAATTTGAATGAATTCCTACCATGAGGGAAATCCCATGGGAAGAAGACCAGTACTGACTTTATAACACTTCACCTTTTCCTCACATTCAGAAACTCCTTTCCTTTTAAGTAATTTTTATTGATAAGTCTTTCCCCTTCATCTGCATAGTTATGTTCCCCTTTCTACTGTGAGGTTGAAATAAATGTTCTCTGTGTATAAGGGAATTCAGAGGTTTAAAACATATCGCTTCTATAAAGGATCAGGATTTAAAAGGCTTTCATAACCAAAGTCAATAGTAAAGTCTGTCACGTCATTTTAAAAAGTTGTATGTTGGGTAATTGGGATGTTGGAAGCTTCAGATGATTCAACTCTTTGCTGTTATTTCAAAACAACTTCTCCCCAACTTGTCTCCTGTTGAGAGACTAGTACCACTCAAAGACACCACTGAAAAGGGAAAGGGTATAGGGGAGAATCAATACTCCCCTCCCCATTGCATAATTAATATACATAAGTATATTCAAAAGAATATGTGAGTAGCACAAGATAAGCACTTAATGAATGTTTTGTGATTGATTTGGATTGATTGCCCCTCTTTATGAATGTGAAAATAAACATTTAAAGTAACTTGTCCAGTGCTGAGTAACTTAATATGTTTCTGAGGTAAGATTTGAACCCAAGGTTTCCTGCCTGCAAATTCAGCATTCTCTCATCTATATGATATTGTCCCTTTGAGCCATAGGAGTACATGAAATTTGCAAAGGTGATCAAGAAAGAGATGGGAAGCAATACAAAGCCACTTCTTGCAGAAGCTTATTATATTTTTGTACAGCTCTAATGTTCACCACATTCTGCCTTGCAGGAATCTGAAAGTTGTCTCCCTATAGCTTTCACCAGTGGTTTCAGTTCTTCCCTCTTGATCCAAGGGAAGTGAATCTAATATCCTTTTAATTTGATTTGATAACCTTTAAAATGAAGACCCCAATCATTTCCTCTCCCCAATTTCTTTTTTTTAAATTTACTATCACTAATTCACTCAAATGATACTTTGGTGAAATGATTTTAAATCACCAAACCACCAACATCTCCCTCCACTAAACTGACTGTATTTTGTAATTTTTTTTAAACAATTCACTAAGGATGAGGAAAATGGGTAATCTAAGCTGAAAATTAGGCTAGAGACAACAGGCTCCCAATATGCTGGCTACTAGTCACCATTAATGTGGCTAAACTAGGCTAGGTATCTTGTAGTTTTAGAGCTAATTAATTTGGGCTAATGGCCTCTGTCTGAGAGGTACCCTTGGACCATAACTCACACATAGGTATACAGTTTTCCATACCTGAAGAAGGTAGGAAATCAGTCTTAGAGCAGGGAACAGCTGTTTTCAGGCACCCACTCAGTATCACGCAGTGAAATTGTCCCTCCTTAACCTCCCTCAGATTTCACAGTTGTTGAATATCTAGTAAATATGTGCATTAGAAGAAGTGATTATAAATTCATGTCACCAATTCAGATCAGTTCTTTTTCCCTGAGCTCCACCTGAAGCAGGGCTGCCTTCTTTTAAAAAGCTGCTAATGCAACGCTTCCAAATGCTGAAGTCACAGGAGAGAGAGGATCCAATGTTCACAGAATAAAGCATCATTCCAAACTTTAACCAGCCTGACCAGAATGACATATACCTTCTTGGAGCAGGCAAGCGGTTGTTTTTTCCTCTCACTCTAAGTTAGCCACTGCCAAAAGCAAAAGAGTAAAGTAAACAAACTATGGATGCATTTTTCTTCTTCATCGTTATTATTCTTAGCCTTCCATTTCAACAGGAAACCCATTATGGGAAATGCATGAGACAATTGTTTCTGCAGCATTACTCAGTGTTCACTCTATTTAAATAGAATATAGCTCACCTAGAAAGCTCTCCAAATACAAACTTCTATTCAGAGAGATAAGATACCATTATGGGCAGTCAGCTTTGGAATTATGGGTATGGAGCAACATACAAAGGTCACCCTCTATAAGACATCATTATGGGTTTCCACAGTGATAGCCCCTGTTGGGCAATGTTTTCATGTGTGAATAAATTGTTATATGCTTTTTATGGAGGGGGAGATATTATCTTTTCAACTATGGGTAATAAAAACAATTATTTATTAGAAAAAGAAAGTGTAAAAGGGCCAGCAGTCATTTTTTAAAGCACATTACTAGCAATTTTTTGAATGATGGGCTTTAAATGAGTTGAAATACTTAAGGTCCAATGTATGTAAGGTCCAATCCATATATCAGAGGTCATTTTAGAAAATCATTATGAATCTCTTTTGTTTTAAGCGAGTTACTCATGTGTCAGGGCATTTTACTTGAATATTTTAGTTGCATCAAATGGCTCCAATGTACAATGCTAACAAATTATACGTCTATCATGCATAAATGTGTTCATATTATACTACTTGTGAATCAGGAGATTAATTGATAATTAGAATGTAAGTTCCTCATTAGAATGTGAGCTCCTAGAGAACAGGAACCACATTCACAGATAAGCATTTATAAGGACCTACTGTGTGCCAGGAACTGTGCTAGATCTGAGGGGATGCAAAATCAAATGTAAAAAGTGCCCCTGTCCTGAAGGAAATTACGATCAAGCTGGAGAGAATGGAAAGGTCCCTATTTTGGTCAAAGAGTACAATGAACAATGTGACCAATACTTGCTAAGTATTTTTTACATGCCCACAGACTTCCTGGAACATAGTAGGTGCTTGTGTGAGATATGGTGAAGACCCCTCATAAACCTTTAGCCTAAGGGACCCACATGGAATTTAAGGTTGGGTTTTCGATTCAGTTTTCCTGTAAAAAAGAAAAGCTGCTGACCCTGAAGTGTTCCAGGAGAGGAGGATAGGAACACAGGATGCAAACATATCTGCATAGTTACCCAGGTCAAGAGATGAGCAAGGATGGGAATTGTACAAGAATTCTTTGATTACTAAATCTGCAGCATAATCATATCTGCTTGGTTCCTTGCCCAGTTATACTGTAAGGGCAAGCTGACCATGAAGTATTTCAGGCATAAGGACAAGGAAACAGGCTTTGATCATGTCTGTTCATTGATCTAAAGAAAAGAGGCCTCAAAAATGTAGGCATGTGCCAAAGTTAATGAACTGCTAAACTTATAAAATAACTGCACCTGCTTACTATATATATTTCATCACTGTCCTTGGATTAGATTGTCACATCTCAGATTGTACCCTCAAGGCTTGTGAGAATGAGCAGAGAAGAAGGCAGCTAGGGAGGGGAGATGGCGATTACATAATAGGGCTATAAAAGTATGTGTCTTCTCTGTGCCTGGTGTGGTCTGACACTGAGAATGTTGAATGCTCTCAGTGGGAGTCGCCCTTTTCTCTTGAGAATCGTAATAAACTCCTTTCTACTTTCTACCTTGAGAAGCCTCTGAGTTTAATTTGTGTAAGAGTCTTTGTTACCCCACACATGCTTAATAAATGTTTGTTTACTCGACTGACTTATTTGCTCTTCTATGAGGTAGCTACAAAGCATTACTAACATTCAGTGCCTTGCTTACTAACTAGTAAGGGAAATAAGAATGGAATAGAATAGCAAAAGCATTTGAGCCCTTGCTCTGTGCCAAGCACTCGAAAGTCAAATAGAAATGTGGAAAGCATCTGGTCTCAAAGAGTTCCTATTATAATTGGGGGGAAACCCCCCATACAGAAGAGTTCTGCTTCAGGGTAGATAGAAGTGTCCAGTAGTCCTTGGGGTACAATAGAAGTGTTGATGGTAAGGCCCAGGAGTCTTTAGATTGCTTTGTTGGGAAGGGACCTGGATCACATGGGTAACATAATTGGGGAAGAATTTCAGTGGCGCTAGGATGACTGAATTGTTTCTAGGCAGGTGTAACCCAGGCTGAGACACATGAGAGAAAGAGGTATATCTTGAAAAGATTGCTACCTTCTACAGTGTCTTTAGATTTTGATTCAACAATAGAGTTCTTCTTCTTGTCAGTGTGGTATTGTATTAGACACCAATATTAGAGAACTTCTGCAGAGAATATGACATGAAAGTGGTTTTTAAAGTGAATGTAAAGATTTAAGCACAAGGTCATTTCCAACAGGGATGATCAAGACTGGCTTCTTGATGGAGCTAGCAAATTAATTTGGCTTTTTGAAAGAATGTGAGGAGGATGTGAGAAGGATGAAAAGATGTTTGTTGGAGGAACCCAATAGACAAAGGGGAAAAGTATTTTAAAAAGTATTTGAAAAAGAGCAAGAAGCATACATAAAGGCATGGAGTGGGAGAGGATGCACTCTCCAGGCATTAGGGGACTGTCTTAAATGAGGTTGCAAAGGAAGGGTTGTTCCAGATTTTTGGAAGACCTTAAATATGTATTCAAACCTTACCTGATAGACTATAAGAACGCTATTTACAATGTTTGAGGAGAGGCTGGGTATGTTCAGATCTGTATAACATACATTAATCTGCCAGGATTGAAGAGGGGAAAGAATGTAGAAAGAAAGGCCTATAACAGCGGTTCTCAACCTTCCTAATGCTGCATACGTGGGCATATCTGCATGTGGGCGGACTCACCTGGAGACAGATAGAGGAGCGGTGCCTCAGCTCCTAAGGCCATCAGAAATATGTGTTTTCCAATGTTCTTAGATGACCCCTGTGACCCCTGTGAAAGGGTCGTTTGACTCCCAAAGGGGTCGCAACCCACAGGCTGAGAACCGCTGTCCTATAAAGAGGTTATTCAAGTGGTCCTCTTGAGTGGCAATGATGATCTGTACTAGATTTTTACCAACAGGAATTAAAGTGATGAAAGAAGAGATGGCAACATTGCAGAATTAGAAATGATAAAACTTTGTATTTGATGGTTATAAGAAGTGAGGAATAGGGAAGAGTAACAGATAATAGGCAGCATGGTGATTCAGTAGATGGAGAGTGCTTAGCCTGGAATCAGAAAGACTTGAGTTTAAATCCAGCTTCAGATACTTACTAGCTATCTAACCCTGAGCAAGTCACTTAAATTTCCATTTGCCTGTTTCCTCCTCTTCAAATAGGAAAAATAAAAGCATTTCCATCCTGGGGTTGTGAGAATCAAAGGAGATAATATTTGTAAAGTACCTAGAAGATGGTAGGCACTATGTGAATGCTATCATGATTATTATGATTATAGCTCAAAGATGACAGGATGGAGATTGATGTCACTGACCAAAATAGTAAAGTCAGAATGAAAAGCAAATGCATAGGAGCCTAACTGATTTCAGTGTTGGATTCGGCAAGTTTGGGATACCAGGGTATCGTCTAAATGAACATGACTGTTAGGTAGTTGGAGATGCTGGTCTAGAGCTGAAAACAAGATCAAAACAAATATTTTAGATTCAAGAAGGATCTAGAAGTGAAAGTTAAAACAAACAAACATTGGAATGAATGAGATTGTAAAAGGAAAGAATGTTGAAAGAGGTGAAAGATGAAAAAGCATCGTGGTACTGTAGAAAGACCACTGGTTTGTGAAACAAAGTACCTTGGTTCCAAACCTTCCTCTCATACTATTTGTGTGACTTTGGTTAGGTCACAATCTCCATGAACCTCTATCTTCTCATATCTAGTAGGAGGGGGATGTACCAAATTGCCTCGGAGTCTCCTTCCAACTCTAAATCTATGATCCTGTGAATTTTGAGAATACCTACATTAATGAAAGACCATGGCATGAAATAATAAACCAATTTTGGATATTGAAAAAAAGGGTTTAAGAGCCTTGCAACTAAGATGATAGTCTGCACAGAGGCAAACAGCTCAACATGCTCTCTTGTTGTTCAATCATTCAGTCACATCCAACTTTTCATGACCCCGAATGTGGTTTTCTCAGCAAAGATCCTGCAGTGATTTGCCATTTTCTTTTCCAAGCATGTTTCTACATGGGGACATAAGAACCAAATGGCATAATAATTAAGAAATTCAACAAGCAACTATAATAAGTGACTTCTTCTGTTCCCAGAATAGCACAAAAAATCAGTTAGAAACCCACAAGCCCAGTCTTCTAGAGGATCCATTAAGAAGCATATTACCTTCTTCTTGAAAGATGATGAACCTAAGTTATATATTGAGATATAGTTTTAGACATGTCCAGTGCAAGAATATTTTTGTTTGTTATAATGATAAATTGTAATATATAATAAATATTACACTATATTTAAAATTATGATACATAATAAATTATGTTGTACATTGTTATATATTATACCTAGGACATACTTATAACATATAGCAATAAAATGAATAATAAAAATTAAAATGTTTTCTTAATGGGGGAACAGAGAGATTTGATTTTTGCTAATTAAAAGAAATATATTTTTCTTAAAGCTGAAGGTTCTGCCCCCAAAACTGCAGGATTGTTAGAAACTCAGTGTAGGTTACCCTTTCCCTTCTCCCTTCAACTCAACCTGAATCCCTGGGATGTCCTAGAATATGTCCAGAATGTCCAAATGGAGGAAACAGATACCACCAACTGGGGTCTCATCTCCTTGCATTTCTGTTTTTTCAGGCCATTTGACTATATAAAGTGCTTGAATGAGATTGAAATCAAGCCCTCCATTTCTCTTATTGAGCTGGAGGACCATTAAGAGTTAACATCTACCCTACAATTGCCTCCTATAATCCTCCAGCTTTATGAATTCCCCTGACTCTATGCCTTCTATTTACCTATCATTGCCATCTTAACTCCTCCAGAAACCAAAGGAACTCCAAACCTTCTAGGCTTTTCCATTTGCCTGCCTTCAACGTTCTTTTATATGTTATCTGTCTCGATGTTTGAGAGCCGGGACTTTGTCATTTTTTTCTTTTTTTATCTTCATCACTTTGCTCAGTTCTTGGCCTATACTCACTATGGACATTTTTCATTCATTCATTCCAAGACACGGCATGTAAATTTGACCAAAGTGGTATGTGTGCCTAAGCTCTTGCCAGTGCTCACATGGGACTTGCTTGAGCTTCAAAGTCCATGACTCTCTGTCCTAAGATGCCATTGAAGACTCTATAGATTCCCCACTCTGAACCTCAAAGATCAGGGTGGGAAAGAGACTAATTCTTGAATATGGAGGTCAGTACAGGAACCCAGGTGACCCAGACTGAGACCAAGAGGTGCTGATCACTCTACCCAAAAACTCAGCAGGAGCTGGTGCCTGGCTCTGGGACGAAGTTCCAGTTCAAGAGCCAAGGTTGGAGAGATGAGTAAACAAACAGATATTGACCAGTATGATTCAAATGTGTGTATTGTGGGGGCCTGCATATGTATAAATATATGTATGTGCATGTATATATTAGTTTATATGTACATATACACACATGTACATGTGCACAGTGTGTTTATACAAGCATATGCTTATGTAGCTACATGTATACATATGTGCCCGTATCTGTATACATATAGTATGTATAAATGTACACACATATATGAATATACATGTGTATGCATACATATGTGCATGCATGCATACATGCACATACAAACTCAGGTATACTAATGTAATGAAATAGTATTGTACCATAAGGAATGACAAAAGAGGTGATTTCAGAGACTCCTAGAAAAATCCACTATTGCAAAATAAATTGAGCAGAACCAGGAGGACAATTGATATAAGAACAATAACTCTGTAAAGAAAATATGCATGTGTAAATATGCATACACATACCCATACACATGTGTATATGAAAAATATCATTGGCTTTGGTGACTAGATTATTGGTGACCTTAGTTACATTAATTTCTCTAGAGTGATGGGGTAAGAAGTCTAATATGAGAGTCAAAAACTTGAAGTTACTGGGCTTAGGGTTCTTTTTCAAACTGGGTAGTGAAGGAGAGGACAGAAAATGAATGATAGCTAGATGGATTTTTTCTTTGTAGGACTGAGGAGGCATATGTTTTTAGTCAATGGAAAAGAGCTAGTGGGGATTGATGTATTGAATATGCATGAAAGAGAGGGGGTAACTGATCAGACAAGGTCCTATAAGAGACAGGAGGTAACAAGATCAAGAACAGAAACTGGGAGATTTGTCTTAATGAGTAACCATAATCAAACTTTCCATCTTTAGTGCACACTCATTAAAGGTCTATTCTGTGTAAACCATCATGATAGGTAACAAAGCACTATGCCCAATTCCGTTTCTATTTCCATTTGTTAAAGTGGGTAGAGGCAATTTTTCCTTTTTGGCATGTGGATATTATGATACTTGACATCTTTTCATTTCTCAGGGATGGTACAAACACAGTTCCATTCTGGTGACTCATTGTACAGCAAAAGCAACCCTGGGTTTCCAAAACTATGCTAAAAGAGTGTATCCCCTAGTGCAGTGGTTCTCAACCTGTGGGTCACAACTCCTTTGGGGGTTAAAGGACCCTTTCACAGGGGTTGCGTAAGACCATCAGAAAACATATATTTCCGATGGTCTTAGGAACCAACACACGGCTCCTCTATCCATCTCCAGGTGGGTCCACCCACATGCAGATACGCCCCCATATGAGTATTAAAAGGTCACGGCATCAGGAAGGTTGAGAACCACTGCCCTAGTGGTAAGCACAAATTATTCACAAACAACTTTGAATCTTTTAATGGGTTATCTGTCTGTTTTCATATTACCATCCTACCCAAATTCTGAAAACTCATCACCAAAATACTGGCCTAGCTGTGTGCCTGTAGGTAAGTCCTTAATTTTCTTAAGCATCATTTGCCTTCTATAAATAAGGCAAATAAATAAATTTATTATTTATGTTTATTTATTCATATATTTTTATGTATGTTTATAAGTATATAAATAAATTTAAGGCAAAAAATGAAGTTTTTGCCATACTTAAGAGTGTCAGCCTTATAAGTTTATTGTAAGCAAAGTACATTTTAAAGGTCAAAACACTAGAAAATTTCAATGCTACCAGATGATTCTTATTGTTATTATTATTGCCACAGAAACACATGAAAGACTGATATGGTATGAGGTGAGTTGTAACCTGCATTTCTCGAGATAAAACCATGACTTCTTGAAGTTTTAGAGAATCTGAAGGATTTAATGAATTTCACACTTTGTTTAACTTAATTTCATACTCTTTGGAAAATAGGAGTACTTCCCGTTTTCTGTATTATTCTTTCACAAAGAATAAGAAAATCAAAAAATCATGAAAAAACTTTCAGGGTTAAGATGTCTGATTATATATAACTGCTACTTTAAGTGTTTTAACTTAGGTAGCCTGTATTGACTGCATTTCCAAAAAAGTCTGGTTATCCTAAGAAGTATGTTGAGAAACAGACTGTGCAGAAGGGAACTGTTACTTTTTGCTTGTTTTGTTTTTCATTTTTTTCCAGTTACATGTAAAAATTTTTGACATTTTTTTAAAATTTTGAGTTCCAAATTCTCTCCCTTTCTTCATTCTCCCCTCATTGAGAAGGCAAGCACATTTATGTGTTATATATATGTGCATGTATGTGTGCATACGTGCATGTATGTATATATATGTATATAGGTGTTATGTATGTATGTATGTATAATAGTCATTCAAAACACATTTCCATAGTAGTGATGCTATGAAAGAAAAAACAAAGACAAGAAAAATTAAGTTAAAAATTGTACTTCAGTCTGCATTCCAACTCCATCAGTTCTTTATCTGGAGATGAATAGCATTTTTTTTTTATCATGAGTCTTTAGGAATTGTCTTAGATCATTGTATTGCTCAGAATAGCTAAGTCATTCACAGTTGATCCTTATGCAATATTGCAGTTACTGCAGTGTACAGTACTATCCTGGTTCTTCTCATTTCATTTTGCATCAGTTCATGTAAGTCTTTTTTAGGTTTTCCTGGACGTATTCTCCTTGCCTTTTCTTATAGCCCAGCTGTATTCTCTCACAGTCACATACCACAATTTGGTCAGCCATTACCCAACTAGGGAGCATCCCCTCAATTTCCAATCCTTTGCCACCACAAAAAAAGCTGCTATAAATATTTTTGTTTTATAGGTCTTTTTCTTTGCTTTTTTATTTCTTTGAGATATAAACCTGGTAGAGTTGTTGCTAGATAAAACAGTATACCACAGCTATATAGTTTTTGGGGGAATAGGTACTACTATTTTTACTTTTGTGGGGAGGGGAGAAGGCAGGACAATTGAGGTTAAGTCACTTGCCCAGTGTCGCATGACTAGTAAGTGTTAAGTATCTGAGTCCAGATTTGAACCCAGGTCCTCCTGACTCCAGGCCAGTGTTCTATTCACTGCACCACCTAGCCACCCTAGTATTATTTTTTTTTAAAGCAAACATAATGGCATATAATGTAATTTAAATTCTGGGACTTCACTCTTTTACTGAGGATGGAACTAAGTAAGGTGGGGCATTGAACAATTACCACTGTCAAGTTAACTTATCAAATCTTCTCTTTATTTTTGCTCTATTTAGTATTTGGTTTTATGTATGGGACAGCTAGGTGGTGTAGCGCATAGAGCTCCAAGCCTGGAGCCAGGAAGACATGAATTCAAATCTGGCCTCAGACTCTTACTAGCTGTGTGACCCTGAACAAGTCACTGAATCATGTTTACCCTAGTTCCTCATATACAAAATGAGATGGAGAAGGAAATGGCAAACCGCTCCAGTATCTTTGACAAAAATATCACAAATGGAGTCTTAAAGAGTTGGATACAACCAAAACACAACAAAATTTATATCTGATAAGGTTTTTCATGGTATGTTTAATAGTGAATTATTGATATAACTGGTTATTGACATAAATTGTTTTCCCATAGCGTTCCTCTTTCTACTGTCAATGGATACATCTACAACATTCATCCTATTTATAAAGTGGTAAAACTGAGATGTGAAACCATAGCCCAAAAGAGGAAATTAATATACTTTTCTTTGAAACTGTCAGGAATATCAATATTTGTACTTTCTGATGGGCTATATTCATCTCCATTTTCACTCACTCAGTGTGAGTGAACTCCAGTTGTTGAAACAGTAAGATTGTGAACACCAAAAAAAAAAATGGACAGCTAGGTGGTTCAGTGGATAGAATGACAGGCCTGGAGTTATGAAGACTCATCTTCCTGAGTTCAAATCTGGCCTTAGACACTTACTAGCTGTATGACTCTATTTGCTTCAGTTTCCTCATCTGTAAAATGGACTGGAGAGGGAAATGGCAAATTATTCCCAGATCTTTGCCAAGAAAACCCCTAATGAGATCACAGAGAGTCCAACACAACTAAAATACGACTGAACAACAACAACTAAAAGGAGTAACTCTTTGAAGAGACAATAAATCTATGCATGCAACCACATAAGGACGTGAATTTATTTGATTTGTAAAATAAGGGCTAAAGGTCTAAAAAGTATAAGCTTAGCTTGAGATTTAAACAATCACTTTGCTTCTCAGGACTTTATTTTGCAATTTCATTAGAAGAGGGAGACGAATAGAAAATGTCTATTTTGCGTGAGCTGAGAATATTTAAAAGGACAACAGGTGATGAAGTGGCACTGATCACCCTATAGCTCTTCCTGGGGATAAAGGTGATTTCATCCATTTTACAGGCTGACATATATGACTTATGATTAACTCTATCCAGAACTATCTATGCCATGTTCTTGTTTGTCCTTCTTTCTCTAAGAGGACCATGAGTTCAGGAAGGTGATGCCATGACTTGCAAGTGAATTGGCTTTAAGTGAGGGAGGGCTGTGCAGAATCATTAGCCTCACTTTCTCCTCTGGAGATATCTGGGTCAAGCAGCAGAGTATATAGATCAGGACAGGGTTGGGGTAAAAAGGGTAGTTTTCTGTGCTCTATCATATTCAGGCTCCTCAATCAAAAAAAAAAGAGTATTTTTTCCCTATTTTGTGTTTTTCCACAAGCACTAATAAAATGAGGTTTAGACTTATTCTGTCTGTAACCTCTCTGACTGAATTCTGATATTCAATAATTTAATGGAAATAATGGAAAGTTTTGGAAAACATATTATACAGTTTTGGGAGAAGTGTGTAGTGTACAACAAGGTGACTTGTTGTGTAGGTTTTGCTATAAGAAATGAGGAGCAGACAGACTTCTTAATAACCTGGGGAGACATATAAACTGTTGCTGAGTGAGAAGAGCAGAACCAGGAGAAATTTGTACACAATCACAGACACAACATATGTGTGACGATTAACTTCAATGAACTGGGCTCCTCTCAGCAATGTAAGGTTATAAGACAACTCCAAAAGGCTCATGACCGAAAGAAGTATATACATCTGGAGAAAGAGGTGTGGAGTCTGAATGCAGATTGAAAGAAACTACTTGCTGTGTTTCTTTTTCTTATTTTGTTTTGTTTCCTCTTTCCCACTGATCGTTCCATCAGGTATAATCCTTCTTTACAACCTGACTAATGATTAATGTGAAGATATTTGTAGATGCTATATTTGAATGCATGCTACCATGATTGGGGGGGAAGAGGGGGAGAAAATCTGAAACTCGAGGGGCTGTAGAACTGAATATTGTAAACTAAAAGTAAATAAACTAATTTAATATTTTTTTAAAAAGTCCTTTGATATCTTGTCAGAGACAATATGGACCATTTGTCTGCTCCAATTTGGTACCTTTTCATTATTTATGGCATATCCTCCACCAAAGACCTATTATGATGCTTTACTGGGTTTGAAAGTGGCCTTAAATTTTCAATGTATAAGGTCTGGTGGCCCTGCAAAGCTAAAAGTGCTTCAAATATGGTCCCACTTGGAAAGTACATGCTCCTTGTCTGAGAACAAACCTAGTTAATTTGGAGGCCCTTGCCATACTGGGTACAGGGTGATAGCAGAACTAAGTCTTACTTTAATTACAGATGTTTGAAGTAACAAAGTGTGACTATGAAATGAAGTATAGAAATCCAATGTTCCTTCTAGCCACCAAGAAAACCTTCCATTTACTTCTACAACAATGGTTATGAGGCCAGTTTTCCCCACCACTTATCAAGGGTTGTTCTCAACCAGATTGTGCAAATTCAACTTTCAGTGAGTTGGTGACTAAGACTGATATATGATCTAAGAATAAAACTGGAGCTATTTTGACTCTACCTTGAACATAGATATAAATAGAGCATTGAGGGGCAGCTAGGTGGTGCAATGAATAGAGCACCGGGCATGGAGTCAGGAGGACCTGAGTTCAAATCTGGCCTCAGATACTTAACACAAAACTAGCCATGTGACTTTGGCAAGTCACTTGATCCCAATTGCCCCTCCGATAAATAAATAGATAGATAGATAGATAGATAGATAGATAAATACATAAATGAATGAATGAATGAATAAATAGATAAATAAAGAGACTAAATAAATAGATAGATGAATGAATGAATGAATGAATGAATGAATGAATGAAGCATTGACCAGGAATGCTTTAGCTTGTCCAAGTGTGCTGACATACCCTGATAGAAGCAGCTTTTGGGGGAAACTATATGCTCTTTCCAGAGCTGCCAATTTCAAAACATATCTTTGACCTCGAAACTGAAGAAATGTTTATTCTTGGATAGAGTTTTGATTTTGTCAAGGGGAACATTCATTCTACCAAGTTTTGAAATACCTCTACAACTTGTCATGATCATCATCATCAAAGCTACGGAGTGTATGGTGATTTAAGGTTTTACAAAGCATCTTACAGATATTATATCATATTTATACTCACTTATCCCCATTTTACATATGCTGAAACCGAGACAAAAATAGGTTAAATGAATCGCCCAGCTAGTAGGTATCTGAGGCTGGATTTGAACTCAAATCTTCCTGATTCCATGCCCAGTGCTCCATCCACTGCGGTGGAGAAAAGGTTGGTAATAACTGTTTCTCACTCTGGCTTCATGCATCACTTTGGTTTGCATGTTTTAATGCATTTACACTTTCAGCATGTATTTCTGCCATTTATATATTTGTTCTCCTCCAAAAGACTATCCCAACACATTCTTCTATATTCTATGTAAGCTTAATGTTGGTTGAGTTAAAGTGAATTGACAAAATACAGAAAATATGAACATATTTTTCTCCCCAAGTCTCAAGAAAATACCTAAGAATCTAGAGTTATTCTGTTTGTCCTTTTAGATAAATTTTTCTTGGTATCTTTTGTTTTTATACCATATGCTTTCCGCTATATCTCTACTATTATACTCTTTCAAAGAGCTGTCACTTATAACAGAATTAAATAAAGGAAGACAAAAATTTCAACAAAACTAACAAACATAAAACAAATAACTTACAAGACCTCGTGTTTCATACCCGTGGACGCCATCCCCAGCTCCTCCAAAGAAGAATGAGCAGATAAGTTCTTAAAGCTTGATCGTTATCATTTGGCAGCACTCAGTTTTGCTTATTTCATTAATTGTGTATATTATTATTTCATTAATTGTGTATATTATTTTCCTGGTTCTATTTATTTTACTTGACATGAGTTCATGTAAATCTTTCAATACTTCTCTATATTCATTATATTTCTTGTTTCTTACAGCATAGTAATATTCCATTCATTATATTATATGCTTCAAATAGTTAACCCATTCCCCAATAAATGGACATCTGCTTTTTCTACTTTGCTATCACAATACATTCTGCTCTCTACGTATTTTGTTGTAGTCTGCAATATGTCAGAAATACCATTTGGGTTGATCATCTTTTATTTTTCATCTTAATTATTTGATTACATATAAGGACCCCACCAGGTCCTATTCCAGTCACTGCTCTGCTCTAAAACTGTCAATGATTCTCTTTTACTTATAAAATATAGACTCACTGGAATGTTCCCCAGTAAGACCCCCACACACAGTTTGACTCCTTTCTCATAGCATTTCATATTACTCCATATCAATCATGTTATGTTCTAGCATGACTGAAACTAAACTATTTCCTATCCCCCAAATGTCACCTGCCATCTCCTATTTCCTTGTGTTCATTCAGGTCATTCTTCTTGTATGGAATTTACTTTGTTCTCATCTTTGCCCAGGCAAATTCTTCTCTTCCTACTTGTGTGAACTGAAATAGAACCAAAAAAGTGAAATCAAGAGGACAATATTACAATAGAAACATATTATCTTCATATTGCTTCAGTATGGATGAAGCAGCAATAAAAGGTTACAAAATTCAGGTTAAGTACGATGGTTAATGTTGGTGCCAAACTTTTAAGGTTAAAACATCCATCTTCTCTTTCTATTAATTATAGAAATGGAAAGTTGCATAAATTGTCAGTTGCAATCACTTTATTCCACAGTTTTGCTTAAATGTGTCTATATATTTACTTGTGTTTGTGTGTGTGTGTGTGTGTGTGTGTGTTTAATGGGGGAAAAAACTACGGTGGGAGAGTACTGCAAAGTGATTTGTGTGGCAAATCTCTAGTAGCAGTTGGCTCTGAGTGGGTCACAGTAAATCTGATAAGAGAAACTAGTTCCTCAGAAAGAAGGATGTGGAATGTGGAAGCAAAACTCAGACATGTGTGTGTAACCATCATATCAGTTGATTCCATCTTCCACAAGGTCACATGCCATATATAACGTGACCTTATAGTAACACATACCTCCGAACAGTCTCTAAGCTCCTTGGCAGTAAGAACATTATCATTTTGCCTATTATACATAAAAAGTATTTAATCCATATTTGTTGCTTTGACAAGTTGAAAAGATTTTTTTTTCCTTTTTCATGGCATTACTACTGGCATGTTTCAGCTTGCTTATGTGTGTCTCCATTCTCATTTGAATTATTTATAATATGAATTTTTCTGAAGTCGTTAGTGGCCCTCAGCTCAAATGTCACTGGGATATACATCATTACTGGGAGAAGGTTAGTGTTAATAAAATGGGGTTTCATGGTGTCAAGAAGTTTGGGATCATCAAAATCACTATACAGTTTGCCAAACAGCTCGACTGAATCTTAAATTTCTACTCAGTTCCAGACCCAGATCATTATGAATCTTCAGAACTTATCTAAAATATGTGTTTTGATGGAATGTTCTGACTGGCTGCCTTCTCTTTTCAATACTACAATTTGGACAATCTGCATTTTTAATTTTTTTACATATATGGTTAGGGGCTGGATGATCAAAGAATTAACACCTACTTGACATAATTTGCCTAAATTTCACTGACACATTTGAAAAAACGTTGTGAACAAGGGGATTGATGAATTATGCTTTTAAATAAAGTGACTGTTGATGAATCTCTCCATATGTGTCTAACCTAAATGTTATAAAGGAAACACATTTTGTCACCAGGATAGTACTTCAGTTGTTTTTTTTTTTCAAAATGTTAGAATCTGTCACAGTTTGTACCATTGCATTGTCCTTAACAATCTAGAATTTCCACATTATAATGAGGTGTTAATGTGAAGTTAATAAGGAGGAGTGGCTTTTTTTTCATTGTGATATGCATTTAGATAAACAAGCCATTGAGCTTGTTCATAAAGGTGGATGGTAGATAGATAGATAGATAGATAGATAGATAGATAGATAGATAGATAGATAGATGAGATAGACAGACAGACAGATGAGGTAGACGGGCAGATAGACAAGTAGACAGATAGGTAGTTAGGTAAATAGGTAGACACTGCAGACAAGCAGTGAACTAATCACAGAATTGAATATAAAAGGAAAATAGCAAGCTGGAATAGCTCTGTGAAATTGTGTGGCACTTTAAATGACCAGAAACACAAATCCCATTTTTAAAAATATCCGGTATTTTTCTATGTGCTATATGCCAATATATCTTTAAATTTTGAAATAATGTAATCTCAGAGAAAGCAAAATTGTGGATCACCAAAAAGGCAAAGAAGAAATCCATATGAGCACAAACAGGTTGCACCATAGTATAAGCAATGAATTGCATTCATGATGGCATTAAAGGTATCAACACAGAAATATATGACCAGAAAAGAGAGAGAGAGCCAGTCATCCACAGATGCAAGGAACCAGTTATAAAGGGATAATAGATTCCAATGTACTTCACTGTATTCTTATGATGTCAAGAGGATACAGAAAAATGTCTCTAGTATGATGAAGGATTTATGGAAGGACAAGGACAAGAGTTACATGGCAATGAAAAGGCACAGACTAATTGTCATATGTACCATTAGAGAATACCCATATTAATGCAATCATAGATGAATTAAAGTACTTAAGCATCATTAGAAGAGGATAATTAGAGATTATAAGTAGTATTGTTTCTCAAAACAGCAAAAAGAAGAGAAAGGGAAATGAATAACATAAAGCTTGTCAATTAGACCTAAGTTAAATAACCCCAAAACTATTTTTAGATGAACCTGTTGGAAGTATAAATACATGTGAAATAGAATATAATTTCACATATTTCCATACGGATCTATTCTTACCAGGATGACAGTGTAACTAAACTATTTGGATTCCATCATCTCTGTATCTAATGTGATACATAAAGGAATAGAAATAATGCTTCAAAAGATGAAGTAGGGAAGATTATCCAGACTTGACCAAGTTAATAAATAAAAATTCATGCTAAAGATGACATTGTTTTATTAAATACTTCAAGAAATCAATTTTTAAAATATTTTAAAATAAGGGTAGGGTTGGGAAGTAGCAGGGGTCCAAAAGAATGTAAAATAAAAGATATTTGCATAAATGTAGAAGAGTGGTATGATCCACTAAGAATAGGTCAGAATGAACTGAGGTTGATGATGAATGTTAATGATTTATTTTTTAAAAAGGATAAAAAGACCAGATTAGAAAAAAAAAAAGAGGATCAAAGATGAAATACGATTGCTGTTCAGTTTTGGGGAATATGAAAACAGTGGAGAGAACTATTCCATTCTGTTTTTTCTTCTGTTTTCTCTGCCAAGAGGAAAAAAAAGGCATTCCAAATGGCAAAGAGAGAACAAAGAGTTAACAGCTATATAGAAACTAAAGTTTTATATGCTAAAAATAAAAAAGACCTGGATTGAAGTCCCACATATCATATTTCATAACTAACTTAACAATGGGAACATCATTTAAATCCTTTGAGCTTTAGTCTCTTTGCCAATATAAGTATAACAATACCTAAGACACCTAATTCACAGGATTATTGTGAAGTGCAAATGAAATTTTAAGAAAGTAAATTCAGAAAAAAAAGAAAAATTCAGGGCTGAATTGGACCTTAGAGGACTTTAAAATGCCATGTAAATGTAAATTATTACAATAAATGAGGATATAGTAACTTTGTGAGATGAACCTTATCATAGGATGCTAGAGAATCCATAGATGTGATTACTGAACCACTGTTAGTCATGTTTGTAGATACTCATCAATTGATAACTGGTTAAATAAGTAGTAGTAAATGAATTAAATTGATTATTATTACACTGTAGGAAATTCAGGGAAATATGAGATGATACAGACTGAAACAAGCAGAAATAGGAAGACAGTTCAATGACCACAATATATAAATGGAAATAACAGCATAACAAACAAAACTGTAATTATAATGACAAATCTTGACTCCAAAGAGAAATTACGATAAAAGTTTTAAAATAAAGATCACATGAAATCAAAGATATGTGACAAGGTTTTAGATGGGCAATGTCATCTCATTTTTTTTTTTAAAGAAAAGTTCTTTAAAGAACTAGAAACTAAGATAATGTTTATCATTTGAAGAATGGTTAAATAAATTATGGTATATTAATTTAATGGACTATAATTGTGCTATAAGAAATGATGAACAGGATCATTTAAAAGGAACCTGAGAAAACTTGTATAAACTGATACACTGCAAAATCAGTGTAAGCAGAATACTTAACATAATAGTACCATAAAAACAAGTTTGAAAGACTTAAGAACATGGCTCAGTGAAATTACCAACTACTATTTTAAAGTATCAATGATAAAATGTGTTACCCAATTCTTGACAAAGAACATGTGATGAATTCATGATACAGAATGAAGTATATTATTTTTTGTACTTAGTTAATGCAAGAATCCATTTTTCCCCATCTGTATTTTGTCTGAAAAAAGAAGCTTTGTTTTTCTTTTTTTCTTTTTAGTTGGAGGGGGTAGGAAATGAAATAAATATTTGCTGATTAAAAAAATAAATTTTGAAAGGTTTTTAAAATATGCATTCTGTTATATAATAACCTAAAAAACCTTTTACTTCTTCCTTTCTCATATTATTATCAAGAATACCCTTGAAGTCTCCATAAAGCAATCTCAGAAAGATTTTAATGCATTAAGAAAGGAACACATATGCGTCATTAGTTGACTATTTATTCTTGATTCTTTTTTTTTTTCTTTCAAAGGCATTCTACTAAGAAAGTCGAGAAGAATTCAAGGTAATTTCCATGCCAAGATAAAGACATTTGAGTAGGATTTTACTGTGAGTCATATAATTGTTGGTACTCTTAATATGGGATCACTGTCCAAAGGTAAGCAATTGGCATATTCCTATAGAAATTAAAGTATAATGAGATTCTTCATAAGAATAAATAGATAAGTCATATTTGTATGGCAGAACATATTGAAAGTCCTGACCAAAGTGATGGAATTGGTTTCTTTTTGTGCCCAAAAGTGTGTGTGTGTGTGTGTGTGTGTGTGTGTGTGAGAGAGAGAGAGAGAGAGAGAGAGAGAGAGGAAGTGAGAGAGAGAGAGAGAGAGAGAGAGAGAGAGAGAGACAGAGAGACAGAGAGACAGAGAGACAGAGAGAGAGACAGAGAGAGAGACAGAGAGAGAGACAGAGAGAGAGAGAGAGAGAGTTTATTCTCTCAGGTTTCTGGTCATCTCTTCTGAAATATGTGAGTACTCTTGTGAGTACTGCTCACAAGCAGACCATGATGAATATAATACCTTAAGTACTTATATTTGAAAAGATGAGGAAGCATTGTATTTCACAAAGAATAGAATGAGATCCTCAGAATTAAGCCACATAACAACCCTTCAACTAAGTGGTTATATCTATTATTTCCCCCTTGACTAATGTCTTCTTCATGATAAACAATGTCATTTACTTCAACAAATCCTTGCATGATATGACTCAAGTCCCTCTACTAACTTGTTAACCCTCTTCTAGATGCTTTCCAGCTTATCAATGCCCTTCTTAAACTGAAGTACCCAGAACTTAATGTTATATTCCTGATATGTTCTGACAAGAGCCAGAGTAAAGAGAGAATATAAACTCCTTTTTCCTGAACATTGCCTCCCTTAAAGCAGCACAGTATCTCATTAATTTTTTGTCTGCCCAATTGCACTGCTAAATTATTTTGACCTTACAGTACATTAAAACTCCCAACTCTTTCCCAGAAAAGTTTCTATCTAACTATGCTTTCCCTAACCTGTGCTTCTGAATTTGATTTGTTAAATTCAAGTATAAGATGATATATGTTTCCTCCTTAGATGTAACATTCGTAAATTCAGCTCAAAGCCCTAGACTGAAGATTTTTTGGGTCATTCTTCTGATGTCCTCTGTGAGATAACCTCTTCCAGGTTCACATTAAACAACAGTGCTGCTCTCCCCAAAAAGTGCTTTCTTTAAGATGAGAGATAGAAGATACTAGATATACTAAGCACTAAATGACATTAACAAAAATAAACCTCGTTTAGCAGACATGGAAAAGTCATTATAACTATAGCAGTCAGTTCTGAATAAGCTCTCCTTGTACTTTAAAATTTGGTTGGTTAGCTAAGAAACAAAAGATAAAAGCAAGAAGTCACTGCATGGAATTATACCTCTGAATAAGCTGTAAAGCTTGAAAATTTGGAAAAATATAAGAGTAATAATATTGACTTTTCTAACCTTTCCTAGAGAAATTTAATGAATCAGTGCAAAATAGTAATCACAATAAGGAAGGTAGAAAGTACCTAGAAACTGCCTCACCCTGGGGTGGGAGGAATATATACATATATACAAACACATACACACACACACACACACATATATATATATATATATGCATATATACACACATATACATATGTACACATATGCATGTATATGTGTATGTATGTATACACAGAGAGATGTCTGATGTCTAACCAAGTAAAAAATTGGTACAGAATACAAACGTGCAAAACATTTTGGAAGGAATGTCTATAATATGCTAAAAACTTCTTCACTGCTTCAACGGGAATAGAATAATGGGTTTACAAATTCAGATTGCATCCATGGTCTTTTGCCAATTTGATAAGTGATAGGAAATGATTAGGGAAGGACATATTTTCCTTCCCATTTTGTCTGCCTTGGAAGTTGTGATGAGACTTCATGATGCTCTTCAATCAGGATCCTCAGATTGTACAGCACTGAAAAAGATATCCTAAACAAAGATTTGCTCAAGCAAAGGCAAAAAGAGACTTTCAAGTCTCTGAGGAACAATATTTGTTCTTTATTGGTCCTTATTCTTTTCCCACTGGAAAAAGGAAAGGGGAAAAGCCATTCTTCCAGATCTCTGTCCTCTCCCACTCTGAAATTCACAGCAGAAGGACAGCTTCTCATGAGGTTAATGATTCCTTTCTGGTTCAGAATCATACACTACTATTATTATTTTCAGTTTGATTTGAGAAAAAAAGTACACCTCCAAATGAATATGTAGGCTGAATTCAATGTTTTAACGAGAACACGCTGTTTCTGACTGTTCATGGCAACTGCCACAGCTGTCTCAAAAACTAAGTGAGAAGTCCTTGAGGCAATTCAACCTAAGAAATGTGTACCACTAGAAAGTAAAAGACATATCACTCTTAATAGAGTTATGAGGAGCCTCACTACAGTATAAAATTGTGTAAGGAAGACTCAAATATTAACAAACAGCCTCTATCAGACCAGTATATACCCTTTAGTGCCCACCCTGGAACTACAACTGCAAATTAATTGCATGTACTACATGTTGTATTACCTGACAAATCTATTTTACTCAAGCACAAAGATCTCTTATTTAAGTAAGCAGCAGTATTGGCCTCCATAGGTTACAGGCCATGGGTTCTTGTCTGTCCCTAAGACACAAGACAAACCCATTCAGGAAGATAAAATAATGCAGTTTTATCTTTTAATATATAACTGTGATGTTCTTTCTCAGAGAAAAATAAGCTTATGTTTGGTTTTTATTCTTGTGATTGAAGGCCAAGGCAAAAATAAACCTCAAACTAAGGCAGCAGATATGGCAATTTATATGTAAAGCTAAAAAGGAGGAAGAAAACAAAAGAGTTGTGGAAAATTCCTCTTTTTCCCTCATCTAGTCCTCCCTGTTACGTGCTAAAAGATTTGATAAAGGAGATGCTCGTATACTCTGAGTGGTAATTTCATTCTTTTTGTGGGTATGCATTTACTCGTCCTTTAGACCCTGTACTAGACACAACTCTGAAGTATCTTATTTAAGTGTCTTCCCACTTACTGCCATAGGCACTTTCCTGGCATTTTCCCCTTTCCTTCTTACCCCTTACCCCAATAATATCCCCTGAGCCCTTCATTGTGGCATCTCATCTAGATGTGCCCACCCCAGACAATATTCCACGCTAAAAGTTCCCACCATCTCAGAATCCTGACTTCCCAATCATTCCCCACTCTGAACTCAGCTAGTTATTAATTCAATATCAATCCCCTAATTATGACTTAGAGCTGAAATATCTCACTATTCCAAGATAGAATGATTTAGAAATCCTGAATCAGATCAACTTGAAACTTACAGAATAAAAATGGCTACCATTTCTAGACATGTTTGAGATCTGCAAAGCACTTGACATATGTTATATCTCTGTCATATCTCTTTTTGAGCCTCACAACAACCCGAATTTGGTGGTACTACTATCCCCATTTTACAGATGAAGAGAGGCCGAGTGACTTGGCCAGCATCATTCAGCTAGTAAATGGAAGAGACAGAACTGTAAACCAGGTCTTCTGACTCCAAGCCCAGTGTTCTGTCTACTATACCATTTACCTGATACCCTGTTCTGTGACACAAAAAGGTACATTAGTTTTAAGACTATTATTGGTTCCATGCTAGGTGTTACAAGTTAAAATTTTGACAGATGGATTTCAACTTGAAGGCATGTGTCCTGGAGAGGGCTACAATATGAGCAAAAGAGTTAAAAAAAAAAAAAAGACAGTGACATAAAGATCATAAAGATTCCAGTTCCTTCCAACACCACTTCAAAGAAAGGAAGAAACTGTTTCATACAAAACAAAAGAACAACAAACAGAAAAGATAGTAGGAAAGAATGTACAGGGATGTTAATCCTCAAAAAACAAAATGCACAAAGGAAAACAGTATCAAATTAGTGGTAACTAGGTGGCACAGGAGATAGATGGGCTAGGCCTGGAGGAAGACTTGAGCTCAAATCCAGTCTCAGACATGTCCTAGCTGTGTGACCTTAGACGAGTCACTTAACCTCTGTCTCCCTTATGTTCCTCAAACCTAAAATGTGGATAATGATAGCATGTACCTCCAGGGGTTGTTATGAGGATCAAATGATTGTTAAAGTACTTAGCACACTATCTGACTAGGAATTTAATCAATGCAGATTTCCTTCCTTTTTCACTCTCTCCTTTTCTTCTTTCCTCCTTTCATTCCTTTTCTTTATTCCCTTCTTTGATTCCTTCTTTCCTTCTTTTCTTTCTTCTCCGGATTCCTTCTAGATAAACCAGTGCCATACGGGAAGGTGGGTGGGTCCTTTCTCCTGGTTCAAGAAAGCTTTGCTTTTAGCCAGAGGGCAAGTCCACAATCACGTAGCCCTCATCAGTCACCTGAATTGCTGCCTGCCCTAGCAGGAACTGTGCTGAGATGAAAGGAGATGGAAGCTGCTCTAAGCCAGACTTCTTAGTCGCCCTCCAGGTCAAGTACTGAGAGTCCTGCCTGGCTTTTAGCAGCTGCCTCTCCCTCTCTGAATCCTCCTCAGAGTGACCAGTTTGACAAGAATTTCACCAATTTTAAAGGCAGGAAAAGTTTGGAAAAAAACAGTGTGGATCTTCTTTAGGCAGCCAGGCAACATTGTAAATAAAGTGCCAGACATACAGGCTGGAAGGCCTGAGTTTAAATCCTGACTCTCACTGAGTAACTAAGTGTCTCTGGCTGGTGCAAATCTCTTACCCCCTCAGCTTCAGTTTTCTCAACTGTAAAATGGGAAGAATAAGAGTAACTACTGCCACAGAGTTCCCATGAGGATCAAATGAGCTAACACATGTAAAGAAGCTCTTTATAGACTTCAAAGTGCTGTATAAATATTAGTTATTATTTTGTTAGTATATAGATGGGTAAAATAATTTCTAAGAATTTCCTTTATTGTGAATTTTCCTTTGTTCCTTTTTGATGCTATTAACGAGGTTTTTCCTCTCTCCCTTTTTAAATAGTAAAATGAGCTAATTGCCTATTTTTTTTAAATCAGCTCCTACTTTAGATTATTAATCCAATGGGGGTTTTGCTTTTTTTGTTCTATATTTTTTTATTTATATATATAGTTTGTTTTATATTTTATATATATATATATATTGTTTTATATTTATTTATATATATAGTATTTAATTAGGATTTTTGATTCATGCTACTCATCTCCTAACAGAGAGGGGATGGACTCAAAATGTGGAATAACACATATATTTGCCTGATGATATATACTTGTCACGAGGATTTTGTTTTTCTTTCTTCCTTTTTTATTGGCAGAGAGGTTGGGAAGAGAAAAAAAAAATGTTTGTTTTAATTGAAAAGGGAAAAAAAGCCCAGCAAGTTGGAGGGGAGCAGGGAGTAGAAAGGAGGAGAGTCAGAGTCACAAAAATATCCATAGTAGAAAGACTGAAGAATGAGCAAAAGTAAAAAAAAAACCCAAACCTGATACTCTTTTTAAAAATCCCATCCATAAACCAGCAGAAGAAGACAATGACAATAGTAATTGTAAGCAGGACACAAGAAAAGAGGATGGATTGGTCCTAAGGACTCTGAGTCAGTGAAAGGTCTATTAAAATGAATGAAGGGAAAAATAGGCAAATTAGAAGTCATGAAGGAACTTCTGAAGAATCATAAATAGCTTAGAACAGAGGCTGAAAATCCTTGTCAGAGTAGTAAACAATCTGAAAAACAAAGTGGAGGAAACAGAACTCAAAAATGCAGTGATAAAACATGAGATATTAGAACAATGTCAAAAGACTAAAAAGACATTGGAATAAATACCTCATGAGATTTATTTATGATTTATTCATCTTTTTATCTATTATTTGAAAAAATTATCTGGAAAGCAAAAGAGGCTATAATTTGAGGTTCATCAGACTCCCTGAAAATATTATAAAACAAAGAGCCTAAAAACAATATTACAGGAAATCACAGAAAAAACTGAATAGAATTAGTTACCATAGACCAAATTGAAAATAAAAAAACAATCTGCATTATATGTTTATAATAACTAAGACTAGTCCCAGAAAAGAGTTGAGAAGATGAATTTCCCACTTTTCTTTGCAGAGGTAAGGGCATATAGAGATGTCATATGTATATGCTGTCAGACTTCCCCATAGTACTTTTGTTCAACATTTTTTCTTTTTGCTACAAGCTGGTTAGGAGAGAGGGGAAGAATATATTTAGAAATAAAGGTGATATTATATGTATGTATTATATATGTGTGTGTAAATATGTATATATATATATATACATATATATAATATACATATGTGTGTATGGTTTTATATGAAACTAGGAATAACTCATGTCAATGTCCAAGAGAAAGGTAAATTTTAACACAAAAAGAAATGTAATCATTGAGTTCCAGTGCTTGCAGGTCAGAGAAAAATACCGTAAGCAGCCAGGAAGAAAAAGATCATATCCTAAGGCATCTCAGATAGAATAACATGGGATTTTGCAGCCCATGTCAAAAAGGGAAAGGAGGGGATACAATTTACCAAAAGGAAAAATGAAAAGGAGAGGGGAATTATGTCTAAGAATAATTAATTATGCAAATCTCAGCTTAATCCTACAGTGGGAGAAATGGACCCTTTTCCATTTAATTAATTAAATTAATGACTTTCAAGCATTCTGGTTGAGAGACCTGAGCTTAGCAGAATGTTTAAAATAGCACAATAAAAAATACTAAGGTGGGGAAACATATTAGGCATGTTAAAGAAACAGTGACTGACCTAACTGGGTTACTCCATACAGAATGTTCTCGAGAATAATTGGAGATAAACTGGAATGGTAGAATTATAGGATTTCAGAACCAGAAGGGAACTGAAAGGCCATATAATTCAACTTGGACCTGAATAGAAATGTCCTTTCAAGTCTCTTAGACATCTGGTCCTCCAAGTTTTTTATTTAAAAACCTATACTGATGGCAAGCTCAGTTATCTTGCTAACTAGGCTGTTTCATTATTAGATGGTTCTAATATGTCACATCAGTCCTGGGACTCATACATAATTAGTGAGGTGTTTGGAGGTTTAATTCTTAAAATTTCAGGCCAATTTTTCCACCATAATTTCTATTTGACTTCTGCTTTTGCCCTGGTCTCCTTATTTACTTTTAGAAAGAGATTTCTTAATAGTCTCTCTGTGGCTAATGTGTCCTTGGTTGTTGTGTTTGTTTACCTTTCTTGCATGTCTTTAGTCTGAGGTGTCCGAAAAACAAACAATTTTAGGTCTGATTTTTCTTTCTAGTAATGCTTTGGAAATCCCTTTATTCATTTAATATTTAGGCTCATATTTGCAGATTAGGTCACCTTGGGTGGCATCTTGAGTTCCTTTCATATTTGGACCATATTATTCCATTCCTTCCTGTTGTTTGTGGAGAGTGAAGACTAATATTGTGTCATTTGAATTTCCTTTCCTTTATGTTTGAAGGTCTTTCTGTTGGTGGCTTGCAGAATTCATTGTTAGTCATTGGAATTGTTCATTTTTACCACTGTGTATCACAGCACAGATTATTTTTTGCAGGTAATCTGCGAATTATTTCAATAGTCACTGTTTATGTTTAGAGGTTCTGGGCAGTTTTCTTATGTTATATTTTGCATTGTGATCAGGTTTGTGTTTTTTTGGTTTTTTGTTTGTTTTTTTAATTTGCTGTGTTCTTCTGGGAGTCTCATAATCTTTTAAATTGTCTCTAACCTTCTGCCTTTAAGAGCATGCTCTTCTTAGATAAAGGTCCTGTTTTCTTTTACTTTCATTGCTTTTTCTTTTGTCCAGATTGTCCTTCACTTTTACATATTGACATTTGCAATCACTTATTTTCTGTTTTGCTTTTGTTTGGTGAGATATCACCACAGGTTCAAATTTTTCTGTTCTTCCAATTATTTCTGCTGTGCAGGCCATAAATTCTACTCTCACAATTCTTTTTTCTCTTTTAAGCCATTCAGGTACATCCTGCTATGCTTTCATGTTCTCTTGGGAATACACAGGATCTTATCAGGTCTTGATTATTTTTCTTTGTCTTACATTCTTTACTTCATAAACTACTACTGCATTGACTACATGTCACACATGTCTGGACTTCTTTAGCTAATCTGGAGGCCACATTCCTTTCTACTTTTGATATCTTCCTGGTTGTTCCATCTTCATAGACTCAACATGTTTAATTAACTTTCTTTCCCCTGAGAACTTTGGTAATGTCAGTCATTTTTTCCTTATATTGCTCATTTTCTGACTCCTTCTCCTTTGGTTGTGGTTTCTCTAGGGGCTAGACCTAAAAACACTATCTCTTCCCATGCTATGCAATTCACATTTCATCAGCTTTCGTCACATTTCACATTTCATCTGTCTGCCCCAAGTGACTTCTAGGGGGGACAGAGTTTGCTCCCATTAGATGTTGTGTTCTTTTTCTCTCCCCTCAGGCTTAATGAAATGTCGTATAGCTATGTATGCCCTGCTCCACTTCCCTGTTTCTCAGTTCTCTGACTTAGTTCTATTGCAGCATACAGTTCTGCCTCACTGCAGATCCAGATACGGCAAGTTTCTACATTTTGGATTTCCTTCATACAGGGAGGAAGTGAGGTGGAAGTGAGTTATAAAAGTCTGTGGATCAGGTTATATAGCTCTGCCCATGTGTGAGAGGCTTTCTCTACTGTTAGTTTCATGAGGACAGCTTTATCTCACACATAATTCCCATTTTGGAAAGCATTGAGGTCATAAAGAATAGAAAAAATGACTAATCCTCTGTTTCACCAATCAAATGAAGTCTAATCGAACATTTTATAAATATAAATATAAATAATAATATATTTTATATATATAAATAAATTGTGTGCAAGCAGCAGGATGACTAGTCGATAGTTGATGTCACAGGAAAACCAGAGAGTCTACTTCCTATGATTTATTAGCAGTATTGCTCTGGGCAAATTTCTTCTAGTCTCTCACTATATCAGCTTGCCTTAAAGCTATACATTGGAAAATAGTTCCCATGTCCATTGGTAGAGAGAGTTTCCTAATTTGGAATTCCCTATATCAATAAAATCAGAGTTCTGGTTATTTTTTTTTTAATTTAGATGGAGTACACAGCAAAATCTGCTGGCGACACTGATTTTATTTCAGACAGGAACATAGCTAATATTACTTGGGCATAAGGTATACACAGTGGTATCTCAGGGTCAAAGAAATACTGATGGATCTACACATGACATAGTATCAAGATGTTATGAGGTATTTACTTTTTCTACACTCCTACGTCTCCAAAAACTTCCTAAGTGAATGGATTGAACTTGCTTTAGCCAATATGTGTTTGAAGCTTGTCAGCAAAATTACAAAGGCTATTAATTAGCACTCAGACCATTAATTAGAATGAAAGATTTAAAACCAATTTTCACTTCCCTATCAAAGGAAATAAAAGAAAAAAGACCTCTCTTCAATTAACAAGGTTCAACTCTAGCTACAGTTTTGGAAGAAAAAAATTCCAGCACCTTGTCTGTAAATGCTAGGAAGTACACAATGATACTGTGAAAATTAGAACAGAAAAAATGCCATGTTCAATGCAATTTATGGCATGTTTCATATTTCAAAGGCTTTGTGGCAAGTCAATTAATAATTTATATCTCTGAGAAATCACAACAAAGTTTCCACTCATCAATTGACTATAATACAAACAGATCTCAAGGGCTGAGCACGTAAACAGTCACCCAGCCTCCTGTGCCACATTCAGTTTTATTGTTTTGGAGTGTGCGTATGTGTGTAAATTAATTCCTCATGGGAACTGCACATATTCTCACCAGCATTTGCTTTTCTAAAAACTCCTCATTAAAAGTACAGTATACATCACGCAGACAATTCCCATTATTGTTTCCAATTTAGTTTTTTATTTTTGATTAGGAACTAGAATATAAAGGTGTCAAATCTTAATTTTAACACATTGTATTTATTCAACATGGAATGAACTATTTCATTTCTTTTTTCATTAAAAGGATGGGCAAGTCTTTGAGGCAGTAAAATACTGAAAACAAAGTGAATGCCCTTTAACTGGGTAACGGTTGTGAATAAATTGTGCTATATGACTATCAGTCACTCAACATTTATCAAGCACTAGCAATTCAACAAAACACAGAAGACATGGCTTCTCCCCTCAGAGAGTTCACATTCTAATGGGAAAGACAACATAAAAATACTACATACTTCATAGAGTATACACACACGATAAATGAGATATTATCACACCATAAGAAATAACAAATATGAGGAATTTAAGAAAATTGAGGAGATGTATGAAGTGATGAAGAGGGAAAAGTAGAAGAGAAGAATATACATACTCTGATAAATAAATTAACTAGCATTTATTAACCACCTCTTATGAGTCAGGAATTGTGGTATACTCCGGGGACACAAAGACAGAAATGAAATAGTCCTTGCCCTTAAGGTTCTTACATGCAAGAAGGAGAAAAAAGTAGATTTACACACACATACATATGTATTCAGTTTATCTAATGGCCACAATAATTTAAAGGAAAAAAACACGAAAATGTTGCTCCACTAAGATGGATTGCAATCATCAATCTTCTTCCTAGAGAAAAAAGGAGATAGTCTATTTCTCCGACTTCCTTCAAATCTCAGTTCTAATCTTCTAGCTGCTAGTGCCTTCCTCTCTGGAATTATTGTTGTTCAGTCATTTTTCATTTGGATCTGACTCTTCATGATCCCATTTGGGGTTTTCTTCACAGAGATATTGGAGTGGTTGGCTATCTCCTTTTCCAGTTCATTTTACAGATAAAGAACTGAGGTAAACAAGGTTAAAGGATTTGCCCAAGGTCATACAGATACTAAGTGTCTGAGGTTAGATTTGAACTCATATGAGTCTTCCTGACTTGGCAAGGGACTATATCCACTGTGTCACTTAGTTGTGCTACTAGGGGTTTGGCTTTGTGTTGTGTTGTGTTGTTCGGTCTTGTCGGACACTTTATGATGCTGTTTGGGATTTTCTTGGCAAAGATACGAGAGTTGTTTGCTGTTTTCTTCTCCAGCTCATTTTACAGATGAGGAAATTGAAGCAAACAGAATTAAGTGACTTGCCCCGAGTCACACAACTAGTTAATATCTGAAGTCATATTTGAACTCAGATCTTCCAGATCCTAGACTTAGTACTCTCTCCACTGTACCACCTAGCTGCCCTCTCCCCTCTGAGCTTACCTCCCATTTAATCACTGTTTACCTTGAATGTTTATAGATTTTATTGCTCACCTTCCCATTGCAATGTGAATTGCTTGAGGACAGCTACTATTTTTTTTACTTTTCTTTGTATTCCTAAGCATTTAGCACATTTAGCAAAGAGTAAGCACTTAATAAATGTTTTCTGATTGACTGATTGATACCACCTTCCTCTCAAAACACTGGGGGTGGGGGAGCAGAATGGGAAGGAGGTGTGGATAGGGAATCTATGGAAGCAGAATATCATATTCATTTGATGTGCTCTATTGTAAATGAGTTTACATAATTTTCATTTTTGTTACTTCAAGGGATGATGGAATGGAGGAAGGAATGTTGGGTAATGATCCTGAAGTAAAAAAAAAAAAAAGACACTAGTTATTAATTGGAAGAAAAACAAAAATATTAAATTGTAAGAAACTGAAGGAATACAGATTGAAATCATCAAAATAAATTTGCACTTATTGTCTACCAATTAGGAGATATAATTGTTTATTCTTTGGATTGGACTTTTTGACTATTCTATTCAATAAATCAGCAACTTAGGTTTCTATCTTTTTATCCATAAAAATAATATTTGTCTTTGACTTAATTCAATAGATATTTACTAAGCATGTACAATGTTTACGGCATTTATACGTTTCCATAGTTTAAAATTTACACTAGTTTGACCATATTATTTGAATGGTAACCAAGATTTTTGCAACATTTCAAAGTTTGGGTTTTAGTTGTTTATTTTAGACTGCTTGTCTCATTAAAAAAAAAACATTAAAATTACAAAGCTGGACCACCCCACATACACACACACACACACACACACACACACACACACACATACATGAACAAACACCCCAAATTTCAAATTTTAGGGATAAAAAACACTGTGAGAGAGTCTTCTATTTCTGAAAGTGTTCCATAGTTTCTTCACCCTAGTATCTGAGTAAAATATACAGCATTCAGTTCTATTAAGTGCCTTCAGTGTGTCAGATATGATGCCAGGACCTGGACATACAAAGACAAAATTAAATAATCCCTGCTCTTAGTTTGCATTCTGTTGAGGAAGAAACAATATATACTCATACAAGTACAAAATATACATAAAGCAATTTCTGACGAGAAAGTTTGCTAATAATAGAAGGAAGATTCCAGAGCATACACTGGAATATCAAGGAAAGTGAGATTAGAGAGATGGAATTGACATAGATGGGTATGAGGGATTAGGGGTAGTTGTTAATTAAGAGGACTTCAACCTATAATTCAGAGTCATAGAATACTGAAGGAAGCCATGGAATAGTAAATTGCTCACAATAGTAAAGGTATTGTTGATTTAATTATCAATCCCTGACTAAGAGGTGAAAATGGGAGATGAAGTGAGGAGAGAAAGGGGAAGAGATTAAGTGATGTTATATATTCAGGTCTGATGGTTCAGACGGGGTATTGGGAAATATTGTGGTCAGGCTGGTTACATAGAGGTGAAGCATTTTGAGGAACCCTTAGCCAAATAGCTCATCTCTGCACCACAACTTCCTATAATATTGAGTGTACTGGAGAAGACAAAGGAGGGTCTTTGTTCCTGGAATGATGGTCAGTGTGGACTAGGATAAGTGGCAGCACAGATATTCAGTACACAGTCCTTCCTGAAAGTCAAGGGGGAAGATGTAAAGAGTCACTCAGTTATAGTCACTATCAGGTCAGGTAGCAATAATGAGAGTTTCTCATTAATGCAGCAGTTCTCAACCTGTGTGTTATGTTCAGTTCGTAACAATGAAAATACATCCTGTGTATCAGATATTTACATTATGATTCATAACAGCAGCAAAAGCACAGTTATGAAGTAGCAATGAAAATAATTTTTTGGTTGGAGGTCACCACAACACGAGGAACTGTATTCAAGGGTCACGGCATTAGGAAGATTGAGAACCATTGCATTAATGGAAGAGAGAAACAAACTAAATGGGGGAGAGGGGAGGCACTAATCCAACTGCCATTGTTCTACCAAAGTAAATTTTTTCTTCTCAGTGAGAATATTTTAAATATCTGAATAACCACTGAATTGACAGTTCCACAATATATAAAATACTTGGAGACTAATAACCCACGAATCCCTCCTACCATCTTCTCTATGGTTCTTCTTCATTCTACCTACATAATTCTATAGCATTTGTTTAGGATGCTGTTAGCTTAACTAAGACCATGTCTGGCCAATCCAAAATAATTGGGTAACTGCCATGATCATCATAAAAGCTCACAAAAAGAAATTCCAGAGGGTTACATCAAGCAAAGATGGAAACCCAAGACTAACATGAGTACAGGAACTCCTCTGGTTGTCTGACCTTGTCTTTCTCTGCTGTATAAATAACTTACCCAATATTGCCATAGAGTGACTCTGTCCTCTCCAGGATACAGATGATCGCTTTCTAGATTATTCACCTCAGAAAACCTTTTATCTCACTTATATAGCAATGTCATCCATCACTTGTGCTGTGAACAAATTGGAAAGACCACCACCTAGTGACTGGAGGAGCTATTGCAAAATAATGTACATTAACTTTTGGTCTCTTTTCTTCTCTACATGATCATGCTTATCGTGAGGCTGTCACCACCCTTGCTTCTAGCAATTTGTAAGCCCAAGCATGAGCAGCTTTGCAGTGGACTACTGCTATGTATAGCTTTAAGGTTCTGACCGCATAGTATAGTGAACTCTCTATTTATTCAGCAGTAAACTAAAGCAAAACATTCATAGAAACAAAAGTACAGCATTCACAACGTTATAACATAGCAACTTATCACTAAAGTGACCACATAGTTTTCACCAAATTAGTTACATAGTTTTAAACAAAAGATGTCATTCAGTAAGTCATTAATTCGATCATCCTTAAGAAGCAAGCCTCCTTAAGGGACACAAAGTACAAAAGTCAAGATTCTCCACTCCTAGGTGACATTGTCTTAATCTCTCACCCAAATAATCTTCTTTCTTCTTGACTGGAGATTAGTTTCCAATCATTCTTAACTCAATCATCCTTAAGAGGTACAAGGTACAGAGTACAAAGTTCTTCCACCCCTAGACCACAGTAAAATCATGATCAGCATTAACTATCCAAGGAGAGGCCTTTTCATCTTGACTTGAGGCTGGCTCCCAAATGCCATGGTTCCTCTTCTTTGGGTCCAGCTCCTGCCTGAATCTACCCAGTCATCACCTGGATTCACAGGTAAGCAGCTCTCAGCTTCTTGTTCAGCTACCCTTGTAGCCCCTCATTCACTTCCATATTGAACTTCACAGTGTCTAGTCCACCTCAAGTCTTTCACAGTTTCTGTTTCTGGGAAGACAAAGCTTAACAGAGCCAAAACAACATCCATAGACATTGCCAGCACCATCATCAATTCACTGCCTTCTTGTGAAATCAGCACAGACTCACAAACAAGGTCCAAGAGGTCAACACAAATCATTAGTAAAGTCCCAGGACCTCCAAAACCCTCCTCCAGGACTTCTGGAAACAGACAACAAGAAAATCCTCTTTCAGGGCTTCCAGAAAGTTCCCAAGGGCTTCTGTACAAAGTATCACAAACACTAATCAACACAGACAGAACAGACAAAGTCCCAGGATACTACAAGTTTTCTCCTTCTCAACTCTGCCACCACAAGTGTTCCTTTCTCAGTTCTGTTCTCTCCTAGCTTGTGCTCAGCTTTTTATTTGGTCATTAGATCCTCCCTGTTCCACCCACCTCTTGCCTCCTTCCTGTTCCTGTCTTTGGCAAGTCCCCCCCACTGTGGGTTTCACAAATTCTGTTTGTTAACAAAGACTTCATATAATCATGGACAAGGCTCAAAAGAATCTTGAAGTGAAACAAGGTGCTAAATAATTAAATAGCTGAAACAAGGTGCTAAGTACTTCTTTTCTTGCCATTACACAATTGAGCTTAAAGAATAAAATATTTGTCTTGTCATAGGATCATAGATTTAGAAGTGGAAAGAACAGATGAAGAAACTGAGAAGCAGAAAAATTAAGTGACTTGCCCCACCTCACAAAAAAAGTAAGTAGAAGAGCTAGACTTTGAACCAAGTTTCCCTGACATCAAAGCAAGATATCTTCCCACTGCATCATGCTGCTTCTTGCTCTGACACCTGGCACAAAGCTATGATCTCCTCCTTATAACTGAGGATTTATTAGCTGATGCTCTCTCCACTATCATACCCAACATGAGGATCAACAATTCTTGTCCCCATGGCTTTATTTCTGTCATGAAGTACTCTCTGCATCTTTTATATGTGGCATGGGGCTATTTTATCTTCTTGACTCTATCTATACCTGGTTAGTGGTATTCCTGCTGCGATATCAAATGGGGGAACTAATCAGTCCCTATCTTTTGAATTGCTCTGCATGAACTGCTAAAACCACCTTCCCAGAATCACATAATTTTATAGCTGGAAGAGACCTAAAGTTGGAAGAGACCATATTGTCCAATCCTCACAAAGAAAGAAAAAAAGAAAGAAGAGAGGGGGGGGGGTGAGGG
>CM053591.1:11022605-11123707 GCA_028646515.1 Pseudochirops corinnae
AGAGAGGAGAGAGACAAAGAGACAGAGAGAGAGGAGAGTCCATTACCTCCTGAGTTAACATTTACTATATTTGTTAATGTTTTCTTTTTAAAATTGGGAGAAAAATAATGCCGAGAGATATGGCAGAAATATTTTTTTCTTTTTTCCATTTTGAAGGCTCTGAATTATTTTGAAGTTTTCTCCTTTCAACTTCTACTCATTACTCCTAGTTCCATTCCAGGGAGCCAAAGTCTAATCTCTCTGCCACTTGTTGTAATAGTCCTTAGACTACTTGACAGTTCTGTTCCCCCATGAGTCTTTTTTTTCTATGCTAAGCATCATCTTTTCTTTCAGCTGATGTTCATATTGCAAAGACTCAATGCCCTTTACAACTGATCTGACTTTCCTCTGTACTTCTCCAGCTTATTAATGTCATTCCTTAACCAAGGTGCTCATAGCTGGTTGTTGCCCAGATCTTCTCTCCCTGACTCAGATACTTGGAGCCTGCACCACCTACCTTTGTGTCCTGGTCCTGATTTAATTTAATTTGGGGCTTAATTTATGGTATCCCTGGGTCTTTGGCATCTGCCTTTTCTTTGCATTATTTTATCTACGTATACTTCTGACAAACATGTGTTAATCGGGTACTATGTCGGGGATGCCATGCTCAGACTTTAAGAGAAACAAAGTTTAAACGGCTCATGCTCCCTGCCCTCGTGGAACTTGGTTTCTGAGTCTCCTGTCTTACGATAGCTGACATCCCCACCCGATCTCCCTTTCCCACCATTTCTTGTCCTGATCTGTCTTCTTCCCCCAAGCCTGCTAGGTTCTGTTGCTGTCCAACTCCTGGTTTGCCATTTGCTAAGTATTTGTCAACAAAGTCTCTTTTTTAAATTGAGGAGAAAGTAATGCAGAGATATATGGAAGATGGAAGATCATTTTATTTTCCATTTTTAGTCCTAGTCTATCAACACATTAGTCATTTAACAATGTACACTGAACATCTCTTTTATCTAGGGATTTACCTGAAAAAAAAAATGTAAGCAGCTGTGGAAAAGGGAAGGAGATCATAAAAAGACAGTGTCTACCGAGGGATTCCGAAGATGTAAATTCTACTAGTCCTTCCTATCTCTTCTTTTAGAATATACTCTCCTAGAAGGCAAGGTGTATTCTGCACGAGGAACCTGCAGCCATCTGTAAATGCTGCACAATAGATAGCTTATTCATTGCAACATGAACTTCCCAAATACATTTCACAACAATAAACGTCCGATGGTTACAAAACACAATAATTCAGTCAATTAAAATCAGAAGGCATATGTGTTGCTATTGCCCAAGACACAAGAACCAGAGATCATAGGGCTTCAAGACCCCAAATTTTTGCAGAATAGATTTGCATGTATTAGTGTGGCCTCCTACCTCCTGAAATCCTCTGCTAATTCTGTCAAGTGTTGCGATTATCTACACACCACAATTTTTCATTCAATAGAGCAGAGGGTTGATTGATGCCAAGCTCCACTGCTCTTAGGTTTCCAGCAGATGTGCCTGGCTACTCCATATGGGTATCTGTGTTTTTCCTCCAGTTTAATTTCCCAACACACTTAGAGCTTTTAAACATTTTCAGACTGTTAAGTTGCACCTCTTTTCTTTGAAAATACTCCCAAGAGTTAGAGAAAGAGAAGTAATTATGAAATAAAACTTTAAAACAAGCCCCTGTTCACTTTGTTTTATTTTTTTCCCTGAGTTCTTAATTTTTCTTTGTTCCAATCTGTTCTTTTTCAAGAGGTACTTGTGATCTATTTTGGGATGTTTCCAATTTGTGGAAATAAATTCAAATTGGAGGTGTCAGCACAGCTCTACAGGCTATGCAGAAGACACAGAGCTGCTCAAGTGAAATCCCTGCCCTACCCCCAGAGCCAGATGACAGCTGCTTTCACTGGGAGAATGGACCCAAACCTCCAAGCACATATTCAAACATCCAAAGCCCTCCCTTTACTACACATTCTAGAGGGGAGCTGGCATCTCTGCTGCAAAATTCTTGTCATTTCTACTTCATGCTGAAAGATGCATTCTAAACCCAGCCTTGGGCAAGTGAATATAGGGTCCTAGCTAAAGTTCAAAGGCAAATATTCAGGGTTCACAAACACGCCCTGAAGCCTAACAAAGAGGAGGTGAAAACCAATCTCTGCTCTTATTTCAGTGAACAATTTGAATATTTTACCTCCAAATTTCTTGTCATTGTTGTTGTTTCTCCCTCTTCCAGAGCAATAGAATCCCTTCCAAGTTGTGATGGAATGCTTAGGGGACTTTAAGTAATTAGCAGTAAGTATGTTGTACAATAAGTATATTTTCTGTACTTATAGATATATAAGCATTAGACAGAGAGATATGGATTGATAGGTACAAGATATACACATATATATGCACATATATACACACAAAGATGAGTGTATGAATATATATATCTTTTACCAATATTTTGTTTGTGTATATTGTATATGTATATAATTACATGTGTATGTGTGTATACATTGTTTGCAAATATAGTACATATATGTTATATATATATCTGATATATAGATATAAGCACATATATCTTTCACGTATATAGTAGTTTTCATGTTTATGTGTGTGCATAGTTGGGTGTGTGTTATATATATGTTATATATTACATATCATGTTATGTCCACTGCTGTTTGCATGTTGTCTCCTTCATTATAAAATGAAGTATTTGAGCTCAAGGATTTTGTTTTTGCCTTTCTTTGTATCCTCAGTACTTAGCACAGAGCCTGGCAAGTAGAAGGTATTCATTAAATGCTTGTCGTCCAATGGACTGATGATATTCTTATGATAATAGCATGGATGAATTTGTAGAATGATAGAATGTCTTTAGAATCAAAATTATGGGTAACCCAAAGAATAATGAAGAGGTTAAACTTCAGTGTATTATCAATGATTTGTGCACATAAAGGAGCTTAATAAAGCCACCATCTAAGAAATGATTATATATATATATATATATATATGTATACATATAACACATATAGGTGTGCATTTGTGTATATACATGTACAAATGTGTATCCCTTACACATTATATATACACATATACACAAAAACATACACACATAGGAGGTAGAGTTGAAGAGGGAGAGCATACCTAGAATGAAGAACAGCCAGTAAAAAGACACAGAATGAGGAGATAGAGGGTCATGCTTAAAGAAAAGGAAGTAGGCATTTAAAATATTTTTTAAAGAAACTTAAGGACACCGAAACTGACATTTTTTTTTCTCAAATGCAATTCAGACTACTCTCTTCCTCATTCTGCTCTGGGCCTACTTCACTGTCCATCTACAATGCCTGCCCAAAATATCTACAGTACTCACTCCATTAACCAAGTAGGCTGCCTATCCAACTGGATAAGCAACATGGGCAAGGATGTGCATGTAAGTGTTAATAACCAGCTCTCTGAGCAGGGAAATAAACATATGACAAATTTTTAACTTTGATATGAATTAACATTCTCTCCATCACTTCCTTACCTCTAGGCAATCACTAAAACAATAAATCAAGCCCCAATTTGTAGTACTGGCCAATTTCCAATGTGTAAGTACTCACATCGAAAATATAATAGTGAGCTCTCATGAGCTTTGATGAGCATGCTCTAGCACATCTCAGAGCAATGGTCACCCAGTTGATTTTTCCTATGTGAATTATTAGACTATTTTCATTTGAATTGTCATGTATCTGATTGAAATCATGTAAAACTTGGTTCTCCACTTCCAGGAGCCAAGATGGCAGAGTAAGAAGTAAGTCACTCTCACCCTCCCTTATTGACCTCTGAAAGCCCAGAAAATATCACCCCAGGAAAAACCCTGGAATAACTGAGCCAGCAGAAAGATATGGTACAGCAATCTTATGGCCCAGGAAGTTTGGGGGATTAATGGGAAAGGCCTCTCTCACTCTGGGAACGAGGAGCAGTACAGGGTGGGAGGCATCCCAGAAAGTGAGCAGCAAGCCCTACCTCAGCAAACCAGAATGAGATCCTGAGACTCACAGTGGTAGAGAAGGCAAGCTCCAACACCAGGAAACCCTAAGTGCCTCCACACAGGTAGGGAAACTAGTAGACACCAGCTCAGAAAACCACCATATGTGCCAGCATTCTCCAGCAGCCAAATCTCCCTGTACTTCAGCACAACTCCAGGAAGTACGACTCCAAGAGGCACAGCTCCAGGCTGGCAGACATCCTCCAGCAGTCAAACATTCAAGTGCCTTAAAGAAGTCTGGGTGAACAGATGTCTCCCAGGATCAGATTCCTCACCCCTACATGGAAAGCTCCAGTGTTATTGGCCCTGGCTTAGCATCAGGTAAGCCACCAGACCCCTATAGCCTCCAGCTGCCAACATCTGAGGCCCCAGCACACAAAGCCAGTGACCAGGTCCCAGGCTCCCAGCACAAGATCAGGTCAGTGCCCCCTGTGCTTCAGCAGGAGAACTCAACTTTAAAAGCCAGGAAATAGGCAAACATCATGAGCAAAAAGCAGAAACAGACAATGATCATAGATTCTTATTATGGGAATAGGGAAGATCAAGGCACAAGTCAGAAGACATTGTTAATACACCTATATCCAAAATCTCAGAAAGGAATGTGAACTGTTCTCAAGCCCAAAAAGCCTCTTGGAAGAGCTCAAGGAGGATTTTAAAACTCAAAAAAGAGAGGTAGAAGAAAAATTCGGAAATGAAATAAGAGTTATGCAAGAGAGAGTCAATAGTTTGGGAAAGGAAGGACAAAAATTGACTTTAAAATACAAGTCCTTAAGAAAGACAATTGGTCAAATGGGGGGGAAAGTACACTGAAGAAAACAACTACTTAAAAACTAGAATTGGCCAAATAGAAAAGGAAGTACAAATACACACTGAAGAGAAGAACTTAAAATTTAAAATGGGGCAAATGGAAAAGGAAGTACAAAATCTAATAGAAGAAAACAATTCATTAAAAATTAGACTTGGGCAAGTGGAAACTAAGGACTCTTTGAGTTATCAAGAATCAGTCAAACAAAAACAAAAGTATAAAAAAATAGAAAAAAATACTCGAAAAAGCAAACAAATTCAGCAAAGTTGCAAGGTATAGAATAAACCCACATAAATCACCAGCATTTCTATATATTACTAAGAAATCCCAACAACAGATAGAAAGAGAAATTCCATTTAGAGTTACTGTAGACATTATAAACTATTTGGGAATCTACCTGCCAAAACAAACACAGGAACTATATGAACATAATTACAAAACACTTATCACAAAAACAATGTAAGATCTAAACAATTGGAAAAAATATCAGTTGCTCATGGGTCAAGCTAATATAATAAAAGTGACAGTTCTATCTAAATTAATTTATTTATTCAGTGCCATATCAATCAAACTACCAAAATTATTCTATAGAGCTAGAAAAAAGCAATAGCAAAATTCATCTGGAAAAACAAAAAGTCCAGAATATCAAGGGAATTAGTGAAAACAAATGTTAATGAAAAGGAATGCCTAGCTGTACCAGATCTTAAATTGTATTACAAAGCATCAATCATCAAAACTACTTGGTACTGGCTAAGAAATAGAGTGGTGGATCAGGGGAATAGGTTAGGTATGCATGACAAATAGTCAGTGACTATAGTAATCTACTGTTTGATAAACTTTGTTTCTGGGATAAGAATTTACTATTTAACAAAAATGCTAGGAAAAGTGGAAAACAGTATGGCAGAAACTAGGTATAGACTAACATCTTATGCCCTATACTGAGATAAAGTCAAAATGGGTACATTATTTAGATATAAAGACTGATACTATGAGTAAACTAGGACAGCAAGGCATAGTTTACCTGTCAGAAGGATGGAGAAGGAAGAATTTATGACCAAACAAGAGATAGAGAACATTGTGACATACAAAGTGGGTGATTTTTATTACATTAAATTGAAAAGTTTTTGCACAAAGTCAATGCAACCAAGATTAGGAGGGAAGCAGAAAGCTGGGAAATAATTTTTACAGTCAGTGTCTCTGAGAAAGAACTCATTTCTCAAATATATAGAGAACTGAATCAAATTTGTAAGAATACAAATCATTCTCCAATTGATAAATGATAAAAATAATATGAATAGGAAGTATTCCAAGAGAGAAATTAAAGCTATCTATATTCATATGAAAAAATACTCTAAATCACTTTGATTAGAGAAATGAAAATCAAAACAACTCTGCAGTACCACTTTACACCTATCAGATTGGTTAATATGATAGAAAAGGAAAATGATAAATGTTGGAGAAGCTATGAGAAAATTGGAACACTAATGCATTGTTGGTGGAGTTGTGAACTGATCTCACCATTCTGGGGAGCAATTTGGAACTATGCCCAAAGGTCTATAAAACTGTGCATACCCTTTGACCCAATAATCCCACTTCTAGGGTTGTATCCCAAAGATATAGAAAAAGCAAAAGGACCAATAGGTACAAAAATATTTAAAGCACCTCTTTTTATGTTGGCAAAGAATTAGATTTTGGGGGGATGCCCATCAGTTGGGAAATGGCTGAACAAGTTGTGGTGTATGAATGTAAAAGAATGCTACGGTGCTATAAGAAATGATGAACAAGTAGACTTCATCAAAACCCAAAAAGTAGTGAAATGAGTGAAATGAAGAGAACCAAAAGAACATCATACCCAGTAACAGCCATATTGTGCAGTGACTGACTTTGATAGCCTTAGCTCTTCTCAGCAATGTAAGGATCTAAGATAATTCCAGAAGACTCGTGGTGGAAAATGTTATCCACATCCAGAGAATCACCGAGTCTGAATGCAGATGGAAGCAGACTATTTGCTGTTATTTTCTTTTGTTGTTTCGCTTTGTTTCTCCTTTCCCCTGATTCCTCCCATTAGTTCCAATTCTTCTTTACATCATGACTAATGTGAAAATATATTTAGCATGAATGTATAAGTAGAGGCTATTTCAGATAACGTCATCTTGGAGAGGGGAAAGTGAGGGAGGGGGAAATTTTAAAAATCAAAATCTTATGGAAGTAAATGTTAAAATCTAAAAAGAAATTATTAAAAAAAGAAATCACATTGTTCAATACAATCATTATCTACAAACGGGAGCATCCTGAAAACATCATTTCATAGATGGTTGCTTTCTTTTTTGCTTTTCCTTTTTACCCTGTCCTCAAAGATAAGAATAAGCATTGCTTGATTTTTTTTTTTAATTATTTGTAAGGATTATAGAAGAGTTTTCCCTCTCAGTCACTTCTGAGAACACATTTACAAACTACAGTAAGCAAATTCTCCCCTGAAATACATTTTTCAAGGCAAACACTCAGTCATCCATAGCATTTTTAGGAGTCAAACAAATAATTGTTCCAGGATCACTTATTCTCAGTACTTAAAGTATAACTGGTTATGCATCAGTGTTTTCAGTTCCAGTCACTCTTCCCAGAAAACATCTCTGTCCTTTGTAAATGAAGGAAAGAGTTGTAAACATGTATGTCTAATTACTTGAATATAATCAATTTTCAGTTAACCATGGGTAAAGGATTATGGTATAAGGGTGGTCATGGTAGTGATTGATTGAATTCCATAATAGACAATTTAAGAAATTCATTATTGTCAATATTTGGAACATCTTGCCCTGCCTAAGCCTACCCACCATTCCCATTACAAGTCTTCTGCCAAAAGTATTGCAAAATAGTTCATTGATTGATGTATCCTGTTGATAGTTACTTTCCTCTGAGAGCTGGTTTTATGATATTGAATTGCACAAAGGCACTTCAGAGAAGCGAAAGAAGAAGCTGGAGAAGGGACCAAAGACCTGTGTAATCCTCAAACGGGATAATCAGCCTTGGAATAAAGGAGAGTAGACGAGGTATGCCGTAAACCAAGAGCTGCCAAATCATTGTCAAGGACTTCAGCCCGTGGCCTGTTTTTGTAGGACCTAAGACTGAGTTTCACATTTTTTAGTTTAATAAAACTATTTTAAAAATGTAAAACCCATTCTTGGTTCATCGGCTATTCTAAAAACAATCCACAGCTAAATTTGACTGTCGTTTGCCAATCCCTCCATAGACTGCCCAATTACTCATGTAAGTATCTAAGCTTTTGCCACAGACTACTGGGGACTCCACTGGGTGCTCTCTCACTAACCACTGAACGTAGTCCTCAAATACCCAAGCACCAATGTTAAACACCAAGTGTCCAATCAATTCCTGTTGGCCCTTTGCTACATGGCCTGCTCAGTCCCCAGAGCCCACTGCTACACAGCCCACTGCTACACAGCCCAGTTTGCTTATAGAGGCTGAGCAGGAACTTTTCCCTCACTTATCCCAGAGAATATGCCACAGCTCCTTTGTGCTAGACACAAGTCACTGCTTATTTCCCCCACTTACAGAATGTTATTGCTGATAGTGGATTTTGAGAAAATCTAGTTCACTACTCCTCCTTTCCCAGATGTAGAAATTGAGGAGAAAAATTAAACTCACAGTTTCTCAAATCACTCAACCAGCTTGTAACATCTGGGACTTTGTTATAGTAATGGGAATCTGAAGATCTTCCCTGCCCCTTGTCCCCTTGATAGGCTTGGGTAAATCTCAGAACCTTCCCTGATTTGAAAGTATACTCTGCCCCCTAATAGGCTGAATGTGGTCACATGGAGCCTGTGGTGGGAGGCTTGTTCTTCAGGAATGCCCGCGCCTTATTACTTTGTGCTTGGGCAGTGGGTCAAAAGGGTTGTGACATTCTCTGACCCAGGAGAAGGCTATATATACCCTGATGTGAGGTTTTGCTTTGGAGCTCACTTTGGGAAGAGTTGTGTGATTTGGCCAGATGAGACTCTGGGCAGCGTTGAGCCCCCAGGCTTTGAAAACCCAGATGTTGGTGCTTCCCTCTCTGGTAACTGACTAGGTCTGGATGTAATGGTCAGACGGCTGGAAGCCCTGTCTGCTGAATTGCGTTATTTTCTGTTGTAACTTCTGTTTGTATTCTCTGAAGTTCAGGGTGCTGACTTTTTCCCCTGAACTAGGTAAACGATAAGTGTTTGATTGATTAAAGTAAGATTGTTAACCCTTTTTGAGTTGTTGTCCTCTAGAAAAGCAGATCTAAGAACCTGTGCCAGCAGCCATCTTGGGTATGCTAGGGTGCTTGCTGCTACAGACTTGAACCCAGGACTTCTGACTTCCAGGCCAGCTCCTTCCCACTATTTTCAAGGTGCCTTACATACTTCAGAAGGAGCTGAAGACTTATGTGTAGTGTTACAGGTAACCAGTGTCTATTGCTTGGTCCTCTAATCGAATTATAAATATTTTCTGCCTTGTCTCTAAGATCAATATCCACAATTAACAATAATAATAGATGGTATAGTGCTTAGCACACTGCCTGGCCCATAGTAGATACTTGATAAATGTCTATTGAGTGAGTGATTATATATCCTTTAAGGTTTGCAAAGTGCCTTATTCATTATCTCATTTGATTTGGTCCTCACCATAGCCCTGTGAGGTATATGCTGTCAGATTTTATAGATGAGGACTCTGAGACTGAAAGGTTGTGACTTACCCTGAGTCACACAACTAAGTATCTGGAGTAGGGCTTAAACTTGGGTCTTCTTGATCTGTCTTCTACCACTATGTTACCACAATGGCAGCAATTTGTGAGCAGGTACTGAGGACTGCTCCACTCCCTTTCCTCAGGAGTTTTGTTGTTGTTCAGTCATTTCAGTCATGTCTCTCCATGACCCCATGACAAAGATACTGGAGTGGTTTGTCATTTCCTTCTCTAGATTATTCTGTAGATGAGGAAACTGAAGCAAACAGGGTTAGGTGACTTGTCCAAGATCACACAGCTAATGAGTGTCCAAGACCGTATTTGAACTCAGAAAGATGAGTCTTGACTGTAGGCCTGAAATTTTATTCACTGTATCCCCTAACTTCCCTGAAAGGAATAGAATGTAGGCTCCTTGAGGTCAGGGATTGTTTTGATTTTGCCATTGTATTTATTATTCCTGGCACCCATTAAGTCCGTAAAACACTGTTTAGTTCCTTCAGTCATGTCTGATTCTCTGTGATCCCATTTGGGATTTTCTTGGTAAAGATACTGGAGTGATTTGCCATTTTCTTTTCCAGATCATTTTACAAATGAGCCAACTGAAGCACACCAGTTAAGTGACTTGCTGAGGGTCACATGGCTAGTAAGTGTCTGAGACCAGATTTGGGGTGGGGTGGGGCAGTGCAGGGAAGAAGAGAAGGAGGGGTTTGACTTCAGGGTAGAGCCGAGACAGTGGGCTACCAAATGGGTTAGCTGCAACTGACTTTGGGGACTTGGGACTGTTGAACTGATATGGTCACTAACTATATCTGTAGCCCAGGAGAGATCAGCTAGCAGCCAACTGGAGCCAGAGTAAGGGAAGGATATAGTAGTCAATGTGGAAACTCCCAGCAGTAGCAGTACCTGCTTTCCCTTGTATCTGAAAAGACCAAGAAATGGCATCAGCTAGAGCTAGATCAGAAGAGGCAAACAGCCAGTCAGAAACCAGTGTGTGGAGAGCCACATTTAATTTGGACTAAGAACTGAGGCAAGAGATTATTCAAAATGCCCCATACTCCTCATGCTTCTCCTGCTTTCCAAGGGTTATACTCCCAGGAGAAAGGCTTCAAACATGCAACCACTTGTGTTCCTCTTTAAACTCAGAGATCTAGAACTGGTGGTCTAGATGTAAAGACCCTGATCAGTGATGGTTTCTTTATTGACTAGCCATTGAGAAAGTTTGGCAGGGAGAGGGGCTGGCATAGGTGTACTACAGAGGCTTTTTTGTGCAGTTTTATAAAGAAAAGTATCCTTTTTGGTGATTTAATTGATAAGACATCAGTTTGTTTTTCTCTAGGCCAGTGGTTCTCAAAGTATGTTCCAGGGATGCCTGGGGATCTCCAAGACCCTTTCAGAGGTCTGTGAGGTGAAAACTATTTTCACAATAATATAAAAAGGTTATAATTTCTAATAAAGAAGTTATTGATAGATATAAATCATACAAAAATAGTTTGTGGGGGTCCTAAATAATTTTAAGAGTGCAAACAGGTCTGAAGACCAAAGAGTTTGAGAACTCCAGCTTGAGGCTTATAGAAAGTAAGCCATGGACCTAGTGGTGTTGGCTGTGCTGATAATTCATACCTTGAGGGTCTCCTGGGATACCCAACAGTAGACACCCAGCCTGCACTATGTGTGTCACATATGGAAGAGAGCAAATAAGTCAGATCTTCCAATCCATAGCAGGAAAAAACAAGATAACTTCTGGTGATCAGAAAGATGGAGGATTCTGGGAATGCCACCTGAATGTGAAAAGACTCAGTTGTTGTAAGGTGGGATGGGAGGCAGCTCATCAAATTCCTTAGGCTTCAGAGATAGAGAGAATATCATCACATCTTCAGAATAGCAAGCATGGTAGGCTAATGACAAAGATCCTCCTTACATATGAAATGATGCCCAAGAAGGGAAGAGTCTCATAGGGACATTGTATAAATACTTAACACTTGTTAGAGGCTAGAAGAGAAAATAGAAGTTATCCATCCCCCACAAACCACTGGTAATTTCCCTGGTTCATTCCTCCTTTGGAATGGTCTTCTAGGCCCCTGAAATTCTCATTTGTAATGCAAAACCACTTAAGAATAGATTTCATTCCCACTTAAGTAAAGTGTCCTAGCACTTGGCCCAGGATATTTCCCCCACTCAGCGTCAACAACCATGAAACGTGTCATTTTTCTTCATTGTCTGTATCTGAAACAACTTTCTGATTCTGTGGGAACAAACAAGAAGATTAAAGAATAACCAGTAAGGAATTCTAACTAATTGCCACTTATTGGATTTGGTGGGGGGAGAAAGCAGTCAGTATAAAGTGGAAGCTGATGTGTGAGACTCGGAGGACATAAAAGGTCAGGGACTTCCTCCACATCAGCCAATATCCTGCATGAACAGAACAACTTAATGCTGCAGGTTTTTCCCAGGATTCTGATTAGGTTTTCTTTGACCGACCTTCAGGGAGGATTGGGCTAATTGCTTACCAAATGTTAGAAAGGTAAAATATTAACTAGGCCTGGATGCAGTAATCTCCAAGGCTTCTTTATGCACGTTTTCATCTCTTTAAGTCTAAAGCAGCAGAAAGCAGGGGATAGAGATCCAGTCTCAGAGTTAAAAAGACTAGTTCAAATGTGACCTCTGACACATGCTGGCTGTGTGACTCCTGGGAAAGTCATTCACCTCTGAGTCACCTTGGCAACTTTCTATGACTACAATCTGTACTGGTGGAAGGAATTTCTACACTGGGAGATCCTCATACCAAAGACATCACGAGACTAAACGCAAAAACAAAACTAATTGAACCAACTAATTTCCTCTTTGTGAGCCTGAAGGGCATTATAAATTAACATTTAGGTGCCATTTTGCCTCTACTTAGTTACCATCCTCTTATACCATGAGATTACAACTCTATATCCATTTTTTTTTATCTTTCTGAATCCATTTAGTCAATTTAATCACCCCTTTATTGGGTACTGAGTCACTACTTACTCACATTCTACCTAATCATCCTCCCTGAGGGAAAAGTGCCTGAGGCTGGTTCCCACTGAGAAGAAGAGTCTGGGAAGCCATATATCTATTTTAATTGGAGGAGAAACAAATGTTAAGAATCAGTAGCTAACTTCTTAGGAAGAGGAGGGCAGCTTACCAAAAACTCATTCTAGAACTTGAGGCTATAGCCTATGTATAAAGTAGTTAGTGGTTTAATAAATTAAGACTGTGCAAATCCAGGGAAAAGACAACGGGGTAGCAGAAGGGAGTTTCTGCTGCAATGTTTTAAGCAGAAAACAACTGAACTACAAGCCTTGTATTGCTGAGGAACAACTCAGGGTGTCCCAGAAGCCTTAGTTCAGTTTTAAGCTTTGAGAAGCTTAATACTGCTGAATCTTTTGTGTCACCCTGTAGATAGGCAAAAGACAGTGGAATCAATTAAGTAGTAGCCAAACCATTGAATTTAGTCTCCTGGAAATGCTTTTTCTGAGAGAAAAAAAGAGGCAAGTCTGGAATAGATGAAGTCTTTTTTCTAATTATAATTCTCTGAGTTGATGCCTCTGTCTACAACTCTTAACTGGAAAAAGTGGATTGGTTGGGATCCTAGATGTCCTATCATGATTTATTTAAAACTGCAGTCCACCTTTGGGTTCCATTTAGAAATAACACACAACACTGGAGTTTGGACACCCTGTTGGCATTATGAGGAAAAAAGAGGACATCTTCTGTAGCTCTTGACCTGGGATCTGTTGATTTGGTTTTTGTTTCATTTTGCTTTAAATATTTTGATAACTGTATTTTAACACAGTTTCCTTTGTAATTCTATGTATTTTCTCTCATAAATTTAAAAATAATCTAAGAGTTAATTAGACTGCTAAAGAGATTACACCACACATTTTTAAAACACTTTAGTAACTCCTTTCTTAGAGCATTATGGGACGCTCTAAGTTCTTAAAGCATACAGAATACACAAGGCCCTTGTGCAGACTTAGAACCCTTTCCTTCTGTTACTAAGTCCTCTTTGATTCATTCCTCAGGTCTGAAATATACTTATAGGATTCTCCCAAGCTATTTCCTCCACAGCAATTTCCTCCCTTAGTAGTAGAATCCAGACTTTTCTTTTAAGAAAAGGTTTTGTTGGTGTCTTCTATTTCTTATGCCATCATGGTTATCCCAAGTATATTTCCCCCTTCCATTCCTGGAAAACCACCCCATATAACAAATCATATTTTTAAAGAGGGGAAAAAAGCATCAATGAATTTAAAAAGTCTGAAAACTTGCAATGTATAACACCTGTGAACCTCCCACCTCCACAAAGGAGTGGATCAAAGGTATACTCTCATAACTTTTCCTTCAAATCCTGCCTTGATATTTAGAATTTTGTAGTAGTCACTTTATAATTTTAGTTCTTTCCATTCACATTGTAATTATTGTGAATATTACTCTCTTGGCATTGCTTTCTTCATTCTGCATCAGTTCATGTAGATTTCACTGTACTGTATTCATCATATACATCATTTCTTATGGCATAATTCATGTACCACACTTTGGATAGCCGTTATCCAATTGATGGGCATCTCCTTTGTGTCCAATTCTTTGATAGCACAAAAGAAAAAAATAGCAGAATTTTCAGTCCTACTGACTTTACTGACAAAGCATGGGACATCCCAGTAAGTCAGACTTTATGAGCTTGGTGCATGGACACACACAGAGTATAAAATGAAAAAGTGAGAAGGATTATTTTTAAAGACAATTTCAAAACTACACAATCTAAAGGCTGAAAAAAGGTATTAAGAGTTGTGACAAGTAAGCTTTATCACTTGAGAAAACAAAAGCAAAAGACAAATTAGCTTTATATTGGCCACGGTTTTAAGTTTAATCACCATGAGTTATAGACAAGATTGGGGAATAAGTTAGGTGCTTAAGATGAAGAAAAGACATTTGTACAATATCAATGCAATACATTATAACTTCACTGATCAGAAAGAGAAGAAAGTCATTTTTCATTCTGAGAATGTTTTGCCAAATCAGTAATGAAACAAAGGGTCTCTAGAGTTCGTTGTTAAACTGACATTTGCAAATGTCAGGTACTGGGATCTCACACTGGCCACCAGAATGCCATGGCCAGCCAGTAGAGAAGGGAGCAGAGAAGAAATAAGAAAGAGAAAAATCTCTAAAGTCCACAGCATCTTTGAACTCACATAATTTAAATGGAATTCCTATACCTTTCAAATTAATGAATCTTTTATAAAAATAATCATTTACATCCACTTATCACTTTATTATAGTTGTTCATTCATTTCAGTCATATCTAACGCTTCATGACCCCTCTTGGGGTTTTCTTGGCAAAGATAGTGGAGTAGCTTCCCATTTCTTTCTCCAAAAGAAAAGGTTAAGTGACTTGCCCAAGGTCACACAACTAGGAAGTTTCTGAGGTTGGATTTGAACTCAGGTATTCCTGATTCTAATTTCATCACTCTATCCACTAAACCACCTAGCTTCCATTACTTATCACTTTAAGGTTTGCCAAGTCTTGTCAATTCTGCCAGACATTATCTCTTACATCCCTTTTTTTTTCCTCTCTACTAACATGGCCACCAATATTATTCAATCTTTTATCACCGCTCACCTCGTAGTATTGCAGTTGCATCCTAATTAGTCATCTTTCTTCCATTCTCTCCCCTCTTTAGTCTGTATCCCACATATATGCCCAAGTGATATGTCTAAATCACAGGTGTGATCATGTCACTATCCTAATCAATACACTCTAAAGACTTCTTTATAACCCCAAAGCTCAAATAAATACTCTGTTGAATTAAAAACCTGAAGCAAGCTAGATCCAGCATCCTTTTCAAGGATTGTTATGATACAGTCAATCTGGTCTTCCTTTTGTTCTTCACATCCAACATAACATCTCTCTTCTCCATGTCTTAGTTCAGGTTATTCCCTCTACCTGGAATGCCCTTTCTCTTCATTTCCACTTCTTAGAATCCCTCATTTTCCTCAAGGCTTGATTTGGGCCTTCAACATGAGGTCTTTTCCTATCCCTTCCTGCTGTTAGTGCTCCCTTCTCCCAATTAGCTTTTATTCATTCATTCATTCATTAGTTTGTTTGTATCCTACTACCATATCCAAGTGACCTCAAGACTTATTAGAAATCCTAAAAAGCACTTCTAAAAAATTCATAAAATGTACAAATAATGGAAGAAATCTACTTATTAAGATAGCTCTGGGTGGGTGGAGCCAAGATGGTGGAGTAGAAACAGGACTTGAGCATGGCTCTGGTTCCCACCACCTCCAATACATGTAAAAAAATGACTCTAAACAAACTTTAGAGCTTCAGAAACCATAAAGTAACAGAAAGAAACAAATCTCCTGCTGAAGAGAGCCTGGCAGGTGGACAGGAAAGATCTATCACAGCACAATGAGAGCCAAGCACAGTCCCCCATGAGCCACTAGGTTCTGGCCTCAGGGTGGCCCTGATCAGTGGCAGCTGGTGCAGACTTCAGGAGAGTGAATCACCAGCAGCTGTGGCAGTTTCCACACTTCTCAACCCATAAACACCAAAGATAAAGTAAAAAGTCAGTCTGAAACTCTGTTGGTACTGAGTAGAGAAGATTGTGGTCTGGCTGCTGCCCCTGGGGCGAGAAGTGGCAGAGGTGTGGCAGCTGCACTTGCTGCCATGGCTGCCTCAGGAGCTCTTGGACTGTAATATGTAGGGGGATCAAGCAATCATTCAGAGGGTAAGCACTCTTGCTTTAACCTGATTGGATCTGGATCTTGGTTTTGGGTGGTGGTCCTGGGGTGTGTGGCCAGTGTGCCAGAGTTGGTGGGGGCTGCAGAGAGGGCACTCTTCTAATAGCTCCAGCAGCTGCAAAATCCCCAGCGATTTGGGACATAGTTCTCTGCAATCTGGAAGCAGAGTTCTACCCTGGAAAAGAGCTCAAAAGTCAAGTAATAGGCTGGCAATATGAGCAAGCAGAGGAAGCACAAACAGACCATAGAACCCTTTTTTGGTGACAAAAAGGACCAAAACATGGAATGTGAGGAAGACAATGAAGTCAGAACTCCTGCATCAAAAGCTTCCGAGAAAAACATGAACTGGTTATAGACCATGGGGGAGCTCAAGAAAGATTTTGAAAAATCAGGTAAGAGAAGTGGAGGAAAAATTGAGAAGAGAAAGGAGAATGATGCAAAAAAAATCATGAAAAGTGAGTCAACAGCCTACTAAAGGAGACCCAAAAAATAATGAAGAAAATAACACCTTTAAAAACAGACTAACCCAAATGGCAAAAGAGGCCCAAAAAGCCATTGAGGAGAAGAATGTCTTAAAAAAGTCAAATTTGCTAGATGGAAAAGAAATTTCAAAAACTCACTGAAGAGAATAATTCCTTAAAAATTAGATTGGAGCAATTGGATGCTAATGACTTTATGAGAAATCAAAATACTGTAAAACAGATCCAAATAAATTAAAAAATAGAAGGCAATGTGAAATATCTCATTGGAAAAACCACTGACCTGGAAAATAGATCCAGGAGAAATAATTTTAAAATTATTGGACTACCTGAAAGCATGATCAGAAAAAAGAGCCTAGCCACCATCTTGCAAGAAAATATCAAGCAAAATTGCCCTGATATTCTAGAACCAGAGGGCAAAATAGGAAATGAAATAATTCACCAAATGCCTCTTGAAAAAAGATCCCAAAGAGAAAACTCCTAGGAATATTGTAACCAAATTCCAGAGTTCCCAGGTACAGGAGAAAATACTGCAAGCAGTCAGTAAGAAATAATTTGAGGATTGTGGAAACACAATCAAGATAGCACAAGACCTAGCAGCTTCTACATTAAGGGATCAGAGGGCTTGTAATATGGTATTCCAGAGGTCAAAGGAGCTAGGATTAAAACCAAGAATCACCTACCCAACAAAACTGAATATAATGTTTCAGGGAAAAATACAATCATTCAATGAAATAGAGGATTTTAAAGTATTCTTGGTGAAAAAAACAGAGCTGAACAGAAAATTTGACTTTCAAATACAAGAAGCAAGAGAAGCATGAGAAGGTAAACAGGAAAAAAAATCATAAGGAACTTATTAAAGTTGAACTATTTACATTCCTACATGGAAAAATGATAATTGTAACTAATAAGACTTTTCTCAGTATAAGGATAATTGAAGGGAATATATGTGTGTGTATGTTTATTTATATGTATTTATATATACATACATATATATTATAGGAGGGTGTATGTGGGTATAAATATATACATGAGTGTATGCATATGTATGTACATGTATACATAGAGGGCATAGGATGAGTTGAATATCAAGGGATGATATCTAAATAAAATTAAGAGGTGAGAGAGGAATATATTGGGAGAAGAAGAAAGGGAGAGATAGATTAGGGTAAATCATCTCATATAAAAGAGGCAAGAGAAAACTGTTACAATGGAATGGAAGAGCAGGAAAGTGAAAGGGAATGGGTCAACCTTACTCTCATTGAATTTGGCTTAAGGAGAGAATATCATATATATTCAATTGGATATCTTACCCTACAGGAAAACAAGAGGAAAGAGGCTAAGGGTGGGATGATAGAAGGGAGGACAGATTGGGGGAGAGGGTGGTTAGAAGTAAACACTTTTGAAAAGGGACAGGGTCAAAGGAGAAGATAGAATAAGCACAAGCGGGATAGGATGGAGGGAATTATAGTTAGTCTTTCACAATATAACTACTATGGAAATGTTTTGCATAACTACACATATACAACTTATATTGAATTGCTTATCTTCCCAGTGGAGGTGGGTGAGGAAAGAAGAAGGAAAAAATCTGGAACTCAAAGTTTTAAAAATAAATGTTTAAAAAAAATGAAAAAATAAAAATAAAAAAGCTCTGGCTCAATTCACACACACACACACACACACACACACACACACACAAAATGAATTAACATGCATTTGATATAGACCAAGCAAATAGGAGATTCTTCTTAACTGATATGAAACTAACATGTTAATCTCTGAGCTAATCAGTATACAAGACAATAGAGTATTTTGAATATAATGCTACATCTGAGACTTGGTTTTTTTCTGAAAGCAAGGATTCTTTTTTTGCCTGTCTTTGTATCCCTACTGCTTAGCACAATGCCTAGTACAAAATAAACCCTTAATAAAGATAAATTCATCTTCTATAATCTTTAGTCTTGCTTCACGTTGCTCGGCAACATCTTAGTTCTCAGCTGTTGCATTCTGGCCTGACCTCTTTTGCTCCAGAATTACTTTAGATAGAAATACTTGTTTTCAAGACAAAAAGGGACTGTTTGCATTTTTTTCACACCTCCTGCCCTGTCATTTCATTTACTTTGCAAAGAGGAAGACACTCCCTAGAAAACTTTCAAGGTTTTTCTAATGATCCTATTTACTTTGATTTCAGTTAGATACTAAACAATGAAAAATAATATCTAAGAATATTTGAGAAGGTGCAGCAATTGATAGGAAAAGTCCTTAGTTCCATACTTTAAAAATATATTGTTATCTTTTATTTTTACATCACTTTCATTTATGAATACATCCATCCCCTTTCCTTACTCAGCTCATCATCCCTTGTAACAAAGATTTTTTTTAAAGAGATGGAAAAAGCAGTTTGCCAAAATACTCAACGTATGATTAAAACGTGGCAATATACACCATGTTCCATACCTAAATTTCCCTACCTCTACAAAGAAGAAAGGATGAATTTCTTCATCTTTTCCTGGGGACAATCTTGGTCGTAATAATTACAGAGTATTCCATTTCATGTTGTTCCTTTCATATTCATTGTTATAATATTCCCTGGGTTGTTTTCTAGGAAGGAAGGAAGGAAGGAAGGAAGGAAGGAAGGAAGGAAGGGAGAAAGGGAGGGAGGAAGGGAGGGAGGAAGGAAGGAAGGAAGGAAGGAAGGAAGGAAGGAAGGAAGGAAGGAAGGGAGGAAGGGAGGGAGGGAGGGAGGGAGGAAGGAAGGAAGGAAGGAAGGAAGGAAGGAAGGAAGGAAGGAAAGGAAAGAAGGGAGGAAGGAAGGAAGGAAGGAAGGAAGGAAGGAAGGAAGGAAGGAAGGAGAGTTATTAAGTGCGTATTATACGTCAGGCACTCTGCCAAGTACTGGGGATGCAAATATAAACAAAATGAAAAATAGTCCCTGCCCTCAAAGAGAAGGCATTTTAGTAGCAGGAGGCAGCACATTAAAGGTAAAACTGGGCAGAAAGTCGGTATTCTCTTTCTGTTTACTCTACATCAATTCATTCTTCCCAAGTTTCTCTGAATCCTTTATATTCATGATTCCTTATAGTATACTAATATTCTATGACATTCATATGCTATAATTTATTAAGCCAATTGCCAATTAATAGGCATCTACTTTGTTTCCTGGTGCTGTTTTGAATATTTTTGTGTATGTGGGAACTTACTTTCTAGCTTTTACTTCCTTGGGGGTCTCCAAAAGGGAAGCCACTGTTTTTTAGTCACTTTTTTTTTAAAGTAATTTTAAATTGCTTTGGAAAATACCTCCCATACTTATTAAGGCAATAAAACCATGGCATTTATGTGGTAAATTTTCCATTGCTTGAAGTCTTCATGTAGTAACTGGTTATGTACTTGTTGATTCACAGACCAAAGGGGCCTACAAAAGTTGAGGGTGGGATAGAAATTGGATTAAAATGTAAATGAGAAACGTTTCCTAAAACTGACAAAAATATACTATAATACAGATGATGCTTCTAGTTCAATGCAGTTTTTGTAGTTTTCTGATTCAATCCACTGGCTGCAAAGATCCATTTCTATTTGAGTTTTTGATACTCCTGGTTATAGAATCATGTTCAAGATTGACTTGGACTAGATAGATCTCTTTTCATATCACTTCTAACTCTGAAATTCTGTGACTTGACATTCCAGTATTCTTATGTCACAAAGGTCCATTAGGAAAATATAATTTCTCTCTTTGTCCCTGAACTTTTAGGAAGTTCCCTGGGAATACCCCAGATGGGCTGGGATACCCTTGTTACTCCTAGACAGAGAATCTGTGGATCCATCCAGAGTTCTCACAGAACAATGCCTTCTCTCTACCCCTATTGTCCCAAAGGTCTCCTGGTTGTCTCCTTGGTTTTCCAGAGTCCAGGAGAAAGTATAATTAAACTTCAGCCTGCTCTATGAAATTGGGAGGTTTAGGTCTGCATGTTCTGGAATGGGACTGGGACCCCACCTCTTATAAATGAAACCTTCCCCAAGAACTCCAAAGTTCAGTAGTTTTTTCTCTTTCCTCAAATCCTGCAGCAGCATTTATAGGTTGTACAATTTGGAGTCAGTGCAATGCTATATAAATGTTGGGGGGGGGTGATTGATTTACCTAACCCCACCAAGCTGAAAGCAAATTATAAAATGCCCAATCAATCAATTCATCCATAGGTCTTACACTAAGTATGAAAAGACCCCTCAACTGGAATGATTTGGCATTAAGACTCATTTTTATGAGCCAAAAAAACTTGGCCATACCCCCAGGATGGTCAATAAATTACCAAGTGAATAAAGAAAGGATTTGGATTTCAGAAATTAGAGCAAGTACAGTGTTCTAGCTAAACCCCGGAGAAGGAACCCTTGGGGGAGATGGTTTGCCATTCACCAGTCTCCATTCTCACCCCTACCTTTGGTCAAATAAGGACCTTTTTCAGCTTCAAAGGTCTAGAGCAGCGATTCTCAACCTGTAGGTTGTGACCCCTTTGGGGGTTGAATGATCCTTTCACAGGGGTCACGGGGGTCGCCTAAGACCACATGTTTCTGATGGTCTTAGGAACCAAGACACTGCTGCTCTATCCATCTCCAGGCAGGTCTGCCTACATGCAGATACGCCCACATACGAGTATTAAAGGGTCACAGCCTTAGGAAGGTTGAGAACGACTGGTCTAGAGGATGTTGAACCTCTTACCTTCGCGCTAAGTTTCTAATCAGACTCAGGGATATAGAAACATACATTGCTGTGTCTGTACTTCCTTACATTTCTACTACGTGCAATCATTACACTGCACAATTTAGCAATTAATTATATGAAGTCCTTGGTTTCATGCTGGTTATTCTGTTTGCCTTCATTTTGTTTTCTCAATCAGATTACAGATTCTCTGAGAATATGGACTCTGCTAGTCTCAGATTTTTCTTTATCTGTCTCACAGCTCTAAAAACATAAAGATTCAATATATAGCAGATGCCTAATGAATACCTCACTCTAGGCAAGTAACTTAACCCTGGTTGCCTCAGTTTCCTCATCTGTAAGACAAGCTCACAAGGAAATGGCGGGGCAGCTGGGTGGTGCAATGAATAGAGCACCGGCCCTGGAGTCAGGAGGACCTGAGTTCAAATCCAGCCTCAGACACTTAACACTTACTAGCTGTGAGACCTTGGCAAGTCACCTAACCCCAACTGCTCACCCTTCCCCCCTCCAAAAAGAAAAAAAAAAGAAAGAAATGGCAAACCACACCAGTATCTTTGCCAAGAAAATCCCAGATGAGGTCATAAAGAGTGAGACACAACTGAACAAGTCTTCAAGTACTCCCTCCCATTCAATGAAGTTTCAGTTCCTTCCTAAGATTTCAGAATCTGCCAAATAATGAATCCCTCAAGTCAAATGATCAATTTTCTACCAAGGATAGGCAAAAACCTGGAGCTTATCAGTATTCCTGTCTTGCTGGGTTTGTCAGCTTGCAGGAAGGCACCATAAGTGATTTAGCAGTCACCCGAATGAAGGTACAAAAATAAGGCTTGTTAAAAATCCTTAGCACCAAACATGGAAGTGTTTTTCTCTTTCTTTCTTTCTTTCTTTCTTTCTTTCTTCCTTCCTTCCTTCCTTCCTTCCTTCCTTCCTTTTTTCTTTCTTTCTTTCTTTCTTTCTTTCTTTCTTTCTTCCTTCTTTCCTTCCTTCCTTCCTTCCTTCCTTCCTTCCTTCCTTCCTTCCTTCCTCTCTCTCTCTCTCTCTCTCTCTCTCTCTCTCTCTCTCTCTCTCTTTCTTTCTTTGTTATATTTTGTAGAATTAATCCATGCTCCAGTCATACAAACTCTAATATTTATGAACTGAGGTTTATCTTAGCAGTTTGATGAATGGTTATGATCTAGATATGCTCTCTTCCTTTCCCTGGTAAGATGTGTAGTGTGTAATATCATTGTTGTGGAAAGTCATGAATTTTGAAGTGTTAATGACTCAGAATAAAACTGAAGAAGATGATCTGTATTGATGAAATCCCACACCTGCCCCCCCCCCCAGTTCTTTCACGATTTAGTATCCATATGTGCAACATGGCAAAAAAAAAAATCCTTTTTCCTTTCTGTTCAGTGAGATATAATGATATTATTATCCCTGATTTACATATGGGGAAAAAACCCAAAATTTAAGGTACAGAGAGATTTGGTAACTTAGGCCAAGTTGTATAGGCACTAATGATGCTTCCATCAATCTACATTTCTTAAGTACCCTCTATGTCCCAGGCACTTTACTAAGTGCTAGGGATACAAAAAGAAGCAAAATACAGTGCTTGTCCTCAAAGAGCTTACAATCGCATAGTGCCATGGTTAGGTTTAGGATTGGGATCAAACAAACACTGGTTTTCCTGCTTCAGAGAATTGATGGTAACTGGTATATGGAAAGGAGCAGGGGTGAGAAAACTGCAAGAGTCAAAGGGCAGGTTATGAAAGGCTATAAAAGCCAAATAGAGGCCACGATGATGGAGCGAAAGCAGGCATTCACCTGAACTCACCCATAAATTCCTCCAATTACCTCTGAAAAGTAAATCTGAACAAATTTTAGTGGCAGAATCCACTAGGAGACAGAGAATGGGAGATTTCCAGCCCAGGTCAAGAACATAGAAAATTCACAGGTAAGATTTGTTGAGCTGGGTAGGGGGGGAACACAAAATGCAGGAAAGAGCACAGAGAATGGAGTGCGTGGACTGCACCAGCACAGACCAGACCATAGCAGAACCAGAGCAATCCCGGGTGAACTGAGCCACCCACTGCAGGTGTGACACCCAATCCTCTCACCATAGGGCAAGGGTCTGTTGGAACTGGGTAAGAGACAAGCAGAGGGCCTGCGACAGTGTCAAAAACTACTCCTGGAGCTAACAGCCCACAGTCTAGATGTTTAAAAAGTCACCTACCTGAACTTCTGGAAGGCAAGGTGGCAGAGTAAACAGTAGCTGTTCTCATCCCCCATTGCTGATCTTGAAAAACCCAGAGAATATTGCCCCAGTGTAAAATCCTTTAAGGGTAGAACCAGAGGAAGGCTTGGGAGATCCTGTAGGAAGGGTGTGGCTGTAGGGGAACAATGCAGGATGGAAGGCGACCCAGCAGGAGATCCTGAACCCCAGGGGGATGGAGCATGCAAGTGCCAACACCAGTAGATACCAGCTCCACCCTAGCCACCAGCAGTTGATCTTGTCTGAGTGCTAGCCCAGGGGTGGGAATGAGGAGACTTGAAGTGATCAGACCACCTGTAATAGTAATAGAAATCTTAAGATCTTCCCTGCCCCTTAATAAGCCTAAATTGAACTTGAGGACCTTTCCTGATTTGAAAATATACTCTTCCCCCTAATAGGCTGCATGTGCTCACCTAGAGCTTGTGGTGGCAGGCTTGTTTTTCAGGAAGGCACAACTTTTGTTACTTTGTAGTCAAGTGGGTAAGAGGGGTTGTGATGTTCTCTGATCCAGGTGTAAGGCCAAGCAACAGCAACTTCCAAGGTTCAGAATACCAGCATAGCAAACTCCATTTATTCAGTGACAGATTAAGGCAAAACATTCACAGAGCAGAGAAAATCAAAATACAATGCAACTCATTCATTTAGCAAGTCAGTTCTCAATTCAATCCAAGTACTATGCCACCCCTGGACAGTACATTCATTTAGTCAGTCAAAGTCTCTCTTCTCAAATGGAGATTAGTTTCCAATCATAAACAAAGTACATTCATTTGGTCAATCACAGAGCACAAAAAGGTCAAACATTTCCCACCCCTGGATTGCAACTGAATTACAATGCCATCCATTAATGCCAGTCACTTTCTCAAAAGGGGCAGGAGAGCACAAAAGGCCATCTACCCTCAAGCTACAACCAGGTTAAGATGTCATCACATCACTGAAAACCCAAGGAAAGACCCTTCCTTCATCTTGACATGAGGCAAGTTCTCAGCAATCTCTGTTCCTGGGGAGACAAAGCTTAACAAAGTCACATATATTGCCAGTGTCCTCATTAGTTCACTCTCTGCCTGCAGAACAGTCCCAGAACCCCTGAAAACATCAGCAAGACCCTCATCCAGAATTTCTGTAAACATACAACAAATCCTCCTTCAGGGCTTCTGAACCGACAGCAAGGCCCCAGGACCTCTACAACAGCAGCATTGTCCTTCACCAGCAGACAAATCTGGCAAAACAACATCAAAACAGACAGACAGACAAAATACCGGCATCACAGCCGTGCCCCCTCAGTTCTCAAAAGTCCTGGGCAGCTCCAAATGGACCTCAGCAGTCTTTCAGCAACTCTGGCTCCTGGCAATTCTCCTCTCTGCCTCCATGACACTGGATACTGCTCTCCAAAAAGTCCCTCTAGCCTTCTCTGCTTGGGCTTTCTCTCTGCTTGGGCTTCTCTCTAAATCCACAGCACCAACTCCTCCCAGTTCAGCCCTCTGTCTTCACGTCAACAAGTCCAACCCACAAGTGGGATTCACAAGCTCTGGGTTTTAACACTCGACCTGAAAACCAAAGCAATACAAGGGGATCTTTAAATTCCATTACCATTACAACAGGAGAAGGCTATATACCTCTGATGAGATGTTTTGCTTGGGCTCACTTGGGGAAGAGTTGTGTGATTTGGCAAGATGAGACTCTGGGCAGCTGTTGAGCCCCTCGGCTTTGAAAACCCAGATGTTGGGGCTTCCCTCTCTGGTGACTAACTATGTATGGATGTAATGGGCAGACAGGTAGAAGCCCTATCTGCTGAATTGTGTTATTTTCTCTTGTAATTTCTGTTTGTATTCTCTGAAGTTCAGGGTGCTTACTTTTTCCCCTGAACTAGGTAAATGATATATATGGGATTGATTAAAGTAAGGTTGTTAACCCTTTTTGAGGTTCTTTCCTTTAGAAAAACTAGTACTAGCAGCCATCCTGGGTATGCTAGGGTGCTTGCTGCTACACTACCCTTCCTCCACACCTCACACTGTGAGTTTCAGTGTAGCCCTGGAGAAACATGAAAGTCCTTGTCTTGGCCTCAATCTAGGCACTCACTAGCCAACTCCATTTCAGCACCAGGTGAACCGCAGTATTATATAGTCTCTAGCTGACAGAACCAGAGGCCACAACACACAAAGCCAGAACCAGATCCCTAACTCCCAGCATAAGAAGCATGGGTCAGAACCCTCTATGCCCCAGAAGTAGAGATCTGATTTAAAAGACAGGAAATAGGCAATCACAATGGGGAAAAAAAACAATTGGAAAAACAAAGACTTTAGAATCCTATTATGGTGAAAGGGAAGAGCAAGGTTCACATTCAGAAGAGGTCAGCATTGATACTATGCCCACATCTGAAGCCTCAAAAGGGAATATAAATTGATCTCAAACTAAAAAACATTCTTGGAAGAGCTCAAGAAGGATTTTAAAAGCCAAACTAGAGTGACAGAAGAAAAATTGACCACTTATTTTTAAAAAGACAATTGACAAAATGGAAATAAATTTCACTGAAGAGGACAACTCCTTAAAAAGTACAATTAGTCAAATAGAAAAAGAGGTACAAAACCTAACTGGAGAAAACAAATCCTTCAAAGTAAAAACTGGCCAAATGGAAAAGAAAGTACAAAAATTAACTGAGGAAAACTATTCTTCAAAAATTAGAATTAGACAAGTTGAAGTGAATGACTCTATGTGGCATCAAGAATCAGTCAAATAAAATCTAAAGAATAAAAAAATAGAAGAAAATGTAAAATGCCTCATTGGAAAAACAACTGACCTGGAAAATAGATCCAGAAAAGAGAATCTAAGAATTACTGGTCTATCAGAAAGCCATGATGAAAAAAAAGAGGCTGAACAGTATCTCCCAAGAAATCATCAAAGATAACTGCCCTGAGATTCTAGAACCAGAGGGTAAAATAATTCTCAAAAGAATCCACCATTCACCACCTGAAAGAGGTAAAAACTAAAAGGAATATTGTAGCCAAATTCTAGAATTATCAGGTCAAGGAGAAAATACTGCAAGCAGCCAGAAAGAAACAATTCAAATTTTGCAGAACTACAGTCAGGATCACACAGGACCCTGCAGCTTCTACATTAAAAGACTGCAGGGATTGAAATATGCTATATCATAAGGCAAAAGAGCTTGGACTACAACCAAGGATCAACTACACGTCTAAATTGAGCACAATCTTTCAGGCAAGGAGATGGTCATTCAATGAAATAAGGGACTTCCAGACCTTCCTGATGAAAAGGTCAGAACTCAATAGAAAATTTGATCTCCAAATACAAGATGCAAGAGAGACATGAAAAGGTAAATGGGGAAAAAATAAATACACACACACATTCTCACATACACACAAACTTGTTATTCAATGAGAGCAAACTGTTTATATCCCTATGTGGGAGGATGATACCCGTTAATCTTGAGAATTGTATAATTATTACGACATTTAAAAGGGATATACATAGATACAGAATGCAGGTACAAATTAACTGGTGTGATAATGAAAAACCTAATTAAGGGGGTGCAAAGGGATTGTAATGGAAGAAGAGGAAAGGAGGAAGACAAGGGTAGATTACATCACATGAAGAAGCAAAAAAAATTATAGAGGGAAAGAAAGGAGGGACATGAGCATTCTATAAGCTTTTTTCTCATTGGTTTTGATACAAGAAAGGAGGAACATATTTTGTTAAGAATAGAAATCTAATATACCCTACAGGCAGTAGAAGGGGAAAGGGGAAAGAAAAGTGGAGGTGGGGTTAGAAGGAAGGGAAGAAGTAGTAAGGGAAAGGGTAGGAAAAGGGAGGGGTGCTGATCAGGAGGGAATATTGAGGGAGGCAGTGGTCAAAAGCAAAACTTTTTTGAGGAGGGGAAGGGAGAAGGGAGAAATAAAAACATAAACAGGACAGGGGAAATAGGATGGAGAGAAAGACACAGACAGGTATCATAACAGTGAATGAGAATGGCATGAACTCTCTCATAAAATGGAGGGGGATGGAATGGATTAAAAACCACAATCCTACAATATGGTGTTTTAAAGCAATATAATTTGAAACAGAGGGATATGCACAGGGTAAAGGTTAAAGGCTAGAGTAGAATAAATTATGCTTCATCTAAAGTAAAAAAAGGCAGAGGTAGCAATTCTAATCTTAGAAAAAGCAAAAGCAAAGAGATCAAATTAAAAGAGATAAGGAAGGAAACTATATCCTGTTAAAAGATACTATTGACAATGAAGTAATATCATTAGTGAACATATATGCACCAAGTGGTATAGCAGCCAAATTCTTAGAAGAGAATTTAAGGGAGTTAGAGGAAGAAATAGATACCAAAACTATACTCGTGGGGAACCTCAACATTCCCCTCTCTGAACTTGATAAATCAGACCTCAAAATAAATAAGAAAGCAGTTAAGGAGGGGAATAGAATTTTAGAGAAGGCAGATATAACAGACCTCTGGAGAAAATTGAATGGGGATAAAAAAGGACTACACTTTCTTCTCAACAGTACATGGAACATACACAAATATTGATCATGTACTAGGACATAAAAACCTCACAATCCAGTGCAGAAAGGCAGAAATATTAAATACATTCTTTTCAGATCATGGTGCAATAGAAATTATATTTGGCAAGTTGTGGCATATGAATGTAATGAAATTCTATTGTGCTAAAAGACATGATGAACAGGCAGACTTTAGAAAAACCTGGAAAGACTTATATGAACTGATGCTGAGTGAAGTGAGCAAAACCAGGAGAACATTGTACACAATCACAGACACATAATATCTGTGATGACTAACTTTGATAGACTGAGCTCTTCTCAGCAATGCAAAGTTATAAGACGACTCCAAAGGATTCATGATTAAAAAGGCTATACACATCCAGAGAAAGAATTATGGAGTCTGAATGCAGATTGATACAAACTACTTGTTCTCTCTCTCTTTTTGTTTTGTTTTGTTTCTTCTTCCTTGTAGTTCATTCTATTGGTTATAATTCTTTACAACTAGACTAATGTTTAATGTGAAGGTATATGTAGCACCTATATAGGATTGCATGCCAGCTTAAAAATGAAATCAGAAGGCAGAAGAGGGAGGAGGAGAAAATTTGGAACTCAAAAACTCATGGAACTAAATGTTTTAAACTAAAAGTGAATTTTTTTTTTAGAAAAGGGGAAAAAATGAAATAGAAGATTTTGCATTTGATCTTGGAGATTATAGAAAGTTATTAATGTTTATTTTTTAAATTAAATTGGTTTATTTACTTTTAGTTTACAACATTCAGTTCCACAGTCCCTTGAGTTTCAGATTTTCTCCCCCTTCCTACCAACCCCCATCATGGTGGCATGCAATCAGTTATAAGATCTACAAATATCTTCCCATTAATCATTATTACTAATGTTTATTAAATCGTTGAGATGAAATGGTCAACTCAGCACATAAAGAAGATTACCTTCACAGCTAAATAGAGAATGAACTGGACTGGGGAGAGACTTGAGATAGAGAGCTCAATCTGAAGGTTACTGCAATAATCCTTGCATGAGTTAATGAGGGCAAGAATCAAGGTGATGGCAGTATCAGGGAGAGAAGGGGGCATATACAGGAGATTTTATGAAGGCAAAATTGATAGGCTTTGGCAAAAGATTGAATATGGGGCAGGAGGAGTGAATGAGAGTGAGGAGTGAAGGATGGCACCTGGGTTATGAGCTTGAGTGACTGGGAGGATGCTGGTGCCATCAACGATAATAAGGAAGCTGAGAATAGAGAAAATTTAGGAGGGAAAGATGAATTCAGTTTTGCACGTGTTGAATGTAAGATGTCTACAACACTAATTGTTGTTTGTTGTTTTCAATTATTTTAGTCATGTCTGACTCTTCATATCCCCATCTGGAGTTTTCTTGGCAAAGATACTGGAGTGATTCACCATTTCTTTCTACATCTCATTTTACAGATGAGGAAACTGAGGCAAACATGGTTAACTCCAGGGTCACATAAGCATATGAGGCCAGATTTGCACTCAGGGAGATGAGTCTTTCTGACTCCAGATCCAGAACTCTATCCACTGTGTCACCTAGCTACTCCCCCACGCCACAACACTAATACCTTTGTGTAAATTAATTTATCAAATCATTTTCCTCTGCAATAAAAGGAACCTGAGTACTTGCAATGCAAATGGTCTTAGAGAGATGGCAAAATGAAGAAAATAAATAAAACAGAGAAGAGAGAGTATAATGGAAAGGCACTGAAGGCAAGCAGCGTAGCATATAATATTGCTAAGGCCAGCTCTCTGACATCCCTTTCCAAAACAGCCCCGGAAAGTTTCTGAATTCCTTAGCCATTACTTCTGAGGTACAAACACCAATGTGTGATAGCCACACTGATCCTCACTCATAACTGAAAATATGCCTATGAATTATTTTTCATAATTACATACATATTTCCAATTATGTAAGGAAACAAAGGTAGAAACACCTCATCAAATACCAGCTGCCATATTTGAGTATCTGGTAAATTTCCAATCTGCACAATACTCATTATTTTATATTTGCTGAGAAGTCAGAACCCAATCAATTCCATCTCTATATTCTTGTTAAAAATGAAATCAGAAGATAAAAGTCTATTACAGCAAAATGAGGTGATGGCATACAGGGTCTTCTTGGCTAGACTAATAAAGTCATTGGCAGAGTTTATTTTAATTGTTCATCCAAAGGCAACAAGAAACATCATTTTCTGAGATACTTGGTTATTTCATATTGCAGTGCTCATGGTAATGATTTGCATAAAATGTAACATATTTTGCTCTTGCCTCCCATTCTCTGAAGATCTAAATGGTGCATTTTAGCCCACCTCCAGGGTTCTCTTGTACCCTGAAGGAGGATCTGTATTCTATCTTCCCCACCACTGAGCTGAACATCCATTAATTGTATTTCCTATGTGTTTAAGGGCTTAGTCATGAGCATTTCATTTTCATTTACCCACTTAATACCAATGATTAAATGGCAACACAAAGGTACATTTATTTCAAGGATATAGCAAGAACAAACATACATAGATTTCTCCCAAAACTTCAGATGAATAATCTCTCCCCAAGCATATAGCCTACCTTGGTCTCTGAGGAGGAGAAAGGTGATTAGACTTGAAGCTTATCAGTTACAACAAAGCATTAGCCCATGAAGATCAAGCCAAAAACCCTGATGATCTAGTCTCCACAGACCATTGTTCTCCAAGTCTTTGCTTTGGAGCTGGCTAAAATATATGATCTGAATTGCTGGAATCCTAAGTTCCTAGGACTTGGGTTCTCAAGTCCTTAGAACTAGAACAGAAAAGGACAAAAGCAAAGGCCAAAACCCCAGGCCCATTTCTTGGGACCACATGGCTTAATGGGAAAAAGAGAGGGCCCTTAGACCACCCCTTCACCTTACCACATGGCATGAGTGAAAAAGTCTCTTACCCTTATTCATGAATCCAGGAAAGAATGGCCATAGTTTACTCAGTCAGACAGTTTTCAAGATGTAGATGGTTCTATTTACATAGAAAATGAAAACAGACTTCTCCTGACCTCATGGCTCTCTCTTACCTTCCCAGTCCTTTACTTACCCCAATATACACGGCAATCTTGTGACCCTCTTATGGTCTGTACAGTTGAAGGGAGCATCACTGCTTGAAAAGATTGCCGATGCATTGAATAATTGAATGAAGAAAGGGAAGAAAATCATTTCTTTTAAATAGCCTCATTTTATTAAAATCAAGAATGCTTGTTGCTACTTATATGAGGCAGCATTTGACTTTCTTTTCCAACATGATTCTATAATTGGTAAACAAAGATATTGGTTAAGAAAATGATGTCTCCAATTCTAAGAATGCATGATAGATCTAAGCATGTGATAAACACTGCCATCATGAAAAAGCAATTAAGCTATTTTATACCTGTAGAATTAGGACGTAAACTGCATTTCTATCACCACCATTGAAATAAAAAGCAGCAAAGGTAAACAGTGCTATCTTGGTTCTATCTTGTTTTATTCAGTAGCACAATGGAAGATAGCAGAATGTATAGAAAATTGCAGTAAAATCTTCAGATCTGAATTTCATACATTCCTCATATAAAAGGACCAAAGGCTTCCTTCCAGACACCTAAATCCACATTAGCTGATGTGTCCTGCCAGCTTCTTTCCCATATATTGTTCTCTCTATCCAGATGTCTTTTAAAGGCCAAAGACCCAGGCTAAATTGATTGTGAATCATTAGTCACTATTAGTGTGAAATTAATGAGGCAACAAAGGTTTAAGATAAGCAAAAAAAACCTACTACCTTAAGGAAGAACTAACCTAGGTGAGGCAGTGTCTCTTCTGGTTAAGGAAATTACTAGAAGAAAGGCAAATGATGATTTTACACTTTATATAGAATCCACTGACTATCTATAGACCCCCTAAATATTGCTTGAGATTTGAGGTACATTATGAGCGTGGGTCAATATCTACTTAAAACCACAGTTTTGGGGATTTCCCTGGTATATTTTTTTTTCTAAGCCAAACAGAAAGAAGCAAAAGATATTTAATTAAATAGCGTAGCAAGATGTGCCAAGAAAGATCTCCCCAAGTGAAACCTTCCTTTATCAACAAACCACCATTTAGTAGGGAAGTATGAGGAGGGTGTATGCATATAGAAAACACATATGACCAGCAACATACAAGAAGGGCACATATTTCCTAGGTATATATGTAGCCAGAGCACATGCCTGGTAAGGGCAACTCATATGGCCCACACTGCAGAGCTAATGATGTTTTCTTGTGATATCATTAAATGTCATCTCTGCTCATTGTAGTGTCTCTGTTCAAAACTAGCTAGCTAGTCCTTGTGCTCAGTGAGATTCTCTCTGCTATCATCTTCTGGTTTATATCAGGTAGCAAACCTTTCCTTGACAAAAGATGAATGATGAATTTTCTATGATTATTATGTATTTGTTTATTTATTTTACTGAATAGCTGAGAGAATAAGCCATCACATCCAACCAGACAGTCAAACAATTGGAAGAAACTTTTAGGCCAGTGGTTTTCAACCTGTGGGTTGCGACCCCTTTAGGGGTTGAATGAGGTTGCCTAAGACCATTGGAAAATACACATTTCTGATGGTTTTAGGAACTGAGACACAGCTGCTCTATCTGTCTCCAGGAGGGTCCACCCACATGCAGATACACCCACATACGAGTATTAAAGGGTCGCGGCATTAGGAAGGTTGAGAACCACTGTTTCAGGCTAAGATTAATTCTATAGTTGGGGATGTAGGGGAGAGAGGGTGTTTTATTTTTTTACTTTTGTCTTTTTGGAGGGGGGAAGGCAGGGCAATTTCAAGGTCACACAGCCAGTAAGTGTTAAGTGCCTGAGGCCAAATTTGAACTCAGGTCCTCCTGACTCCAGGGCTGGTGCTCCATTCACTTCTGCCACCTAGCTGCCCCAGGGTACTTTATTCTTAATATTTTTCTCTTGGTGTTACTTTCAGATCCCTTGACTACCTCTCTTACTTAGACTTTAAATGCCTTTTTTAAGACTGCATGTCCCAAACCAGTTTTTAGAATTCTATCTAACAAATCCTAGCAGAAGATGGCAATATAAGGTTCTCTCAATTTGCTTAAGTCTTAAGAAAATGAACCTGAAAACTGAAGCTTCATTTGTCTCGGCTCTTACCTTTATTATGCCTGTCTGCCAGCAAAATAAAATCACTTTTGTGTTAATCCACACAAACCTTGAGTATCTCATTTCATATCAAGGAGATAAAAACAAAGACAGTGAGGAAGAAAGGCCCAAGCATACCCACTCCAATTAAATTATCCCTAATAAAAGGTGCAGATTCTGAAAAGACTGATGAATTGTGAGAATCCCAACAGTGGATCTGATCCCTTGTCCATCCAACTCAGTATATCTTTGTGAAAGGCAACAATTATGCAATTCGTAGTATTTAAGCCTTTAAGGAGCTTTCATGGTCATCTAATCCAAGACCCTCATTTTACAGATAAGGAAACTGAGGCCTAGAAGAGTCCAGTGAAATGCCCAACGTTACTCAGAAAGGGAAAGGGGAAAGGGAACAAGTATTTATTAAGCACCTGCTAAGGGCCAGTCATTGTGCTGTCCACGAACTTTGTAAATATTACCGTGTTTGATCTTCACAACAACCCATTTTACAGATTGAAGAAACTGAGGCAAACAGAAGATAAGTAACTTGACCAAGGTCACACAACTAGTAAGTGTCCAAGCCTGGATCTAAACTCAGGTCTTCCTGACCACAGGCCCAGCACTCTATTCGCTATACTACCTTGTTGCCCTAAGAACATAAATGGCAATGCTGAAATCTGAATTCAGGTCCTCTGACTCCAAATTCAGCACTTCTTTGAAGATAAACAGATTGGGTCCAGTAGAGTGAACAGAGTGCTAGCCTGAGAGTTGAGAGCTATAAACCCCATCCTGATTTGGCTCCTTTGTTATCCAGGCAACCTTGGGTAAGGTGCTCCAACTGTAAAATCAGGTTGATTTTGTTAATCCCTAACGTCTCTTCTAGCTCTGATAGTCTATAATGCTAACATTAGAGGCCACTGACATAGTTTTGAAGGAATGAACCTTGCACGCACAAATTTGTCTAAATTTATGTTTAACAAACTGTCTCTGCACAGGACCATACAGAGACATACATTTAGTAAAACACTAGGTGCATAATGGAACTGCATTAATTTTTATGGGTTGAATAAATGCTTCTAATTATAATCATGATCATATTTATGAAGTTTGAAATGAGTATGTAAATCTGTTTGTGGTAATAGACAGCTTGAGATTTGGGACTTTGAAATGGGGTAAACCCCTGCTGCACAAATTCAGACAAATATATAGAACAGCTATATGGGGCAGTATGTGGGGCAACCTATTCTTCGAGACTGATGCTACCACATTCAGGGCTTTATGCCATCATCTGAAGCGGATACCATACCAGAAAACCCCTATTGTAGGATTTTAACGCCGCCTCCCTCCTCCAATAGGAGCTGGTACTTTATTTTTCAAGGGCATAGAAACAATGAGCACAAGATTTAGTCATATTGAACCTTGGATGGAGTTACACTAGTTTAAATATTCTTCCATCTTGGCTCCCCCCACACCCACTCACCCCTACTAGTTGAAATAAATAAAGGTTTCCTTCCTTTATTTGTTACCAGAAAACCCTCCCCAAACCCATATCCTTCTGTCCTCTGAGGGAAAAAAAAGGGGTATTGGATATGCAATGTATATGAATTCACTCTGATGTGTTCCTCTACCCATTTCTTCAGTTTAAACCTTTGTTAGCCATTACCAACTGTAAAATAAGAGGACAGGGAAGATATCAGAAGATTGATGAGACCTTCTTCCACATCTTGGAAGAGAGATGACGGAAGTGAGCTGCAGAATGAAGAGCGTGTTTTCAGATATGGCAAATAGGCTGATTTGTCTAACTGTACTGATTGGCTGTGAGAGAGGCCTTCTATTTGGAGGAGGGGGGATGGGTGAGTTATGTAAAGTTAGAGATGAAAAAATGGAGATACAGACAGAAAGAGAGAGAGAGGGAGGGAGGGAGGGAGAGAGAGAGAGAGAGAGAGAGAGAGAGAGAGAGAGAGAGAGAGGAAGAGCAAGTGAACACCTCAATAAAGCATAAAAGAAACAAACAGGAAAAAGATGAAACCAAGTTAAGAATGGAACAGAGAGCAAGGAGACAGGTGTAAGGAAACTGGAATTATCTGAGGGGGCTAGGTTATAAATGCCCAACAAAGGATTTTATTTTTGATCCCGGAGGTGATAGGGAGTCACTGGAATTTATGGAGTAGAGTGTTGGGGAAGATTAACATTTCTTTAGGAAAATCACTTTGACCACTGAGTGACGGATTGACTAGAGTGAGGAGAGAGCCATGAGGCAGGAAGACTGACTAGCAATCATGTTGTCAGGGGTCAGTCTCTGACCTGGTTCATAAATGGGAAGTCTGGTCCAGGATTTCTCCCTACCCAGCTCCCGTTGAAGGCTATATTATGTCTTAAGATAGGCTCACCATCTCTTCCTGATTTGCAGGAGTTTAGGATGTGATAACCAAGCAGTGACCCAGACATAGATGCATGCAAGGGAACAAGGATATTAAAGCATACAGATGTGCTTAAATGAACAAAGACACTAAACATTTTCTCATGGGAATCTAAGAGATAATAGCTTTACATTCATTATATAAACCCTGCTCTCCAATCAATAAATTGGAACTTCTATGATAGAACCTGCCTAGCTCACATCCAGTCATTCCACACTCTTCAGTTCAACCCGTGCCCATTTTGGTGCAGGCATCATCATATGATCATAAAATGATGAGAGCCTACACCAGAATGGTGGCTGTTTCAGAGGACAGAAGGAGGTGTATGGGAGACATATTAAGAAGGTAAAAAATCAACAGGTCTTGACAACAAATTAGATATGGAGGGAGTGAGGAGTCGAGGATGACAACTAAGCTTCAAGTCTGAGCTCTATAGTTCTGAGAGTTATTTTCAAAACACTTTCACTATCAGTTATTTGATGTTCCTTTCCAACAACTCCCCTAGATCCCTAACAGGGAATTACTGTTGGCAACCTTCCCTATACTAAGTGAAATGATAATCTTTATACCTCAGTCATTTGAAACCCACTGAACTTTCTCCAGAAGCAAAGGAAGCATCTTTCCTCTGCTTCAGAGAAGAAGGAAACTATCTGCTTCCCTTCTGTTTGAGTAACTCTCTAAACTTTATATCAAGTCAAAGGCTGCATACAATCCTATGTGTCTCCTAGGGACTGAACTTAGAAAGTTCTGAGAGAGGACCCCTTAGCCCCTGAGCAATGAAAGGTTGCAAGGTCTTCCAATATCATATCTTGAGAAGTGAGTCTGTTCCTCCTCTAAAAAATAAATGGGACCCTTGATGACTGAGGAATGAAAAATCCACAGAGAGGTCTATAGCAGACTGAATCAAAGGAGTCTCCCAAGAGATTTGAGGAAAGAATGTGTAAGCCTTCCTGAGGAGATATGTGGAGGCAGACAGCTAATGAAACAAGCTGCTTCTAAAAGACATTAAGGTCTGGGCTGTGAATCTTTGGGTAACAGCAAGCCTGTTACCAACTGCTGAGCTACCTTTCTTTTTCCTTTAATAAAAATTTTTGAAAAGCAAGTGCAGGGACAGGTGGTAGAAGTGTGTAAGCCAGCTAAATTAGAAATGTGCTATACTGTCCCAAAATAAAGTAATGCTGTTCATCTAGATGTTTAAATACCTGCTCTCTCAGAAGATACTGAATGGACTCATAAGAAAGAAGAAAAGAATTTTTTTTTTCCTGATTTCAGAAACTTTCTTCAGTTTTAGTAACTTTTTCAATTCAGTTTTCATTCTAAAGTTAACTCAAGCTGAATACGCATGTGAATATTCAAGTGATATTGCATGGAAGACACTCCACTTAAAAAAAAATTACACAAAATACAGACTCCGACACTGAGTTCTCTGCCTTCTTTTCCCAAGAGGTAGTCATAATATTGTTTAATCCAGCAACGTGGATCAGCAGAGCACTTCAGGATGAACCCTGGATCAGATTTCTAGAGGCCCTTGGGTACTCCTTCTTCAGCTCCTAGCTCTCTCTCACTCTATTTTTATCTCCTCTTTTCCACCTACACCCCACACATACACACAAATGTGCACACACCCCTTCAGTAGAATTGTTTAAATTACTTTTCTTTTTTCTTCTGAACTTAGCAAACAAAAAATAAATATCTCAATATGCAAAGAAGAGGAAAGAGTACTGCGTATGAAATTGTGAAGTTCAGTAATGAATTTTGGAAATAGAAGACTTTCGTGTAAAAGGAAAAAATAAATAGGAAAAAATGGAGTATAGCAACATTGAGTCATACTGTTGTGGTGGGTATCATGTGAAGAGGGTGGTGGTGAAAAGTGTCAGTGTGGTTCCAAAGCTGTTAGTGACTTCTTAGTGCCGTTGGGTTAAAACACAAGCTCTGAAGCCTAGTATCAAAGCCTTCTATGTCCCAGCTCTAATCTACCTTTCCAGGTTTTTTATAATACACCCTATTCTCCAACTGAAATGGCCTAAAATTAAAATAGTTGTTCCTAAAACTCATCAATGCATCGCATACCTCCTAGCACTTATACAAGTAACAGCCTAGAATGTACATGCCTTTCCCCTTCCAGGAGTCTTTTTCTTCCTTCATGGCTCAGTTCAGGCACCTCCTCCTCTAAATGAGCCTTCCCTGATACCTTTGGTTGTTAATGGTCCCTGCCTCCTCAAACTACTTTACGTACGGTCCCCATGCACCACTGACTAGAATGTAAACTCCTAGAAGGCAGGCACTGCTTCGTTTTGGCCTTTGTATCTCCAGCACAGTGCCTGACATAGAGTATAAATGGCTATTCAATTGAATTGAAATAAATCCTCAAGGTATTTTCTTTCAGAAACATGAACAAAATGCCATTCATTTCATACCACAGCAACTGAATGCTGCATACTTAGAGATATTGACATTTATGCCCCAAATATCTTCCCTTCCATTTTTGGAATGTTGTTTCTTCTGATCTAACTTCATCAGCTCTGACTCCTTCCTTGACTCACTCTATCAGCAAGGACCTTTTAGGGCCTCTCACAACATGCTTCTTTCATGCATTTATATAATGCAATCATACAATGCATTTGTGTCACAGATATTGATTACAGTGGTGATGTATCTTTTTATGTGTCTCATGTCCCTATTAGACAGGCAACTTTATAAGGGTGGGTTCCTTGGTATATCTAAATATTGTGCCGCCACCCTTCACTCCCCTCCTCAGACTGGAGACATGCATGTCGTAGAGTGTTTTGAATGTAGTCGGCACATATCACCAAAGTTATGACAAAGATTCTACTGTACAACCGATTCTTCCCCCATCAAATTCTCCTTTAAATTGTTCGTATTTATACCTATCTGCCATTTTTTCCTGTCCTATCAGGAGAGCTAGGGTAATCAACTACCTAAAGATTGGAAGTTAGAATTTGCTGGTGCTTGTGAAAAAATGAAAAGAATAATATCCTGTCAGAGGGAAAGAGAAATACAGGCTAAAGATACTGATGTTTGCCAAGACAACTGAGAGAAGAACACTGACATTCATAAAAGTGGAATTAAAATGTTTGAATAGATTTGGTACAAAACTTATATATTTGATGGGGCACTGTTATCGTTTACAACAAGATTTAGGGGAATAATTTATGTGAGAAGCTTTCTTCGCGAAAGTGGACTCTAGTCTAATCCTTAGCGATACTTTGGGATAATCTTCCACCAGGGGAAGGTTTTTCTCAGCAGAGAGTAAATATAAAAAAGTTAAGTTTTTTCCTAAGCCAGAAATTGAAGGAGAAAAAAATGAACAAGTTAAAGAAATCTACTTCATTCAATGGGAGTTCTTTAAAAGAAGACAAGTGAAGGCCTTATCTAGGGAATGGCAATAAAACTTTTTGAGCCTGAAAATTTATTCCAATCTGAAATTACCTAACTGTCAAACTTGACAGATATCACTTCTACAGATTGACCTTCCAGGACTTTGTGAGAATTCATTATTAGCGACTTTGTTTTCAGGTAAATAAACAGGGGATTAGACCCTTGTGGTTTATTTTTTTTTTTAATATGCTGCTACAGTGACAGGAGAAGTTTGATAATTCAGTGGGTACTGAAATATTTATAGCAGCTCTCTTCATGGTGGCAAAGAACTAGAAACTAGAATGCCCGCCAATGAGGGAATGGATGAACAAGTTGTGGTATATAACTGTGATGAAGTACTCCTGTGCTATAAGAAATGATAAGTTCAATAATCTTGGAAAAAACATGGATGAAATGATGAAGAGTGAAATGGGCAGAACCAAGAGTAGATTGTATACAATAACAACGATATTGTTTTAAGAACAACTTAGAGTGACAGTCATTTTGACTATGATTAATACCCAAATTAAGTATAAAATCTGAATCTAGAGAAGGAACTGATCAGCCAAGATGGAAAATTATTATATCTATATCTATATCTATATCTATCTATATATATATATGTATATATATGTGTATGTATGTATGTATGTATATATGTATGTATGTATATATATGTATATATGTATATATATGTGTGTATATATATATATATATATAAATATATATACATATATATCAGGGAAGTAGGGATAAAAAAGGAAAAAAAGAAAGTTACATAATAACTTTATAATATATTTAAAAGGAATAGCATGTTGTACATGACAGGTTTGCATTTTCATATACAGTCACCTTTTTTCTAGTCTATTGTGCTATGGAAATTCTTGTTTTATTTCTTAATTTAAGAATAAAATAAATACATTTTAAAAATAACTCGGTGGGCACAAATTTGTCACTTGGGAAAATATTCAGCCTCCAGAGACTAAAATGAAGAGATATTTTATTTCAGCTGGTCCCAAAATGCTATGCACTGCTGGGTGGCCTGGTTTGAAAAACTGGAGAGCTCTTAAACGTGATGAAGCATCCAGCTGCTTTCCCACTTCTGTACCCGTACTTTCACAATGACCTGGTGTAGTAGATGAGCATAGGACGTAGAAGGAGGAAGACTGAGGTTCTAATCCTCCGTCTAACACTTATTAGATATTTGACACAGTTATTCAAGCTCTCTGTGCCTCGGTTATTTGTCAAATGAAAAGATTGGTTCCAAGTTATGGTTTATAATATCTATGATCCATGATTCATTTCTTGATCCTCAAGGAGACTTTATAGTTGAAGGATTTTGGTTGAAGAGAGGAATTTGAAGAGTTGCTGTTGTTCAGTCATATCAGTCGTGTCTGTCTCTTCATGACCCCCATATGGGGTTTTCTTGGCAAAAATACTGGAGTGGTTTGCCATTTCCTTCTCTAGCTCATTTTACAGATGAAGAAACTGAGGTAAAAAAGGTTAAGTGAATTGCCTAGAGTCACACATCTAGTAATTGCCTGTTGTCAGATTTGAACTGACTCTAGGCCCAGCATTCTATCCACTGTGCCAATTGATCCTCAAAAGATGAGTAGAAAATTTGACTCATAGAACGTGGGTGGGCGCATTTTCTGAGGGACACAGGGAAATGAACATTTAGTAAGAGCTTGATTGTATTGAAAAATTTGCTAGCCATTAAACATCCTGGGGACTTGCCCTGCTGGTTTTGTGGGGATAGTGTAGCATAGTTCAGAATAGAAGGGGACGGGTTATATAGGAATATAGTGTATCTGCAGCTCATAGTCGTAGATGCCTGGACCACTGAAAGGCTAAATGATTTGTTCAGGGCAACTCAGTGAGTACATTTCAGACAAGAATTGTATGCTTTTTTTCTTAGTTCCAAAGTCAGCTCTCTGTCTACTCTGCCACAATGCAGGTCAAGAAGCAATAGAACCAAACATGGAGCAACTGGTTGGTTTAAAACTGAAAAAGGAATATGACAAGGCTGTATGTTGTCACCTTATTTGTTTAACTTGTACGCAGAGTATATCATGTGAAATGCCAGGCTGGATGAATCAAAAGCCAGAATTAAAGTTTCCAGGAGAAACATCAACGCTCTCAGATATGCAGACAACACTACTCCAATGGGCAAAAAGTGAAGAAAAATGAAGAAGCCTCTTAATGAGTGTGAAAGGGGAGAGTGTAAAAGCTGACTTGAAGCTTAACATACTTAAAAATACTAAGATCATCACAACTGGTCTCATCACTTCCTAGCAAATAGAGGGAGAAGAAATGGAAGTGTTAGATTTTATATTCTTGGGCTCAAAGATCGCTGCAGACAATAACTGTGGCCATGAAATTAAAAGACGCTTGTTCCCTGGACGGAAAGGTATGGCCAATCTTGACAGCATAGTAAGAAGAAGAGACATCACCTTGCCAGCAAAGGCCTGTACAGCCAAAGCTATGTTGTCGTTTTCTTCCAGTAGTAATGTTTGACTGTGAAAGTTGGATTGTAAGGAAAATTGATGCTTTAGAATTGTGATGTCAGAGAAAACATTTGAGAGACAGCAAGAAGATAAAATCAGTCAACATTTAAATAAATTAACTTAGAACCACTGACCAGAAGGACAAATATTGAAGCTGGAGCATAAATATTTTGGTCACATAATGAGAAGACAGGACTCATTGGAAAAGACCTTGTGTTGGGGAAGACTAAAGGCAAAGTAAAAGCCAGCAGCAGAGGATGGGATGGATAAATAGTGTCATTGAAATAATTAACTTGAGCTTGGACAGACTTTGGGACATAGCAGAGGATAGAAGGGCCTGACAAGCTGTGTATGATCAATGGGGTCAGAAAGGAATAAACAAGCCACATTTCATGTCTCTTTTAGACACGTCTGTATTCTATTAGTTTAGGTTTTCTTTGATCAGCCAAGATGCAAAACTAGAATTGGAAGAGAAAATGATAGAAGAATGTCCAGAAAAATTAGAAATCAAGTCTTCATCCAGAAAGGAAATCCTCAGAATAGGACCTCAGTGGAGGATTGCTATATCCTAGAATCCCCAGGGATGAGAACAAGCCCTATCACCTCATAGGTAATTAATAAATACTTGTTGAATTATCAATATTGCTATTATCATTACTATATAGCTTTTAAAATACATGTAACCATGATAACCACAAGCTGAGGTCATTTCTTTGTCTAATCTAGAACCTTTATTCTAGAATTTAGTGTCTGCAGAAACCTCTACATTAGGCAATTTCCTCTTAACTGATTCTTAAACCCTGTGGAATTTTATCGTATTTAACAAATACTATGGAAGAAGTATTTTCCTTACAACAGCCTTCTGAGATGGGTAGGGAAAAAGTATTCTAATTTTACCTTATAATTGATGTCCTTGCCTTGCTCGATTTACACTGGCCAGTGGTTTGTAAGAAATTGGGTGGTTTGGCTTGTTTGTTTTGAAGGGGAAGGGTAGTAATGTTATTCCTCTGCATTATTTAGTGCCTTTCTGTGAGGAACACATATCACTGATTCAAGTTTTCTATCAGTCATGCCATATTCACTCAGCATGTATTAATAAAACACTGACAACATGCATTGTACTGTGGTTGATCCTAAGGGCATATTAAAAAATTCCAAAGTAAGACACAGTCACCATTCTGAAGGGGTTTGCAGTCTATCTTAAAATGTCTGTATGAGGCACCTAAGTAACAATGCAAGACACTGATACAGGGTATAAGCATCCACAGTGCCCGGCATAAAGTGAGTGTTTAATAAGTGTTTACTGACTGAATATGCAAAATCAAGGAAGGAAAGCAGTAAAACTGGAAAAGTCAGGGGAGCTTTTATGGGAGACCTGGTCTTTGAAGGATGGTATTCTGAGCTAGTGCTAATCCCCTGGGAGTTTGGGTTCAATATTTAATTTTATTTATTTATTTGCTTTTTGGGGGCAATTGGGGTTGTGACTTGCCCAAGGTCACACAGTGTGTTAAGTGTCTGAGGCCAAATTCGAACTCAGGTCCTCCTGACTCCAGGGCTGGTGCTCTATTCACTGCACCACCTAGCTGCTCCTGGGTTTAATATTTAAATTAAATGAGAAGGTTGAAGGCCATTCAAAGATTACCTATGTATACATACATACATATATACATATAAATACATAATAAACACACACACGTGTGTGTGTATATGTGTATTGCTCATTGTGTTCCACCAGCCCAACGACAGTGTACTCCTTGAGCTCCTCAGGTCTGCTTTGTGCTCAGGTGATGGAGTACTGACAATAATGCAAACATTTTTAGTCCCTAAGCCAACCAACTCTTGAGTAAAGTCTCCATAGTTTTTGAGTGAAAACTAGCCTAAATTGCACTGGGAGAAGCTTTAGAATACTGTTCCTACATAGATAGCTAGAATTTGAGCAGAGAGAAAGGAAGAAGGAAGTCACTTAAGATACAAGGAATCAGGAATAGTATAAGTAAAGGTTTGGATCTAGGATGATTATAAAAGGCAGTGGGAAAGCTAAAAGGTCTGAAATGGAGAAGCTACATAGGGTATTTATGGGAAATAACAGTGAGGTAAGTAAGTTAAGGCCATATGAGATAGAAAGTGAATTCCTTGTTGAGGGGTTTGGATTTTATATTGATAATAATGGGAAACAATTGTTCTTTTGGGTAAGTAGGAAACTAGAAGCCAGAATTATTTCTACTCTAGAGAGGAAAGTGCAAAGATGTTAAAGCTAATTGTCCCAGTTTGTAAAATGAGTTAGAAAATTTGAGAATAGAGAAGATGAAAGGAGCTTAAAAAAATAAAAGGTACAGAAAGAACCCAGGAAAGTTGTGATGACCTGACCATGTGACTTTGACCTTTCTTCTTTTCTTTCTTCTTCCTAGGTTTTCTTTCTTCTTTTCCTATATAAAAAAGAAGTCAACCTGTTTGATTTAAAGTTCCCTTCCCTTCCATATCCTTCTTTTAGTTGAAGTTTCTGAGTCTTGTATGGACCCTCCTGTTCTTTGAAGGACAATCATGCAGAAGATGAATTATTCTTGTTTGCTTGGCCCTGGAAGGCATAACTAGGAGCAATGGGCTAAAGTTACAGAGAGGCAGATTTAATCTCCATTTAAGGAAAACCAATTAGAGGAGTCAAAAAGAGGAATGATTTCTCCATGAGGCAATGAATTCCACATCCCTAGATATTTTCAAATGGAAGTTGGATGAACATTTGTCAATGATATGAAGGTTTTCCTGTTTGGGTGCAATTTATAAGCCATTCTTGAACTTTTCTTCTGGGCTCTCTCTTGGTGTTAGATTTGCTTTTTATTTCCTTCTAAAGCTATGTTCTTAAAAATGACAAGATTATAAATGCATAGATTTGGGAAGACATCAAGAAGTAATCTGGTTCAGCTTCCTTCCTCTAGGCAATGGAATGACTAAATCATTCAAGACTATTATTTAAAAATTTCTCCAGAGATGTCAGTAGCTGCAGTTCATATATTGGAGGTCCTAATATAGTAGACCTCAATAAATATTTGTGATTGAATTATTGATTGTGCCCATTATGTGGAAAGCCTTTCTCCCTCACTCCTTTTCTTTGGTCCATTTTTTATGCATCGTCACATGAAAGAAGTATTAAATTTGTTCTATAAGACCTTAGAGGACTGAACTGGGAATAATGGATAGAAGTTATAGGGAGTGATTTAGACTCAATGAAAGGTGAAAAGTTCAGGACAGGTATCCACACATGGAAAAGGCTATACCAGGAAAGTGTTAATCCTTTTCCTAGAAATCTTTAAGGAAAGGTTGGTCAACAGCTTATTAAAGATATCATAGAAGGTATTCTCATGTGGGTACTGGTTGTATTCTTATACCAAGGCAACCCTCTTCTTAACTCCCACTGGGGTCCCAGGTGCTGTCATAACCACAAGCATACCATAATTTGCCAAGTTGCATTCCATTGGTATTAATTTCCTAGTTATAATTTCTTAGTTGTTTCCCCCCATTGTCCCCTTAAGCACAATGACCTAGAATAAGTACCCTCTCTGCAAGCATACTTTATCTTTTTTTAACTTTATCTTTAAAAGGAGCATTTGTTCTGTGATACTAGCTCTTATTATGCCTTCAGTTCAACATTTGCAAGTGATGAGAAAATGATTTTGACTTTCTGAGACAGAACCAGTCAAGCAAACAATATTGCTAGCCTTTAAAATGGGATTGAGCATCGAAGTATGGAATCAAACAAGTTGCCAGAGCTGAAGAATGTATGTCAGATGATGAGTAAGGGCAATGCTAAACACAAGAAATTAATGAATATAGAACATGATTGAAAAGGAAGCCATCATTTTTGAAAAGAGGAAAGTGGTGCTTCACTTTACCTAGCTTTTTTTAACCTGTGAAAAAGTATTCTCAGTGTCAACTCTTTTTTTAAAACATTAGCTACATGAGGCTATCACTTCTCTCTTTACATTAAAATATAATTAGAAATCTTCAAACAGGCTAGATGACCATGTGTCAAGTTTGCTGTGTTGGGGATTCTTTTCAAGAATGAATAGATTAGATGACCACTGTGGGTCTTTCCAATAAGATTCTATGATCTCTGGCCAAGGATTAATCCTGTGTAATTAAAAAGAAAAAGAAGAAATCAAAGTCAGAGAAACTCCAGTCCTCACTGAGAACTTCTCTATACTAACAAAATCATGGGTCCAATCCCTACCTCTAATGCACTTAAAAACCTTATTAAATCATACATCTACTCCATCTTTCTTGTCCAAGTCTAACTATTAGTCTTCGGATTACAATGACAAAAGATTTACGAATGGAAAGGACTTTTGAGATTATCTAGTTAATGATTTTATAGATAGAGAGAAAATGATAGTTACATAGATACATGGATGTAGATATCTATCTATATCTCTGTAACGCCATGCACCAGCAGATTCCCAAAAGAATGCTACTGTGAACAGCTTTTAAGTTTCCGATTACACAGTATAGTGAACACTCTGTTTATTCCATTACAAATCAAGGCAAACATTGATTAAAAATCACGATATAATATTCACAACATTACATCTTATCACAGAAAATCACAATATAGTGTTCACAACAGCTTAACATTAGAATGGCCCCACAGTTTTCACTACAGTGGCCACAATATTTAGAACGAAGCATTCAATCAATTCACAGTACAATAATCAGTCTTCCACTCATGGGGCAAATCATTAACTTAATCATTCAATCAAATACAGTCTTTAGAAAACCACACAAATCCTCCACCCCTTAGTGTAACTACTGCTAAAATATATCTACCACAATGCAGAAATACTAGCAGTAAAAACTTAGATTTTAGAATGCTTAAGCACAGGTTCAGAGCTCAGACAAAAAAAATAAATAAACCTGAACCAAGACTAGGATTTTAACAAGGACTCTCATATACAAAAATAACATTTGAGTGACAGATAAATGATTCTTTTACTTATTGCACTCTTGTACATTTCTCATAGGCCACAAAAGTTAAAGAAAAGATAGATTCACAATCTCATGCTTCCTTCAATATCATAAAAGTTGAAGAAACTTAGTTAAATGGAGTCAAAATTTCACATATACTCTAAAGAAACAAACATAGCTCACCAGACTCTACAGGTGAATTAAATAAGGTCACAGATTAAACATTGTGTTTGCAAAATCTACACTTATAAAACTACGAGGCTACATTTTAAAAAGTCACAATGAACTAATTGAGAGGAAGGGAATTACGTGTCAGGAGTCAGGGAAATTGTTTCACAAATAAAATATTTTGGGAAGGTTTTAAAAATGTTATATTACTTTCTCTCTCACATTTGTTTTCTTATATCAATGAATGTCAAAAGTCTTTCCTTAATATTATTCTGAATCTTGGTTAGAAGAAGTTAATATTAATAGAAGATGGGCTTTCAGTTGACAAAAAGTAGCAGGAGGGATAGCCTCAACCCTGAATAACAAAAATTAATAAAGAAAATAAAAAATTTAAATAAAATCCCATTATACTATCATATGTACAATTATATCTGTGTATAATACACACACATTTATATATATACATATAGACATATACATACATATACATATATGCGTATGTGTGTGTGTATATATATACCTATATACGGTCAATGCAGAAACTTGTTTCGATTGACTATACATGTCTTCAAAGGGTTTTGATCTTTTTGATTTCTCAATTGGGGAAGGGTAAAGGTGGGAGGGAGAGAATATGGACCTGAAAATGAGGTAAAATTGGATTTTTAGAAAATAAATCATCAGAAAGAAGAGTCTGACAAAGCAATATCCTGCTTGGGAAAACATGGCCTCTGGCAGATCAGCTTGACAAACAACAGCCAAAAACATGGAGATGTTCATCAAGTGATGACAGATAGTCTGAGGAAAAGTTTCAATGAGACCTTAATTCTCTGAGAGTAACATAAACCAATGCAAGATAAGAAGAAGAGATGACTTGGTAACAAATGAGTCACTATCGTCACAGTAGCTCACTCAGGCAGCAATCACCCAGTAAACCATCTAGAAACTGCAAAAACATCAGTTTAGGGGTAGCTAGATGGCAAGTAGATAGAGTATTGGCCCTGGAGTTAGGAGGACCTGAATTCAAATATGGCCACAGACTGTAAACACTTACTAGCTATGTGACCCTGAACAAGTCACTTAACCCAAATTGTGTCCCCCCCCCCAAAAAAAATCTATCTAAAATCCAGTATAGCTATGATGAGGAAATGGCAATAAACTAAAAATCACTGCATGGACTTTTATTTAGGCTTATATGTGGCTTTGTGACTAGTCTTACAACTCATACGTAAGATTTTGGCCTGTGATTTTTAAAACCCTTCGGAGTATGAGAGATTTGTCTGAGATCTATATAATGCTTTTAATGAGGAAAAGGGCATTTGCCAAATGTCTGGTCCTTAATAATGCCATTCACATGTCACTTAAGTGGAACCCTCTTCATTTGGTAAAAATCATTTTGAGGATTTGGGTTACTAATGTTCTAAATGCACTGGTGATAGACTCTAATTATTTAGTTCTATCACACAAATAGCACATTGTAAAACCTGTTGATGCCATTATGTAAAGAGTATCTGTTTTACACATTTTATGTTATTCCTAATTGGGGCTGTGCTATAATTAGGACCTGATTGCTTACTGCCTAAGTAGCATTCCTGTGACAGTTGGTGGAGAAATTCTAAACTAAGTTTCAGAGATAAAGCCCTGTGCATTTCTAGAGGGCAAGAAAGGTACCCCTCCGAACGACAGATTGCAATTATAATTATAAGTCTTAGGAATAGCCATCACCTATCTAAGAGGTACTCAAAAGGACCTGATCAAAAAAAAGCATGTCTCTAGCCATTCTTTTAGGCACTTTCATTAGTCTGTTGAACTCTCAAAAGCCTCTGCTAAAATGGAAGTGTTGCCTGGGTAGGGTAGAGGGAATACTTAACCTCTCCAAAACATAGGTCAGAGTTTAATGCAAGCAGAGAGGCCCAGTTGGAATGTCACAGTTGGAATGCCAGTAGAAACACCTATATCATTCCCTCTCTTCCCTTTTTCCCCAAGCATCCATTAACCAATTCCTTTCTGAGGGTTAGAAAAACTTCTGGGAAGGAAGGAAGGAAGGAAGGAAGGAAGGAAGGAAGGAAGGAAGGAAGAAAGGAAGGAAGGAAGGAAGGAAGGAAGGAAGGAAGGAAGGAAGGAAGGAAGAAGAAAAGAAAGAGAAGGAAGAAGGCAGAAAAGAAGGAAAAAAGAAGGAAGAAGAAAAGAAAGAAAAAGGAAGAAGGGAGGAAAGAAGTAAGAAGGAAAGAAGAAGGAAAAAAGGAGGGAGGGAGGAAGGAAGGAAAGAAGGGAGGAAGGAAGGAAGATATGTATGTATGTACAGCACTAGTTTGCAGGGAGGGCATGGTTAAGAATAGAGGATGGATCCGTAATTTAATTGGTATAGGAAATTCCCTCAACCAATGCAGGCCAGTATTTCTGATGAAATGATACTTAGAATACCGGGATGTTAAATGACTTACTTGCCCAGCATATGTCAGAAGTGCTTCTGGCTTAAGATCGGTTCTCTATCCACTATGACATAAAGCTGGCAGTGGAATTTCAGGAACAGGAAGGTACACCTTCAGGAGAATTAGTAGCTTTTACCAGAAGGATTCAGTGGAAGCTGTGATTTAGGGAGTCATTACAAACCTGAGATCTGGAGCAGGGAAGAGAGAACAAAAAGATTACTGATCCAGCAGGAAAAGAGGACAAATGGCAAACAGGAAAAGAAACATTAAAAAGGACAACAGAGAGGAAATGATTTTATAAATTTATATCTTTTCTGTATAGTCTATATCTATCTGTCTATCCATCCATCTCCATGTTTATCTGTTTATACTTGTCCATTTTGTTAGAATGTAAACTAATCGTAGGGCGGGTAGGTGGCACAGTGAGTAGAGCACCAGCCCTGGAGTCAGGAGGACCTGAGTTCAAATGTGACCTCAAACAATTAACACTTACTAGCCATGTGACCTTGGGCAAGTGACTTAACCCCAATTGCTCTTCCAAAAAAAAAAAAGAATGTAAATTAATTGGAGAATAGAAGCTGGTTCATTCTTTGCATTTGTATCTCTAGCACCAGACAGGGCCAAGTACTACATACAGTAAATGTTTCTTGGTTGATTGACACAAATATGCCCTGCTGATGCCTGAGCAGATCTTTCTGGTACCACCTAAGTGAAGAAATGAAGCATGCAAAAGAGTAGATGGGACCACCCTTTTGATGGTGTGTGAGATAAATTCTCCCACCAACAAAGTAGTTAGAGATCACCTAGATTCTGAAAGAACTCCAATAATAGTCTCTCCTTTCCCCAAGCACAAAGCCTGAAAGGCTTAAAGTAAAAAGAGGACTTACCTAACACAGAAGTCAAGTCAACAAGCATTTTTTAGTTATTTAATTATGTGTCAGGAACACTGCAGAGGAAACAAAGATCAAAAGCCAGTGCCTGTCCCCAAAGAGCTCAGGAACTTAATAGAGGAGACAACATGCAAACGAGCATGTAGAAACAAGATGTGTACAGGATAAATTATAGATGACCACAGAGGGGAGGCAAGAATATTAATAGGATCCAGGAAAAAGAGCAAGGAGCAGCAGAGCGTCCACTTTCAGCTGTGAAGAAATCTGGGGTAGTAGCAACTTCTAGACAGAGCTCTCAGGTCCAAGAGTCAGAGTTTTAATGAGGTGGGTCTGGAAGGGAATGAAGGCCGTGATGCAGAGGAGCTTTCTGGAATTGGCAACAATGGATATGTCACCTTGTCAAATGACATCTGAAAAGACAAGGAGCAGCTTACAGAGCTGTTCCAGCAGCAGCCCAAAACAGTTCCTCCCCTTCTACCTATCTCCCTAGAGGTATTAGGTCAGGAGGCAAGGAGCTGCCCAAAAAAGTATTCTAGCAGCCTCCCCAAAGCAATACTCCCTCCAGCACCTTGGGAGCATCCAGTTCTCTCCTGGGCATTTGCTCTTTTTTCTTAACTATCACAGTAGTCCACAAGATGGAATTCATTTGCATTGGTTTCTCAGGAGTTAAGAAAGATTTTTAAGACCTAGAAAAGTGACAGGAAAAAAAGAAAGAGAGGGAGGGAGAGAGGGAGGGAGGAAGGAAAGAAGGAAGGAAGGAAGGAAGGAAGGAAGGAAGGAAGGAAGGAAGGAAGGGAGGGAGGAAGGGAGGGAGGGAGGAAAGAAGGAAGGAAGGAAGGAAGGGAGGAAGGAAGGAAGGAAGGGAGGAAGAAAGGGAGGAAGGGAGGGAGGGAGGAAAGAAGGAAGGAAGGGAGAAAAGAAGAAAGGGAGGAAGGAAGGGAGGAAGGAAGGGAAGACAGGTTAATTAGTGACCTAAGTTTTCCTATCAGTTTTGTTTTATCAGTATTATTTAACTAAATGCTTTATTATTCAAGGTCTTGTTTGTATGTCTGATGTACACTTGATAGGAACTACAGCGAAATTTCTTTCCCTTTTCTCACATAGAGCCTAAGCATAGCAGGATAACATCAGGAGAAAGAGAAATATCCATCCATTACATATGTATCAAGTTAGATGCCTGTCAAGGGGAGAAGCAATTTTAATATAAAGGTAAGCTTGAGATGTGCTGGTGTTTGTACTAAGTGAAGATAGATAGACAGGCCAACTATGCAATAAATCTTGGGCTGTGTGATTTGAATGAGTGGCATGGAAGAAATGAAAGAAAAAAGAAGCTATTTGAGAAACTTGGAATGAGAAAGCAAAATAATTTGATTCTTGTTGGAAGGCAACAGGGCACATCTAGTTGAATAATAGCTTGAGAGCAAAGGGCGTCTTAGGATGACTGACTGGGGCCTATGTGCCCAGGAAATGGAGATACTAGTTACAGGAAAATTTCTGAGTGGGAGACCAGGAGAATGTCACCACTCAGGATGTCAGGAACTACCTGAGTTACAGCTGGACCAGAAATATGGAGATATCAGACCTTGGTGCTTCAGTAAACCTTAAGAAAGAAAGTTCTATCTGGACTAAAACAGAACAGAAACAAGGGTAGAATTAGGAAGCTGAACAGGGAGTTCACCTTAAAATATTGAACTATGTGATATATTGCCAAGGTCAACGAAGAAATACTGGCTACATTGAGGATTTAGAGCTGGATGGCATCTTAGAGATCACCTAGAATCACTTCATTTTACAGATAAGGAAACTGAGGCAAAAAAGTTGAAATGATTTACCCAGTCATACAGATGGAGTCATGATTTAAACCCAAGTCATTTGAAAGTCTATGAGAACCTACTAGTGGCCTAGTGGTAAGTTATCGGTCTGGAGTCAGGAAGCTCTACATTCAAATCTCGTTTCTGATATTTATTAGCCATGTGACCCTGGGCAAGTCATGCAAGATCTCTGTACCTCAGTTTCCTCATCTGTAAAATGAGGAAGGTTGAACTGGATGGCCTCTCAGATGGCCCTTCCACTCACAATCTGAAGTCAGCATTCTTTCCACTGTAAAACCCACTAAATAGCACCATGGAGAGAGCTCTGGGACTGGAGTCAGGAAGACCTGAACACAAAATGACCTCAAAACACTTACTTACTGTGTGATCCTTGGTAAACCACTTAACTTTCATGGGCCTCAGTTTCCTCATTTGTAAAGTGGAGATAACAGAGTCCACCTCCCAGAGTTATGAGAATCAAATGAGATAGTATTTGTAAAATACTTCATATAGTACTGGAGATGTAGCAGGTAAGGGTTGGAAAGCTGCAGTCTTGAGGCTACACATGTCCCTCTGGGTCCTCAAATGTGGCCCTTTGACTAAATCCAAATTTACAGGACAAATTCTCTTAATAAAAGAATTTGTTCTGTAAAACTTGGACTCAGTCAAAAGGCTGTACTCAAGGACCTAGAAGGTCACATGTGGCCTGGAGGCTGCGAGTTCTCCACCCCTATAGTAAGTATTGTATAAATGCTCATTTCCTCCCTCCCTTTCTACCTTCCCATATAATTGGTGCCAATAAATGCTGGCCAAAAAATTTTGTTGTAGCTGGTTTATCGTTCATTGTGCTGATCATGCCCATGGACTGGAGCAGGTATTCCAAGAATGAATAAAGGGAAAAGAAAGGCTTCAGTCCGAAGGTTGTGGTTTTGGGGAGACTTTGGGGTACCCACGGAAGTCTTCTATTTGAATTTGCACTGGGGGCAAATTAGTAATAAAAATAAGTAGTAACTCCACCCCCATGTCCCCCTACACACACACACACACACACACACACACACACACGCACACTCTTTCTGCCCTATGGAACAGATCTAGCACTTGAATTATAAAATATTTAGCCCTGTAAGTGTCCTTGCAATTCATCAAGCTCCATCCCCTCATTTTAAATATGAGGAAACTGAGGCTGAGAATATTTATTGACTTGTGTTATAAGGGTCACCTCATTATTAGGGGTCTGAATCAGAATCTGTGCTCAAAGCTTTCTGACTCAAAGTTCAACATAGTATCCACTATACCACCTAGCTGCCTGCTTAGTTTCATACAAGCTTATATTACCAATGTGATACACACAGCGGCTGCTACAAATGTGAAGGCTTACTTTGAGGTTTGAATTATGAGATATAACAGATTTTTTGCTTTGAAGACAAAACCAAGATATTTATTCATAGACAAGAAAGCCAAATCCACCATGGAAATAAAGAAGTTGCTACACATCACCAGTGCAGGAAACACTGCCATCCCAAGCCTTCTTTTTAAGACAAAGTCCATACACATTACCAAAGGAGATTCCCTAGGCAAAATTCCTCCCTCTCTCACTCCCACTATCTACTCTTCCTTATCTCTCTCTCCCAGCTCTACCTCTCTCTTTCCTCCTGTTCTCCGCTCATGCTTTGTTGGATAAACTCCTCCTACACTGAGCTCCAAGTGACTTAGCTGTGGGCTGGGCCACAGATCAAAGCAGGTCACATGGGCCAATTAAGGGGCAGTGAAGATCTTTAAAGTCCCTTAACATTACAATGCTTGGTACACTGGTGAGGCTAGAAGAGCATGTAGCATAAAGCGATTCAAATTGTGCTTATTATCACTGTGAAAATGAAAGATATTTCCAGTATCATTGGAGATTAGTCACAAAATGGAGATTTTCAAGTTCATGGAGGTGTATGTGTGTCAATATTTTTTGGTTTCTTTCTGTGTGTTTAGATGTCCTCATGTTTGTTGTCTGTCTTCCTCTGCTTCAGTCTATTTGTTTCTTTCTCTAGGTCTCTGCTTTTGGTTTTCTCTCACTCTCCCTTTCCCTACATCACTTTGTGTATAGATCTGTTTTTGCTGTCTCTCTCAGCCTTTACCAACCTTGGTAATGCTAACAGTTTACATTTGCACAGAACTTTATGGTTATAAAACCCTTTGCACAGATAAATGGTGGTCAGTTTTATTGTGTTTTACCAACTTGGGCTACATATCTCCATATGAGTCTTGTCCAGATTTGTTCAAAGGGGTTTAAAAAAATGAAATATAATAGAAAACAATGTTTAAACAAAACACTGTCTCTCCAATGATAATAGTCACAAAGGTATGGGGTTTGTTTTTATATTTGGATAGTAGATGACAATATTTGGAAATGTCAGAGGGTGCAACCCCACTTGTTCCCCTACATACAACCTACTTTTGGATTTGGAGAAAGGACAGATTTATGGAAATAATCTTTTGAGAGCATTTTCTCTCATAAACTAGGAGGCACTTGGTTAACCCTCATGACACACATACTAAAAGAGATTTGCAGAAGGCTACAAGGGATTAATCTTCAGGCTTGCCATTAATGTTAATAAGAGACACGTGGCCAAATAACTCCTTGATATTACTGGGAAAAAAAATTTTCCTAGGGTGAAAAGCTTTTGATATAGCATTTTGGATGTGTGCTGGGCATGAGGGTTTTGAATAAAATGAATTATTGTAAGTCTAAAGAAAGAGTGAGATTAAAAGGCAACAGAATTAAGATGAAATGCAATGCTCAGTTATGGTTACAGATACTGGAACACACTTCTCTTTGGTTGTTTGTTTTGAAATTATTTTTTTATTTCATCAAATATTTCCCCATAACATATAAAACTTTTAAACATTTTTTTTTAATTTCTGAAATTTCCTCCCTCCCTTTAGGCCCTCCCCCCCACTTGTGAAGGCAAGCATTTTGATTTCAATTATAGATGTGAGGTCATGCAAAACATATTTCCATAATAGCCATGTTACAAAAAGCAACACCCACAAAATAAAATAATAAAACTAAAGTTTTAAAAAGTAGGCTTCAACCTTCATTCAGGGTTCAGTAGTTCTCTCTCTGAAGGTAGATAACATTTTTCATCATAAGTCCTTTGGAATTTACAGGATAATTGAGCAGTGTAGATAAGTCTTTAACAACTGATCATCTTTAAAACATTGCTATTTTTGTGTACAATGTTCTCTTAGTTCTGTCCTCCTAAGTTTCCATGAATTCATATATGTTTTCCCAGATTTTTCTGAAATCATCCTGCTCATAATTTCTTATAGCCCAATCATATTCCATTACAATCATATACAACAACTTGTTCATCTATTCACCAAGTAATGGGCATCCCCTCAATTTCCACCACAAAAAAACCTACAATAAATAATTTTGCGCAAATAGGTCCTTTTCCTTGTTTTTATCTTTGGGATACAGATCTAGAGGTGATATCGCTGGCTCAAAGAGTATGTACAGTTTTATAGCACATTGGTCATAGCTCCAAATTGTTCTCCCAAATGGTTGGGATGAACTATCACAACTCCACCAACAGAGCATTGATGTTCCAATTTTCCCACATCTCCTTTAATATTTGTCATTTTCTTTTTCTGTCATCATAGCCAAACTGATGAGTGTGATGAATGTATACCTGTGATGCTGTGCAGGAGCAGCTTCCTGAAAGAATGCTACTGTTAACAGCTTTTAAGGTTCTGATTACACAATATAGTGAACACTCCATTTATTCCATAACAAATCAAGGCAAACTTTCTCAGAAAATCAAGGTACAGTATAATATTCACAACATTACATCTTACCACAGAAAATCACAATGTAGTGTTCACAACAGCTTAACATTAGAATGACCACATAGTTTTCACCAAAGTGGCCACCGTATTTGGAACAAAAAACAAAAGAATAATCATCTGGTTTCCCTAAGGGGAAAACCCTCCTCACTTAATCATTCAATCATTTCACAATACAAGTCAGTCTTCCACTCGTGGGGCAATCATAAGTTAACTTAGTCAGTCACTTATCTAGATTCACAATTACTAAGTATCATTAATCACTAAATACAATCATTAGAAAACACAAACCCTCCACCTCTCAGTGTCTAGTAAACTTCAATTTCATCACATGTTCAGTATGCAAGGAGAGGCCTTTTCTTTACCTTGACTCTGGGTGGTCTCTCAGATTCCCTGGATGCCCTTCCATGGTCCCAGCTCCTACCTGAATCCACCAAACAGTCATCTGGATTCAGAGGCAGACAGCTCCCAGGTTCTCATCCAGTCCTTCAGGTAGTTCTTGATACGCACTGAAGTTCACAGGGTCCAGCCCATCTCAGAACCTTTACCACTTCTGTTGCTTGGAACTCAAGGATCAACCAAACCACAAACAAACAAAATCTTATCCCTGTCATGCTTCTTTGGTCCTCCAACAATTCAGCTGGCCCTAGAATCCAGAAGAAATCTCAGCTTTCCAGGAGGCCTCCTTGGCAGCAACTTCAGCCTTCACCAGATTCTGGTCTCATAGAAAACTCCGACTCAGTTCTCAGTCCAGTAGCAGCCCAGCTCCTAAATGCTGGAACAATTCTGCTGCCTCCACCAGAAGTAAAAATTCTTGATTCTATCTGTCTCTCCTCTGGAGCTCTTCTTAAATACACACACATACACACACACACACACACACACACACACACACATTGGCTTCCTGTCTCAGCCAACCCCTTCCTGTTAAGTCAGCAACAGGAGACAGAGTTCACACCTTCTGTTTCTTTCACAGAAGTACTTAGCCCTTAGTTGTGGGCTTATTTTATATCCTGCAACTTTGCTGAAATTGTTTAGTGTTTCAATTAGGTTTTTAGTTGATTCTCTAGTATATCTGCATATTATCTGCAAAGATTGATAGTTTTGTTTCCTCATTGCCTATTTTTATTCTTTCAATTTCTTTTTATCTTATTTTATAGCTAGCATGTCTGGTATATTATTGAATAATATTGGTGATAATGGATATCCTTGCTTCACTCCTGATCAAGTTTATCCTCTGTGCACATGTATTTATTATTAACATTATTTCATTGTCTATGTTGCCTTTTAGCAAGATGTACTTTTTCAGCTTATCCTTTTAATTAAGACTATTTTTGTTTTGCCTTGACTGAGATCATGATAGTTGCCCCTGCCTTTTTTTACTTCAGCTGAAGCATAATAGATTCTGCTCCAGCTCATTATTTTAACTGTTTTTGTCTCTCTGTTTCAAGTGTATTTCTTGTTAACAACATATTGTTGGATTCTGGTTTCTAACCAATTCTGTTATCTGTTTTATGAGTGAATTCATGTCATTCACACTCACAGTTGTGACTGCAATTTTCCTCCATCCTATTTTCTTCTTTGTTCCTTCCCTTTTTTTATCCTGTCTCTCCTCTGTTGTGCTTCTGACCACCGCTTTTATTTGCCCTCCATTTATCACCACTTTCTGTTATCCCTTTTCCATCTGACTTTTGCTGGATATGACAGATTTTTATTGCCAATTGAGTATGTAGATATATTTTCCCTTTTTGAAAAAACTCAGATGTGAAAGAGGTTCAAGTGCTACCTCCCTCCCCCATTCTCCCCTCTACTGTAAAAGCTCATCCTTGCATATCCCTTTTATGTGAGAAAATTTTCCCACTCCTCCTCTCCCTTCCCCAGTCTCCCAGGGCATCCCTCTTTCTCACCTATCTTTTGTTTGCATCATCCCAAAATAGTTGACTCACTCCTGTACTCTCTTTCTATATAGAATACTTCTAACTGACATAGTAATTACAGAAATATGTGTGTGTATACATATATATGTATATATATGTATAAATATATATATATATGTATATATAAAATCTTCCTACATGGAAAGGCATAATGTTTTATTTTGTTTGGGTTTTATTTTCCTTTTTGGGGGGAAGGCAATTGGGGTTAAATGACTTGCCCAAGGTCACATGGCTATTTTTTGTGTTAAGTGTTTGAGGTCAGATTTGAACTCAGCTCCTCCTGACTCCAGGACTGGTGCTCTATTCACTGGGTCACTTAGCCATCCCTGAATAGTGTTTAACCTTATTGAGTGTCTTATGATTTCTCTTTCATGTTTATCTTTTCATGCTTCTCTTGAGTCTTGCATATGAAATTCCAGTTTTTTTTATTTAGATATGATCTTTTTGTCAGGAATTCTCAAAAGTTCTCCATTTAATTAAATATCCATTTTTTCCCTTGAAGAACTGTACTCAGTTTTTCTGCATAGGTGATTATGAATTGTAATCCCAGTTCTTTTGCCTTCTGGATTATCATATACTAAACCCTCTCCTTCCTTAAGGGAGCAGTTGCTAAATCTTATGTGATCCTAACTGTGGCTCCACAGTATTTAAATAATTGCTTCCTGTCTGTTTGAAGTATTTTCTCTTTAACCTGGGACCTCCGGAATTTGACTATAATATTCCTGGGAGTTTTCATTTTGGAATCACTTGCAGGTGGCTATCAGTTAATTTCTATTTCTATTTTACCTCTTATTCTAGAATATCAGAACAACTTTCCTTGATTATTTCTTGATATATGATGCCTAAGTTCTTTCTTTGATCATGGATTTCAGGTAATCTAATAATTCTTAAATTAACTCTCCTCAATCTATTTTTAAGTCACTTTTTTAATGAGATATTTTTACCTTTTCTTTTCCTTTTTTTCCAGTCCTTTGACTTTGTTTTATTGTTTCTTGAGGTCTCATGAAGTCATCATTTTCCACTTGCCCAATTCCAATTTTTAAGGAATAATTTTCTTTGGTGAGCTTATGTACATCTTGCCCACTAAGGTAATTCTAATTTTTAAGGAATTCTCTTTAGTGAAATTGTTTTTAATTTCACTTGGCCAAATTTGTCTTTTAAGATTTTTTTTTCCAGCATTTTTTGTGCCTCTTTTTTCAAGCTGTTACTTGTTTTTTCATAATTTTCTTCCTTCACTGTCTTTGCCTACTTTTCATCTACCACTCTTATTTGATTTAGAAAATAATGTTGTGGCTTTTCCAGGAATTCTCATTGGACTTGTTTCCAATTCACACTTTTTCCTTGTGGTGTTGCTTGTAGTTATTTTGACTTGATTGTCTACTTTTGAGTTTGTATCTTGATTTTCTCTGCCACCATAGTAGCTTTTGATGATCAGGTACTTTTTGTGGTTTTGTTTGCTCATTTTTCTAGCCCCCTTCTTGATTTGGAACTTTATGTTAATATTGGGTTCTATTCCTGGCTTGGAGGCAAGTGAGGGGCTGTGTCTCAAGCTTTAGGGCTTTTTGCACTGCTGTTTTCAGAGTTAGTTCTGGAGGTTTGGAAATTCTTTGTGCCTCCAAGGTGACATGATCAGGTTGGGGGGGGGGAATGGAGGAGGTGTGCTCCTTACTCTCTTTGTCTGCATACTGGTCCTTACCCAAGAAGTGCCCCTGACCTCTTGGAACTGCAATCAATATGGCTGTGCAGGGCCCCTCCTCCCTTGAGACCAGAAATGATATTATTCCCTTCTACTCCCTCTCAACCAAAAATATTCCTCTCTGCCCTTGAAATGTGACCCAGGAGTGGGTAAAGGCATTGCAGCTGCCAAACTGTTGCAGGGTTCAACTCCCTCTTGACCAAAAGTGTTGCCCTCTGCCCTTGAACTATGATCCAGAAGTGACTATAAGCAATAGAGTTGCCAAATAGCATCTAGTCCTATGTCCAGTACTAGAACAGTGGCACTTATTCTTCTCTTTCTGAGCAGTAGCCAGATCCCCTTACCATCTCTGGCTTCTGCTTTCCTGAAGCAGCTGCTGCTGCTTCTGTCTTCATCACCTAGTCCCCACACTAGCATTTCATCCATGTGGACTCTGGGTCAGCCTCCTGCCCCTTGTCACAGATCTCTCTTTCCAACCTCCTATGTTGTCTTGGATTAGAAGAATGTCTCACTCTGACCTCTTGTTGGCTCTGCCATTTCTGAATTCTATTTGAAGCATTGTTTTAAATTTGTTTTGAGGGGAATGTTGGGAGAGCTCAATTTGGTGCTTCTCTTCTTCTGCCACTTTTGCTCCACTAGAACATACTTCTCAAGAGAGAAGTGGTGAACTAAGGAGGCAGTATATTACATTCTCCATCACTCTTGGTCATTTGCTTGGGCAGTTTTGCTTAACTTTTTTTTTTGTTTTGAAATAATTAAGGCTATGGTGAGGAGTAATTTCAGAAGTGATTATTGTAAAAAAAAGGGAATATAGGATTTTTTGTTATTCAGTGTACATATGTGTTATATAAACATACATGTTGTACATATACTTTAGCATGAATTGATTTATGCTCTCTTATGTAGTGCAGAATTCAATTCAATTTGATAAGCATTTACTAAGTGGCTGTTAGTACATGCCAGGCACTAGGTTAGATGCTGGGGATACAAAGGCAAAGACAAAACAGTGGCTGCCATTAAGGTTCTTACATTCTACTGGGGGGAAATAGTGCATACACAGATGAATAAATACAAAACACATGCCAAATAAATAGGAAATGAGTGGAGGAGTGGGGTGAATGAAAGGGTGGAAGGCACTTACCTTCCTTGGAGGATAAGGAAAGACCCTGAGTCCCACAGGAAGTCACTCACAAGATAAGCTTTGAAAGGCTCTAAAAATTCTAGGATAAAGATATTTTTAAAAAGTATATCGTAACAACAACCGTATACCAATCAGTGAGAAATAAAAATTAAGGCCATTTGTTCACTATGTTCCATTGATTGGTAGGTGGAAAGAAAGTTGGATCAGAAGTCAAAAGATTCAGCTTAAATCTTTAGCACTTCCCAGAATTGTCACCTTGGGAAATCATTTAATAAACAAACATTTATGAATTAGGTGGTATGTATGAGGCACTATGCTAGACTTTGGAAATATAAATACAAAGGGAAAAAAATCCCTACTTAAAATGAGATTAAGTTCTAAAGAGGGACATAAGTATGTATAAATACAATGTGTGTCTGTTGTATGCATATACTTGGACACACATATGTGTATATACACGTATATGTGTATGTATATATGTAACATAAATATAAAGTTAATAAATACAAATATATATAAAGTAGTTAAATGCAAGGCAGTTTGAGGGAGGAGTCTAAATCTTTTACCCTGAACTTCAATTTCCTCCTCTTACAAATGGATCTCATAACAGGCAAACTACTTTTTTTTTTTCATTGAGTTGTGGTATGAAAAATTTTGTTGTCCCTAAAACATCACATATATGCAAAATGATTACCTCTAATCAAGTCACATAAATAGGAATATGAGCTTACAAATGTTGTACCTTATTACACTTATTCATTTATTCTGCATGAGTATAGTAACACCAAACAACCTCTATGAAAGTCTGAGCCATTATCACTTAATTTTGTATGATATTGAAGCAGACTACAATTCTTGAGAGTGTGGTGATACTGTATTGAGCATTACTATGGAGCTTACATGTTTCCATCTTAACACTTAAGTATGGTATTTGGTATTTGTGAGAAGCCACATATATTTGCATGGTTTGAAAATACTCTTAAAGTCCATCTTCTTTTCTTTAATATAAAGCAAGAACAAGAGACCCATAATTTGCACCATTCACACACTGCCATTTATATTAACCTAAGACCATGAATGTCTACATGAAGTACTGTATGAACTTGGCAAATGAGTGGTTTCCAATTATTCCAACTATCAAAGTGTCACGTTGAAGGGATTGAGGAATCACTTAATTATACAATCTCAGTCATAAGGGACCCTAGAAACCTGCTAATCCAGCCTATATCCATGCAAATAATCTCCTTTACAACACACATAAGTGGCCATCCAGTCCTTTCTAGAACACCTGATTGAGAGAGCATTCACTTCTTCCTCAGGCAGTTCATTCCATTTTGGGGTAGCTTTAATTGTTATAGACACTAAGACTAAATTTGACTTTCTGTGATTTCTACCCATTGCTTCTAGTTCTGTCCTCTAGGATCAAGCATAATAAGCCTTATTCTTTTACTACATAGAAGCCCTTCAAATACTTGAATAAAACCATTTGTCCCTGTTAAGTTTTCATCTTCTCCAGGTTAAACTCCCTCATTTCCTGCAACCAATCAAAAAAGAGCATGAATAATTCTTTTAACTTCTTGGATCTTTATTTTGTGCACTTATAAAATAGAGATGAAAATAATATCTGTAGTACCCATATCACAAGCTTCTTATGAGGTTCAAGCTAGATAATATATGTATGAAGTAATACATAGAAGCTATTTTGCAAACTTTAAAATCAAGAGAAAAAGAAGTATGGTCAAGAAAATGATCTTATGGTCTTCTACCATTTTGATTGCCTTCTTCCAAATGCTCTCTAGATCATCTATGTCTTTCTAAGATGTGGTTTTCAGAATTGCATCCATGACACCAGAAGTAAAATGACTGGGACAGAACACAGGGAAATTTTCACGTCCACAGTCGGGAATGCTACGGCTCTTTTAATTCAACCTAAAGTTGTTAGGATTTATTGACTGCCATATCACACTGTTGGCTCCCACTGAGTTCACAATCCATTAAAACACTCCAGACTGTTTCAGATCTGCCATCTATCCCTTATTTGCCTATTTTGCGCTTGGGAAAATGATGTTTAACCCCTATATAAGACTTTACATGGTGGTATAGACTTGAGATTTAATTAGTAGAGAAAAAGGGAGGAAATAAGCATTCATAAGGCACCTCCTATGTGCCAGGCACTGTGCTAAACACTTTTACAAATATTTTATTTGATCCTCACAACAAACCTGGAAAGGAGGTGTGATTGTTATCCTCATTTTACAGTTGAAACTAGGGCAAACAGAGATTAAGTGACTTGCTTAGGATCATAAATCTACAAAGTGTTTGAGGTTAGATTCAAACTCGGGTCATTCTGATTCCAGGCCCATAGCTCTAGCAGCTGCTGTACCAGAGAGCTGATTCTTTTGGCATAGCAATTGGGGAACAGAGAATTAGTATTGGGAACTTCTGGTGTAGAATCTTCAACAAGAATGCAGTTTTTTTCTTATAGTACTTTATATTTCTTTTTCAATTTGTAACATTTTTATTTAAATTTTTGAGTTCCAAATTCTATCCTTTCCCCCCTCCCTTTTCTAACTCCTCCCTGAGACAGAAGACAATCAGATATACATTATACATGCACAATTATGTAAAATATTTCATATTAGATATTTTGTACAACTATTTATTTGTAAAATTAAAAATGAAAGAAAGTGAAAAATAGCAGGCTTCAGTCTGTATTCAATTAATATCAGTTCTTTCTCTAGAGCAGTGGTTCTAAACCTTCCTAATGCCACGAATCTTTAATACTCTTATGTGGGCATATCTGCATGTGGGTGGACCCACCTGAAGACGAATAGATGAGTGGTTTCTTAGGTGACCCCTGTGACCCCTGTGAAAGGGTTGTTCAACCCCCAAAGAGGTCGCGACCCACAGGTTGAGAACCTCTGTTCTAGAGGCGTGTTTCATCATTAGTCCTTTGGAATTATCTTGAATCATTGTATTGTTGAAAATAGCTAAGTTATTGATAGTTCTTCATCCAACAAGATTGCTGTTACTCGGCAAAATGTTCTCCTGGTTCTTTTCACTTCACTGTACATCAGTCCATGTAAGTCTTTCCATGTTTATCTGAAATAATCCTGCTGGTCATTTCATAAAGCATAATAATATTTCATTAAAATCATATACCATAGTTTGTTTAGCCATTTCACAATTAATGGGCATCTCTTTGATTTCTTATTCTTAGCTACTACAAAAATAGCTGCTATGAATATCTTGTACAAATATTCCTTTTCTCTTTTTTTATGTCTTCGGGATATAGACCTAGCAGTGGTATTGCTGGATCAAAGAATATGCACAGATTTGTAGTCATTTAGGCATAGTTCCAAAGTGGACTCCAGAATGGCTGATCAGGTCACAACTCCATCAAAAATGCCTTAATGTCCCAGTTTTTCCACATCCCCTCTAACATCCAACATTTTCCTCTTTGGTCATATTAGCCACTCTGATAGGTATAAGGTGTACCTCAGAGTTGTTTTAATTTGCATTTTTCTGATCAACTATGATTTAAAGCATTTTTTTTCATATGACTATAGCTAGCTTTGATTTCTTTTCCTAAAAACAGCCTGTTCATATCCTTTGACCATTTATCAGTTGGGGGATGGCTTATAGTTTAATAAATTTGACTCATTTTTCTATAAGTTTGAGAAATTAGGCCTTCATCAGAGATACTTGTTGCAAAATTTTCCCCAAGTTTTCTGCTTTCCTTATAATTTTGGTTGCATTGGTTTTGTTTGTGCAAAAGCTTTTTAATTTCATACAATCAAAATTATCTATTTTGGATTTCATAATGTTGTCTGGATTTTCTTTGGTCATAACTTCTTCCCCTATCCATAAATCTGATGGATAAAATATTCCATGCTCTCTTAATTTGCTTATGGTATCACTCTTTATGTGTAAATCACGTACACATTTTGACCTTATCCTGGTATGCAATGTGAGATGCTGGTCTATATCTACTTTCTGCCATACTGTTTTCCAGTTTCCCCAAAAGTTGTTGTCAAATAATGAGTTTTTGTTCCAAAACCTTGTATCTTTGGGTTTATCATATACTAGATTTATATGGTTATTTACTATAATGTATTTTGTACCTAATCTATTCCACTGACCCACCACTCTATTACCTAGCCAGTACCAGATTGTTTTAATGATTACCATTTTATAATAGTTTGAGATCTGATATGGCTAGACCACCTTCTTTTGTATTTATTTCATTGATTCCATTGATATCCTTGAGCTTTTCTTCTTCCAGATGAATTTTGTCATCATTTTTCTAACTCTGTAAAGTAACTTTTGATAGTTTGGATGGTCTAGCACTAAATAAATAGATTCATTTAAGTAGAATTGTCATTATTATTATATAGGCTTTGCCTACCCATGAACAATTAATATTTCTCTGTTTAGTTCTGACTTTATTTGTGTGAAAAGTATTTTATAGTTTTGTTCATATAATATCAGGGTTTGTCTTGGCAGGTAGACTCCCAAATATTTTATATTTTCTATAGTTATTTTAAGTGAAATTTCTCTTTCTGTCTCTTGCTGTTGGACTTTGTTGGTAATATATAGAAATGCTTATGATTTCTGCATGTCTATTTTGTATCTTGCAACTTTGTTAAACTTTTTAATAATTTCACATAGTTTTTTAGTCGATTGTCTAGGATTTTCTAAGTATAACATCATATAATATGCAAAGAGTGATAGTTTTATTCCTTATTACCTTTTCTAATCTCTTTAATTTTGATTTCTCTTCTTATTGCTATAACTAACATTTCTAGAACAATTAAATAGTAGAAGTGGTAATGGGCATCCTTGCTTCACCCCTGATTGTATTGGGAAGGTTTCTAGGTTATCCTCACTACAGATCATGCTTGCTGATGGTTTTAAATAAATATTACTTACCATTTTAAGATAAGTTTCATTTATTCCTTTGCTCTCTAGTGGTTTTTTTTTAATAGAAACGGGTACTATATTTTGTCTTTTCTAACATTTCAAGAATTTTATTAATCTTCTTAACTTCTTTCTTGTAAGGTGAGATCACCTACTAGTATAGTTTTATTATTTATTTACTTCTATAACTCATTCAACTTCTCTTTCAGAAATTCAGATGTTATACCATTTGGTGCATATATGTTTATTATTGATATGACTTCATTGTCTATGAGCAAGATATGTCTTTGAGCAAGATATAGATTCCTTCTTTATCTCTTTTAATTATATCTATTTTTGTTTTTACTTTGTTGTAGATCATGATTGCTACCCCTTTTTTCTTTGCTTCAGCTGAAGCATAATAGATTCTGCTCCAGTCCCTTACCTTTACCCTGTGTGTATCTCTGTGCTTCAAACATGTCTTTGTAATTAATATATTATAGGATTCTGGTTTTTAAACCACTCTGCTATTCTATTCAGTTTTATAAGTGAGTTCATCCCATTCACATTTGTAATTATGATAGCTAGCTCTGTACTTCCCTCCATGATATTTTCCAATTGTTTATTTTCCTCTCTCTCACTCTGAATCCTTTCCCTCCTCACAAGAGTTTTACTTCTGATCATCACCTAGATCAATTCTGAGATGGTTTTCTAGTTGTTTGGAGGGTGATTTGGGAGGGCTTCAGAGGGTCCCTTCCTTACTCCACCATCTTGGCTAAAAAATGTATTCTAAAGAGAATTTGGGTTGTTGGACCACCAAGAGGTATATAATTTACCCATAATGACTCAGGTACTCAGTATTAGAGGCAAAATTTGAATCCACATTTTCTTCACTCAAAGGATAGTCCTCTATCCATTGTATCATGCTACTTCTCAAAACTTTACATTCATCCCTGCTAAGTTTCAAATTATTCAATATGATCCAATATTCTGGCTTAAGAAGATCTTTTTGGATATTGACATTGTCACAAAATTAATTAACTACTCTACCTGGCTTTGTGTCATCTGCAAATTTAATTAGGGAGCCATCTATGTTTTTTATCCAAGTTGATGATAAAAATGTTTTAAAAAATTGAAAAAAAAAGAGGCACAACAAGAGATCCCTTGAATAACCCCCCTCCCAAGATTTACTTTTACATTGACACTGAAACTTGAAGTCTTCTTTCGGCTCAGTCATTTCTGATTCCAGGTAGCCATATTTTTCATCTAGCCCATCCCTCTCTATCTTATCCACAAGAATAATGCTTTGTTGTTAAAAATGTAGGTAATACATATCTACAGAATTTCCTTGATATAACCATATAGTAAAACTTTCACAAATGGATATGAAGTTAATCTGTCATGAACTATTCTTGATAAGATCATGTTGGCTCTTTGTGATCACCTTCTTATCTAGATGTTCACTATCTCTTTAATAGTTCTAGAACCAAGGTGTCAAATACACAGCCCACAAGTCATATGCAGCCCACAATACTACCAAGTATGCCCAAACCAAATTATAACATAATTGGGAGATAGATATTTTTAAATGAAAAATACAATAATCTATTACACTGTAAAGCTAAGTCAATAATGTGACCCGCAGTGATCCTTCTGTATGGTTTAGTGGCTCTCATTTCTCTCTGAGTTTGTTCACTGTTCTTTGACCAGATTTCTAAAATCTAAGGGAGCAATAACTACCTCAGCCTCCTTTGCATAGCATTTAATACCAAATTAGGCAAAGGTAGGTGCTTAATAAATGTTTTGGGGGGGAAATAATGATAGCCCTTGAGCTAATCTAAGTAGAGTTCATATTTCTGTCTTTCCATCTGATTTGTTTTTAATGGCCAGACCTAGAGAGAATACACTTCTGGGGTTGTGAATTCTTCTGATGCCTCTGGCAATGAATGGCCTTTAGATTCATTTTTTAATATTATTTAATTGTCTCTGTTCCTCCAGCATCAGTTAAGTGGGGTTATCTAAGGAAACCTGATAAAATATCTAGTACTTTGAAATATTTCTCTTTGGAAACAAGAACAAAGCTAAATACTTTGTCCAGGGTAGGGTGAGTGGTGGGGATAATGCAATAGTTTTATGAAGAAGTCAGGGGAGAAAAATTTGGCTTCTACCCAGATAAGCATGAAAAAAGGGAAAATTTAATATAATAGGTTGTTCTTCTATCAAATTATTATAGTTGTATTTTTTTTAATGATCCTGAAGGAAAAGCTAGGCTATATTGAGAAAATACAATTCAATTCAATTAAAATTGATTAAGCACCTGTCATATGCCAGGCATGGTGCTGAATACTGAGGATACAAATAAGAAAAAGAAAGATATTCCCTGCCCTCAAGGAATTTGTATTTAAATGAGGGAAGATAACACACAGATGGAATCCAAAAATGTTCTGGACTGAGTATGGGCATGATGTTCTGTGGAGTCCAAACGAAACATAGCTACTGATGGAAAGTGGAGGGTTGACTGGAAAGTTCTGAAAGTTCAGAGCCTTGTATAAAGGAAGCCTTTGGAAGGAGCTTCGTGCTCCACTCTCTAACCTTCATGCCATCTATGAACACAGATCTATCCTTAGAAGAGTGAGCCCACACATTCCATAGAATGTAACCATTGAGTGAGGAGGGAACTTGGATAGCTCCTCCAAAATCCTATCCTTAGAAATGAGAAAAATGATGTCCAAAGAGATTATGAACAAGGAGACCATAAAGCAAGTTAGTGGCAAAGTTGGGACTAGAATCCCATCCTTTTCTCATTATATAATACTACTCAAATTCAAAAAGGGTTTTTTCAAAACTATCTTTTTAAAATTTCAGATTTCAATCCATATTTCTCTAAATGACACAGGAATAACTTTTATTTGACTATTCTACATTTAGCACAGTGTGTAGGTGGTACTAATGACTTATTTGGCTTATTTTGTGTGTCTCATAGTCACATGAGAAATAAAGAAATATTTAAAGAGTCTTGAGTTTAGTCTAGAGTCAGAGTTGGGGAACCCGAGTCCTCCAGGCCACATGCAGCCCTTTAGATCCTCAAGTGAAGCCCTTTGACTGAATCAAAACTTCACAAAATAAATCCCCTTAATGAAAGGATTTGTTCTGTAAAACTAGGACTCAGTCAAAAGGTTGCACCCAAGAACCTAGAAGGCCACATGTGGTCTCAAGATCACAAGTTCCCCAGTTCTTGACTCTAGATCTTGATGTCAGATCCACACCTAGACCTTAGACACCTAGTTTCCAAACAGAGACATATTTATTAGGTGTTTTTTGGTTTTTTTTTTTTAACGGTGCAACCAAAGGAAACAGAATGTGGTGAGAGATTTCAATGTTTCCAAGGATCATTCTTTGGATGAGTCAAAGGTTTCTTTGACAAAAGTTGGTACACATCTGATCGCTTCCCCTGTACTCACTGTGTGAAGTAGTGTTTACAGTAAGAACAGTCAGGAACAAATCAATGCCAGTTCCTGAATGCATGTCATTTGACATTCCTATACTGTGAAATTGAAAAAAGTCTCTGGGGATAGATGCACAAAGGAATCAAAGACATTTATTGAGCTTCTGCTCTATTTGCTAGATAGGGAGGGAGTTTCAAAGAAGTTGAAAACTTAGATTTTTCCTTCAATGATTTTATAATCTGGTTGAGCAAAAAATATGTATCTAAATAAAACTACCTTACAGACAAAACATTATATTAAAAATGGCAAAGGGATAGTATAAATAAGTAGTATAGGACTGACTGTAAAAGAGGGAATGATGACTTGGGATAGAGTTAGGGAAATCACTAAAGAATATAGGATTTGAGGTCTAGTTTAAAGGATGGATAGGATTCTGAATGGTTCAGGACAGGGTAATAAGGGGCAGAGAGAAATAGCAGGTCAGGGGCAGTGTTTCAATGAAATTGCAAGAAAAATATAAGGCACATATTGATGATACTACTTGGCAGGAATCCTACTCTTGAAAAAAAAACTACCTAGATTAAGGATTCTTAAGCTAGGGATGAACACTATTTTTAAATAACTTATTTTGATAACTTTCAGTATAATTGGTTTCCTTTGCAATACCATGTATTTTACGCATTTAAAAAGATTACTCTGAGGAGTCCATAGGCTTCACCAGACTGCCAAAAGGGACCATGACACAAAAAAGGTTAAGAAACCTTGTCCTAATATACTTTTCCTCCAAGTTGCAGCTTTTCTATCTCCAATATTCTATACTTCAGTAAGTATGAAGGTATTACCTCACAGACCACTTAGCAAGCGGGAAAGGTAGAGATATCTTGTGAAAGATGAAATGGCTGAGGAAACAAAGGTTTTATCTTTTGAGCATATCAATTTATTGAGCAATGTATGCCAACTGCCTAACAAATTGGGACCAAGCTCTTTCCTCGGCTTAGATTAGGGACTTTCCAGGTTAGGAAGGTGAGCATGAACAGGTGTAATTCCCTGAAATCAGAAAAAGGTGCGTCACTCCCCCCAGGTGTCCTTGAAAAACCAAGGAAACAGTAACTGATTCATCAGTTTGGCCCATTTTCAGATAAGATATATGAATTGCTTGAAATGTACAATTGTAAGAAAACTCTTTACATCATTCTGGATCTGACTGGATTTCTGGTCAGCATAACTTGAGTCCTTAGTTAAGGTTCTCTTGACACCAAGTAGGGGTCCAGCTTCCCAGTCATTCCAGTCTAAGTTCAAACAATGCAATAAGGTTTTCTCACAATTTCCATAATTGAATAAAGTTTTCTTTTTTAAATTTTATTAATTTTTAGTTTTCAACATTCATTTCCACAAGATTTTGAGTTACAAATTTTGTACCCATCTCTCTCCTACCCCCCACCCCATGATGGCAACCATATTGAATATCCCTTTCCCCTTACTGCCTTCTCTTATATTCCCCCCCATGCCCATCCTAATCCCCTTCCCCATTACTTCCTTGTAGGGAGAGATGGATTTCTATACCCCATTGTCTCCATATCTTATTTCCTGGTTACAGGTAAAAAACAATTTTTTTTAACATTTGTTTTTAAAACTTTCAGTTCCATATTCTCTCCCTTCTTCCCTCCTTACCCACCCCCATTGGGAAGATAAGCAATTCAATATAGGTTACACATATATAGTTATGGAAAACACTTTCAAAGTAGTCATATTGTGAAAGACTAACTATATTTCCCTCCATCCTATCCTGCCTCCCATTTATTCTATTTTCTCCTTCAATCCTGTCCCTTTTCAAAAGTGTTTGCTTCTGACTACCCTCTTCCCCAATCTGCCCTCCCTTCTACCGTCCTCCCTTATCCTCTTCCTTCCTACTTTCCTATAGGATAAGATACCCAGTTGAGTATGGATGTTATTACCTCCTTAAGCCAAATTCAGTGAGAATAAGGTTGTCCCATTCCTTTTCACCTTCATGCTCTTCCCCTCCATTGTAACAATTTTCTCTTGCTTCTTTTATATGAGATAATTTATCCTAATGTATCTGTCACTTTCTTCTTCTCCCAACATATTCCTCTCTCAACTCTTGATTTTATTTTTGTGATATCATTCCTTCATACTGAATTCACCCTATGCCCTCTGTCTATGTATACACATATACACACATACACCTACCTTTACATACATACATACAAATATATATATTATATATATATATATATATATATATATATATATATATCTTCCCATCAACTATACTAATACTGAGAAAAGTCTCATGAGTTACTAATATTGTCTTTCCATGGAGGAATGTAAACAGCTCAACTTTAATAAGTTCCTTATGAGTTCTCTTCCCTCTGTAACTTTTCATACTTCTCTTGATTCTTGTATTTGAAAGTCAAATTTTCTATTCAGCTCTGGTCTTTTCATCAAGAATGCTTGAAAATCCTCTATTCCATTGAATGTACATATTTTTCCCTGAAGTATTATACTCAGTTTTGCTGGGTGGGTGATTCTTTGTTTTAATCCTAGCTTCTTTGACCTCCAGAATATCACATTCCAAGCCCTTTGATCCCTTAATGTAGAAGCTGCTAGATCCTGTGTTATCCTGATTGTGTTTCCACAATACTCAAATTGTTTCTTCCTGACTGCTTGTAATATTTTCTCCTTGAACTGGAAACTCTAGAATTTGGTTATAATATTTCTAGGAGTTTTCTTTTGAGAATATTTTTCTTTTTTTGTTGTTTATTTTTAATTTACAAGATTCAGTTCCACATTCACTTGAGTTTCAGATTTTCTCTCCTCCCTTCTCTGCCCCCCCCCCCATGGTGGCATGCGATCATGTATAGGATCTGCAAATACTTTCACATTGTACAATAGTTTAGTTGTATAGAAGGGTTGTAACCAATGAGTGGTCACTGGAAAAAGAAAAAAAAGAAGCAAAACCAGACATGAAAGAGAATGATACCATGTTTTGCTTCAGTTTGGGGATATTTTTCAAGAGATGATGAATAAATTCTTTCCATTTCTATTTTGCCCTCTGGTTCTAGAATATCAGGGCAATTTTCCTTGATAATTTCTTGAGAGATGACGTCTAGGCAATTTTTTTGATTGTGACTTTCAGGTAGTCCAATAATTTTTAAATTATCTCTCCTGGATCTATTTTCCAGGTCACTGGTTTTTTTTTTCAATGAGATAGTTCACATTGCCTTCTATTTTTTTCTTTCTTTTGGATCTGTTTTAAAATATCTTGATTTCTCATAATGTCATTAGCTTCCATTTGCTGCAATCTAATTTTGATGGAGTTATTTTCTTCAATGAGCTTTTGAATTTCCTTTTCCATCTGGGCAATTCTTTTTTAAAGGCATTCCTCTCCTGATTGGCTTTTTGGACCTCTCTTGCTATTTGAGTCAGGCTATTTTTTAAGGTGTTATTTTATTCAATGTATTTTTGGATCTCCTTTAGCAGGCTGTTGACTCACTTTTCATGATTTTCTTGACCATTCTCATTTCTCTTCCCAATTTTTCCTCTACTTCTCTTACTTGATTTTCAAAATCTTTCTTGAACTTCTCCATGGCCTGTACTCAATTCATATTTTTCTTGGAGGTTTCTGATGCAGGAGTTTTGACTTTCTTATCTTCTGGTTCTATGTTTTGATCATCTTTGTCACCAAAAAAAAGATTCCATAATCTGATTTCTCTTCTGTTTGTTCATCTTGCCATCCAATTACTTGACTTTTGAGCTCTTTGCCACAATAGAACTCTGCTTCCAGAGTGGAGAGTGCTGTGTCCCAAATTTCTGTGGTTTTGCACAGCTCTCATCAGAGCTTCTAGACACCCGCCCCAGAACTGTGAGGAGGACTGCCTCTCCACAGCCTTAACAAGCTCTGTCACATCAGTGCTCCTCACCCCAGGACCACCACCCAAGCCTGTGACCCAGATCTAAGCAGGGAAAATGGAGAGAATTCTTCCTCAGCACCAGCAAAGAGATTTCTGCAATTTGCCTCTGGTCAGTCACTTGGTCCCCCCCACCATCTGTGAGCCTGAAACTCTGGAAATAGCCACCTCTGCAGTGGCTGCAGCTGCTACCACCTTCACCACCCTGGAGTCAGAGGCCAGACCACACTCTTCCCTAACCCAGATCCAACAGAGTTTCCCACTGACCTTTTACTTTCTCTTTGGCATTCATGGGTTGATAAGTCTGGAAACTGCCACAACTGCCAGTGATTAGATCCTCTGAGGTCTTTTCTGGTCACTCTGTGCCACAGGTCTTGGGACTGCACTCTGCTCCCAGCCTGGTGCAATAGACCCTTCCTATCAGCCTACCAGGCTGTCCTCAGCTGGAGACACATTTCACTCTGTCATTTTGTGTGTTCTGTAGTACTATGAAATTTTTTACAAATGTTGGAGGCAAATGAGGGACAAACTCAAGCAAGTTCCTACTTTTACTCCCCAATAAAGTTTTCTTACAAGACAGAAATTGAACTAGATCCATAACTGAATAGAAAAGGAATTGAACTAGCTCCAGAATTGTCACAAGTTGGAGTCAATCTGGTTCACTCAGTACCCACAATTAACCAGTTGTTCTATTCCTCTCAATTCCCTCAATCTCAACATTAGGGTCTTAGTTTCTTACAGCACACTTAAGTAGGAATTCTTAACCATTTTTTATCATTTGGTGAAGCCTATGGATTCCTTATTAGAATAATTTCTTTAAATATATAAGATAAAATACATAGGATTACAAAGGAAACCAATTGCTTTGAAATACAGATAACATTTTTTTTAAACAAGTTCATAGACTCCAGGCTAAAAATGCCTGTTTGAACAAAAGTATTTTGGACTACAGACTTGAAGGAAAGTAGCATGATAAAATAGATTATATTAAAAGTTGAGAGAACTGGTTTCTAACCCTGGGTCTGCCACTAGATCGTCGTTCTAGAGCTTAGGCAAGTCATTTAAATAGTCTGGGTTTCAATTGTCTTATGTGAAATGGGAGAGACCTATTTTATGGTGGTTTGAAAAGGTTGTGAAAATCATATGAGGTCATGTAGGTGAAAATGATAATATCTCACATTTGCGAAAGTATTACACAAAAGTGTGAGGTGTTAGTACTACCAGAGGAAATCCCATATAAAAACTATACAATAATAAGAAACAGCATTAATATATTGATTTAGAGTTTACAAAGTGCCTCACATATGTTAATTTCATTTCTTCCTAACAACAGCTCTGTAGGGTAGGTAATACTATTATCCTCATTTATAGAAGAGGAAAACAAGACTGAGAAGGGTTAAGTGACTTGCCTAGTGTCACACACCTAGGAAATGTCTGAAGAGGATTTCAACTCATGTCTTTCTGACTCCACATCCAGGACTCTACCCACTATGTCTCCATACTAATTGATCAAGGCCAAGCCTAGTTCAGGTCATTTTAGTGGTTCAGGTTCAGGATTAGAATATGATGAAATACTAGCACCATAAAATTCATTAAGAATGAATTTCTTTGCAATAAGATTAAAAAGACATAATTTACTAAAAAGAGAAACTCCCCTCAACCCCTGCATTTTCTAGGGTAGCAACTCTACTAACCCTGAGCAATATCATCTCCCTTTGGCTGGGTTCTTTATGGGTTAGGTGACAAGGAAGCTGAACCAATGATTTAAGCTACACCAAGATTCAGGTCTTTGACCTGGACCAATCAAATTCCAAGGAAGGTGCCCAAGCTCTCCTATGTAATGCACATTCAGCTTCTACCACACAGACATATGGACTTGGGTCATTTGGAAATAATACTTATGCCAACATAAGCTCATCACATAGGAAGGCTTTGATTTGATTTGATAGAATTTGCTCTGTTGTTGTTGTCAAGGTGATGCTTTTCTCTATACAACAAAGGGCCTGCCAGCCCAAGCTACCACCAACATAGCCAACAGCTTGCATTTCCACAAGGTCAGAGCAGCTGGGCCATTTGAAGGAGTAAAGCAAGAAGCTATTCCCAGCAAATGCCTGCTTAAAAAGAAATCTGCAGAATTGAATTTCTTTTGTTCTTTTGCTTCAGTGTCATTACATTAGCAATATTTTCCTCTGGTGCCCAAAAGATTTGGACTCTACAGGCACGTTAGTGTTCAGAACCCAGCTGAATATTATCATGGTTATTGAAGGGGCAATGGTTCTCTGTTAGAAAGCCTCTGAGCCCAGAATTTAGTTTCCTATGTGGAGTATTTATCTTTTAAAGGCCTGAATTGCACATGTCATTGCTTGTATTCCAAGATGCCAGCACACATGGGGTTTGTCCTTGTACAAATGTGTCTGAAATGACTTATGGATGAAGGGAAACCCGATCTGCATGAGTAAACCTTAAGATAAATTGGGTGAGCAAAGTAATGCATAATAAAAATGTAACCTGAGCCCCAAAGTTCATTGATAGAGGACTCTCAGGGTACAAAAATTATGTGTGATTAATAGAATCAAAGATTTAAAGCAAGAAGGGACCTTAAAGGACATCTAGTCCAACCCCCTCATTTTACAGATGAGGAAACTAAGTCTCAGAGAGAATAAATGACTTACTATGATAGCATAATGTTCACACCTGTGATAACACTGTCAAAAGTGGGATTTGAACCCAGGTTTTCCTGATTTCTAGTCAGTTTGTAATTATTCTCTTGTCTAGATTCCATGACTCCTGGCATGGGCATGCTCTAGGGAATAGAAAAGTATGAGAGGAGGGGACGTAGAACAATACATATATCAAAAGATTGTCATGTAAGAAGTCCTTTGTAAGATATCATGTGAATGAGAGCACTAATATGTTCTAGTCGTGAAGTGTCTACTTCTTTCCCTTTATCCCATATATTCCTAATGTTACAGCAAGGTAGGGAACAGGGTCCCGGGTGAGGGTAGGGGGGACAGGAATAACAGGCAGGAAAAAGTAGAGTTGGGTGAAAGGGGAAGAAATTTGTGTTCTTTCCTGTCCCTGGTATTGGTTACAGTGATTTAACCACCTTTTTTGGAGACAGTAAATTTCAACAAAATTAAAAGGAGAATGGATTTGGAATCAAAGAACCTAGGTTCAAATTCTTTCTGCCTAAGTGACCTTAGGCAAATCTTTTAGATCACTCCATCTCTCTAGTGCTCCATTTCCACATCTGTTAAGTAGAGTGGGATGGATTATCTGACCTATATTTACCCTTCCAACTTTAAGTTTAATAATATAAAATATTCATTGAATGCCTAATAAGTATTTAGCTCTCTACTAGGTACTGTGAAAGATACAAAAGTTGTTTAAAAAGATTTTCCTCTTTTCATTGCACTACATACAACATAGTAGGAGAGAGAATGTGTACATGAAGCCGTTAGGTAAGAAAAATATATATATTTGGAAAATATATTTTTTGAGCCTTCACTTGGAGTCAGAAAGACCCAAGTTCAAATCCAATTTGTGACCATGTGATTAAGTCAATACATTTCTATGAATCTCATTTTCCTCTTCTATAAAATTAGGGAATTAGACTACATGGTCTTGAAATTCCCTTCTAGCTCTAGATCTGCCATCCTATGGTCTAATCTGATATTACTGATATTGTTACTTATTTTGCAGGCATGCACTCCTCACACATAGGAAGGTGGAAGGGGAGAGAAAAGTAGAGATAAACAATGGGCAGCCCACATTCAGCACTGGCATCTAGCCAAGGTAAGAGGAAGAATCACAGAGTTTGGACGGGATCTCCACTGGTGAGTATATGAGAGGTCAGGAAGAAGGGTAGCACAGGACAAATTTAGATCTGCAAAAACCCACAGCAATGAGATCACAAGTCCATTGCATGGGGTTAAATGACATTTGAGGAGTTCAGGAGAGGGGAAAGTCAATATGGTCTGTAGTCATAATAAAATCAATGGCTGACATTTATATAGCACCTTGAAAGTTAGAAAATGCCTTCCACATGTCTTCTCATTCAATCCCCCTATTCGCAATGTGGGGTGGATATTTCAGGCATTATTTTCTTCATTATATGGGAGACCTTACAGAAACTGGAGAGAAATTAAGTAACTTGCCCAAAGTCCCAAAGTTATAACATTTCAGCATTAGAACTTGAACCCAGGAGTCCTCTGACTGGCTTTTCCCACTAGTCAGGGGTAACTCCAAACAGTTAAAAATAAAGCTTAGGACAGCTAGTGCAGTTACTTTTTACAATCAATAATGGGATGGAGTATATATTAGGGGAACCCAATCTTTTGTATTTTACTTTGAAGACATTGCTCTCCATTCTCCCAAAGCTCTGGAACTAGAAAGGAAAGTGTAAGAAAGGTAAAAACATGTAAATCTGTTTTTGTCTTAATGTATAAATGCCTATAAATCACGGGAAAATCTTTATGACTGAATGAAGGTAAATCCATCTTACCAGATAAGGAAATGAAGGACTGCTTACCCTTAGTAAAATGGATAATTGGTAAGCCACTGATGCCGCAGCCTTGCATGAATTAGACCATGTCAGACTTTTCAAATAGTTAATGGATCAGTGTTATGAGTTGGTGACCCTTCATATAAGCTAGCAGGTTTTAGGAATATCTACCTCCTCCCTCTTACAGAGAAGACTTCTACAAAAGAGTGGCCTCTTTAGCACCCAATTCATTCCATGTTCAATTCTTCTTTGAATGATTTTACTTCTTTCTATTTGAGGTAAAATGGCTTCATTATGCAAATCTAACCATAAAAGATCACAAAATTTAGAGAGGGGTAAGACTTCATCTAACATTATAATTAAAAAAGAAACTGAGGTCCATTGAGGTGATGTTTCTTACCCACGATCTCATAAATAGCAAGAAATGCCAGGATTTAAATACAGGTCCTCTAAATCTATGCCTCGTATTATTCCCACTGTACCACATCATCTCCACAAAGGGACCTCTCTGAACTATAACCATTGATTCTCACCAATGAGATCTCTACAACTCCAGTCTTTTATCATGGTTATATATAAGCTCTGTTCTGCTTAATATGAATTCACATACATTTCATAAGGTAATTTCTGGATCCAGAAGGTGAGTAGTAGCTCATTTTCTTCAGAACCTACATTTTTTTTACTTACTCCAGCATTAGGATCCCCAACTATTCCATCTCTGCCCAGTGATAGACATCTTTTATACTGGCCAACAAAGAAGGTTGTTTTGACCCTTATTATAACTGAAAAAGGGAAGGAAATAAACAGAGTAAAACATTAGCAATTATAGATCTACCTTTCCTGCCATCAACTTTGATTATATTGGTTATATAATTGACTTGCTTCCATAGTAACCAGGCTTTTGGTAAATCCTCAGTTTTTAGCTCTCTTTTCTTCTTTGTTAAACACTTGGAAGTCTTCCAGCTAACATTACTAGTTTCATACGAGTTGATGGCTTATAATTTTAACCTATGATCTTTGCAGATGATACCAGCTAAGTTAGCATTTACAGAATCAGAGTCCCAGCACAGGAATTCAACTCAGTAGGCATCTAATCAAACTTGAACTTGAATAAGTATCTCTCCTACAACATCATTCCAACAAACAACTTCTTAGTTTTCAGTTAATGACCCTCTAGTGAGGGCTCTTCTTTTCACAAGGCAGCCCATTACATTTTTCCAAAAGCTGAATGAAAATGAGATCCCTACAATTTGCAAGCATTGTTCCTAATTAGGTAAATTAGAACAAACTTAACCCCCCTTTACACAGGAAAAGTTGGCCTGAATTATTCAAATAACTATTGAATTTTATATTTATATTAAAATATAGTTAATTAATCTATATTAAATATAGTCAAGTAAATGAATAAATGAAGGTCCAATGTTGGTCTCAGAAATACTAATATTTAAAAATGTTTCTTGACTGACTGTTGATAGGGAAGCAATTTTTTTTTTAAAAAGTTGCACAAAATACATTTCTTTTCTGACTTAAACAGGCTCTGAAGCCTAAAAGTTCTGCATTACTCCTAAATTTAGAAACCATGAATTGTTAGTAGGTTCTAAACTTGGCAGAGATCCTCCCATCCTTAATTACACTCAACCAGAGTAGGATCAGACACAGCACAACTTTTGTTGTTTCTTTTCCACATTTAACATTTTCTTTTGTATATTATTAAACATTTGAAAGTCCAGCCAAAAATCCCATCTGTGTAATATTTCACCCATTTATCTTTTTTGTCTCATCATATTATCTCTCCCCAGTCAATCCCATAAAATTTAACTGTCTTGCTGTTGGCAGCTCTCTGTCGATAAAGGCAAAAATGAATCTGACAAGTATCTGGTATGTCCCCTGATTGTAAGTAACCAATATGGGTTGGGGTTTCTTTTGCCCTTAATTATCCAGGAATATGTCTCCATCTCTCATTTGCTTTGCCTTTCTGTCTCCACAACAACACTAATTGGTTTGAAGGGGAGAAGGAAGCTTAGTTCTGGGTTTTTTACTTACTTTTAAATTTCTTTTCATGTTAAATATAAGTTTGTGGGACTTGGTGACTTGGAGGATGGTGGTGTCCCTGAAAGTAACAGGGAAGTAGGAAAGAGAGAAGATAACGAGTTTTCTTTTGGACATGTTGAGTTTGACATGCATACAAGATACTGAATTTAAGACATCCAAAAGGCAGTGGTTAATATCCCATTAGACTATAAACTTATTGAGAGCAGGGACATTCTTTGGCCCTTTTCCATATCCCCAGCACTTAGCACAGTTCCTGGCACATAGAAGCAACTTAATAAATGCTAATTCTTTGACTGATTAATGTAGGACCAGAGCTCAAGAGAGATCATGCTTTTCTATCGTCATGACTTACAGCTTTCATTTAGTAAAAACCTAATAAACATTTTAAATTAAAAAAAAAACCTTCCTTTCACAAATGGAATCTTTTACAACATCTTAGACTTGGAGGGGACATGAGAGGTCATCTAGTTAAATGTCTTCTTGTCTAAGAATACAATTTTTCCAACAAATGTTAATTAATTCTTTACCTTGAAAAGCACCACCAAGATAGAACCTACTGTCTCCCAATGTGGCCATTCTCTCTTTACTCAGCTCTATTTTCAGAAAGACTTTTTTTAAGATCAATACCAAATCTGCTTCTCTGTACCTTCCACAAAGTCCTCCTGATTCAACTTTGGGGTAAAGCAAACGAGTATAATCTCTCTTTCATCTGACAATTCCAAACTGCCATTTGTATTTATTCTGGATTTCTGTAGCTGAATTCCTTTCATCTGTGCTATAAAAACATCATCCTACAGAGACGTATTCCACATTCTAAAAGCCTATACTAAAAATTTGTCTATTCTTAAAAAATATTTGCATAAAATGGAAAATGTTCTGTGACTGGAAAAGACATCACAAACATGTCCCCTACTCCCAGTTCAGCTGAATGTTTAAAACAATGAAAATGTTTGATGAAGACTTTTAAGAAAAAGAGTGCTTACTATATTTATTTGCTTTCTTTAAGCTGAAATATATGATGAGTTCTATATAGCCAAGATTGTTTATCCACATGGCATTTCCTTCAAGGGCATCTAGATGATGCAATGGATAGAGTGCCAGCTCCAGAGTCAGGAAGACTTGTGTTCAAATCTGGCCTTAGACACTTACTAGCTGTGTGACCCTGGGCAAGTCACTGAGCTTTGTTTGCCTTGGTTTCTTCATCTGTAAAATGAGCTGGAGAAAGAAATGGCAAATCACTCCAGTACATGTGCCAAGAAAAACCCATAAAGGTGTAATAAAGGGTCAGACACAACAGAAAACAACTAAACAACAACATTTTCCTCAAGCTTTAATGTTAATCAGGATTAACTAAGATCTGAATTAATGGAAGGGACAGAAATGAGGAGTTTTTATCTCCACAGCCTTCAAAAGTCATAGGAGTCACAGTTGCTATAAGCAGTTAGGGGCCAGATGAAAAGAAAACTATGACTTAGGCTGAGAGTGTGAAGGCTCTGGGTCTTTGGTCTCTGATTTCATCACCTCCTATTGAAGGAAGAATTGCCTTCACATCATGGTAAACCAGTCTGATTTTGGTCATAAACTCAAATTAAAATAATTCCTAAATCTCTTCTATCCAAAGGTCCCTAGCAGCAACAGTTGTAGCCATTATCCCTGAAAAGCAAGAGAAAAGTGTGAATGGAAAATCAGCCTCAGTCCCAGCATGAATCCAGGAATTACAAGTAGGAACCCCTAGAGCAGGGCCCAAGACTTGTCTTAGGATCGTGGAGCCAGAGTAGCTAATCCAGGAAACCATGTCCTTTATCCAGGGAAAGTCACCTTTTATTACTTTCTAGACCAGTGGTTCTCAACCTTCTTAATACCATGACCCTTTAATACTCATATGTGGGTGTATCTGCATGTGGGCAGACCCACCTGGAGCAGGATAGAGGGGCAATGTCTTGGTTCCTAAGACCATATGTGTTTTCTGATGGTCTTAGGCGACCTCTGTGACTCCTGTGAAAGGGTCATCTGACTCCCAAAGGGGTCGCTACCCACAGGTTGAGAACCACTGTTCTAGACTATACAGACCATTGAACCCCAGTTAAAGGAAACCAGTCTCTTGATATTCTTTGTCCCTGAGCTAACTTAGATTCCCGGACTTTTAGATCTGTTCTACTTGATCCCTAGTTAGCTTTACAACCTCTTCCTGACATTGCCACTATTACATCTAAACTCAATTCTAGCATCTGACATATGGACAGGAAAATTTGAGCAACATAGAGTGTTTATGGAATAGAATGTGTCAATATCTACTAGCCATTATTCTTTGGCACTTGGATGAATTGTGCATAGGAAAGACAATGAAAGCTTTTTGGATGATAAAGTCAGATGCTGTGCTGGGCATCCCTATTGTGAAACTACACAAAGGACTGTATTGCTATTTTTAAGCTTCAAATCTTCAGAGTAAATGCCACCACATGGCTGAAAGAAAGAAACAAGACAATCAGTCAACTTTACAAATTAACAGCAACAACGTAAAGGAAGTAAATACACAGCAGAAAAGGTGAGAAGAAAAACAAAACAAAACAAAAAATGCCACAGATCACTATTTTCACTTTCTTTTCTTTTATTCCATTTATATATTTTGTTCTTGTTCATTTTCATGAGCTCATAGGATTAGAGATGGAGGGAAATCAAAGGTCATCTAGCCCCACCCCTCACTTTCAGATGAGGAAACTGAGGCCTACGGGGCTTTAAAATACTTGCCTGAGTTCACTAGGCTAGTTATTGAACACAGGTTCTCTGACTTCAAATTCACCATTCTTTCCATCCCAAGCTTCTTTCTCTGATTTTTCCTCATCTTTATCTTGTGTTTATTAGTACTTGCACTAGAGGCAATGGGAGCACAGGGAGGGATTGTGATTTGTACAGAGGAAAGAAGCCTTTCTGGATCTAATACAGAAATATCAGTTGCTATGTTGAGAAATCAGAAGCTGGTGAAATGAGAAAAAGAAAATGTTAGGGAAACATGAAGAAATGTGCTTTCCCTTGAAAACCTACCAGCCTTTTGAGTGAGAAGTGGTATGAATGAAAGGATAGCAATAAGGCCTTGGGAGGACTCAGGTTCAAGGCTCTAAAACTGGTACTATAACTCTAAGTGCCTTTCAGGGTCCCAGGCAATTCTCTAAAACTCTTAAGTTGCAGAATAAGTGCTAATAGAGATTGATAAAAATTCCTTCTAGGGAATGGGAGAAAATACACTAAGGAAATCATAGTGTCCAATTAAAAATATGCTTAGAATATATTCTGTGCCTTTACATGCTTATAAAGCCCATTTTAAAAACTGTATAATATTTTTAAAATTTTTCTCTTCACATAATTATGATTCCTTATAGATAGATAGATAGAAAGATATAAATATAGATATAGATATATGTCTCTGACCAGTCTCTGACTGATTGAGATGACTGATCTGATGAGAAGAGAGGAACACATTTTTTTTGCTCACTTTTCTGCAGTCTTATCGCCCTTTCCACTTGTGAGGGTCTCCATTTCCTTTACTGCATGTAAGACAAATTTGTGGATTTGCTGTACTGTGGAAGAGCCTCTTTGACACAACCTTCCTATTACCCTTCTCTATTCTTTTATTCTCTAATCAAACTCAAAAGTCCAGTCAGTCCAGTTTGCAAATTCACTTCTACAGGTAAACATTTCATAAAAATCTAGAAACAATGGTCTAAATATGGCTCTGTGAGAGGCTCCAGAATATCAGGCTAGTTCAAAGTTCCTGCATCTACTGTCTGAAACAGCAAAAATGATAAAATTCCTTCCTCCTGCTATTAAAATTCAAAATTGCACTAAGACTTTTGGGACATTTTATATAAATAGTGAACTCATAGAACAGGAGAGTATGGAGGATACTTTCAGAACAATTTCAAAATGATAGAGAAGTACAGTAATGAACAATGCAACATTTTTTCTTTAAAATGGGCAACCCTGGGCAAATCACTTAACTTTATTTGCCTTGTTACTTGCAGTTACTGAAAATTACAAATGCTGTCATTGGTGATCTTGTTAAGCTTGATTCTTTTGTGAATTTATAGTGATTTCCTGAGGTATTTTAAAGTTTTATATATTATGAACAAACCAAAAGTATTAAGTTTGGCAATTTAAGTGGTACAAATAGGGAAGGCTGATATCTATGCCCAATAGAGTGTTGATAAATGTTTAACAACTAAATTTCCAGGGGGAGGAGGGAAGTGACCATGACTCACTATGAAGTTTCATTCGCATGATTACATTTGTCTGTATCACTTTATTGAATTCAGACAATCAAAACAGTAAGTAAAATAAATAATCAATAAAACCAAACAAAACAATAAATCAATTCCTGATTGCTAGCATTTGCCAATTTCTGCTATACCTGCTCACACTGAAAATTTAACACTCAGACTCTTCTGAGGTAGTTGAACTTGAGCTGACTCAAGCATATCCCTGTCCATTGTCTTCTAACACATCATGGGTATATTTTCGGTTGGTTATCATTCTAAAATTTGAGATCATTTAAAACAGCAGAAGATGCTCCAAGGGGTGGAGATACAGTGGGATCCCAGCTACTAGTCTGGACATAGTTCAAGTTCAAGAGGAGAAACTGTGTGGTAGAGATAGGTGCAACTTTAGTCAATTAAGATTTCAGCATGAACTATAGGAAGGGAAAACTAATAGGAATTCAGATAGCCTATTTTTTAATGTTATATGAGCCTGAGGTTATGCAGGAGTAAATGATATCCATAAAGAACCTTTGTTTCATGAAAGTATATTTGGGAAGCTGAGCCTTTCACTGGAAAGTGTGCCATTAGTGTTTGTGAAATTTATTACATTGAACCAGTTCTCTCTTCTTCAGTTTTCCATGGATGGTTGTCGGTGAGACCAATTGAATGAGTAAGGAATAAGAGATAAAGTTTGTGACAAGAAGCAAGTGAACTCCTCATGCACTTAAGCTTGGTTCTCTAAAGGATACCTTGGTACTGCTGAAATAGCAGCAATTATAACCATGCAATATAGTACTCTACAGGACTGTAACTAATCCCAGACATGGAACTAGGAAACAGTTGATACAACCAAAAGCATTTTGTTTTATCAATATATCATCACTACAAAAGGATTTTGGACATTGGGTCAAGAGATAACATCAAAGATATTACGAAAAAAACATTTCACTAACCCTAGATAGCAGTAGGTTTCTATAGGAAATGGGAAACTTGTGCCTGATGTGTTCACAGAAAAGTATCACCACTTTATGCTAAGTGGAGAATGTAAAGAAAGTCTTTGGAGCTTGGACTGATAGACTGCTTATCTCTGGAGCTCTTCAAGTATTGATCCCCCAAACTGATTTCCATAGAGGTTTCAACTAATGCATTCTACCACTTCAGTGATTAATTGTTTTGGGAAATGGCAACTTATGGAAAACCACTGAATGTGGTGTCTAACAGAGTTCAGAGTCTATGGTCCATTAACTTGTTTTAAAAAAATATTTTGAAAATGGTATTGTACTGTAAATGGCTTCATTTTCATCTATGAATCCATGACAATGTCCTGAAAATCAGTTAGAAATGGGACCACTAAGAACATGAGGATCCCTGTGGGCTACATATTGACCTCAAACACTACATATTAACATTATTGTATTTTTATGTATTTTATTAATGGTTTTCCAATTATATTGAATCTGGTTGGTAACATTTGGAATGTGCCACCCATGGGCTTCATGTTTGACACCTCTGATCTATGATACACTGGTGATTTGAGGAAAATCATAAAATGTTTTAGTAAGCAATTAATTAGATTAGGTTAATTTAATAAGCAATTCATTAGGTTAATAAGCTAAGTTAATTAGAGAAAATCAGATACCTTGCAATCTCCCCCTATTATTCTCTTCCCTTCAGTCAGGACTATGTTCAGAATGATAAGAAAGCTGAAGTTTAGTTGCAGGAAACATGTTTTTTTATGGAACTTACGTTTTTTGAAAGGAGCATACATTTTCCACAGCTATGTAGTTACTAGATAAGAAAACCATTTCAGCTCTACTAGTGACCCAGGTTTTTTCCTGCCATTTCCTTCCTTATCAAGCCTTTCAGAGTTACAAGGTCAGAGTAGCATGGGACACACTACAATCATGGAGTTGATTCAAAAAGGTAATCTACCTTATATATCTGATATATAATCTACCTTATATAACTGCCTGCCAGCTCAAATCTTTGTGCTGGAGGTAACTGGACTCAGTAGTCCACTGTGAATGCAAATGGACATTTACTATATGTTATCCTGGATATATATTAATAAGGCCCATATAGGAAACTGGGGAAAGTAAGCAAATCTCAGAGGAGCTTAGTAGGAGCAGAGACTGGCTTTGCCCTCCGTTGGACAAGCCTTTTTTTTTTTTTTTTTTTTGTCACTAACAGAGCTATTGCATAAAAGAAAAAATACAATGGGTAATATCATATGCTATAAATCACCACTCTCCCAATCTCCAAAAATAAATGTATTCAGGAATCTTGAATATATTTATGTGAATAAACTCTCAAGAAAAAGGAACTTGAATTATAGTTCTTTCCAGCATTTAGCAGGACTAGGATTAAATCATGAGTAGTTTCGTAAACAAAAAGATAAAATGGAGCCATATGACACAGCACAAATTATTAGTTATATCTAATCACCCTTCCTGCTCAGTGGTAGCAATTATGAAGCATTAGCAGCATCTGCCACTGACAGATGTGTTCAGGTTTGGGGCTTGTTGCTTAACCTAAAGTCAATAGCAGTGTTTGATGAGAGAGACAACACATATTCAGTTTCTCTACCATTGAATATACTGGAATGATATGCATTTGTTGGAGATCTGTGGTCTTAGTATGACAATATTTCTTTGGTCTCCCCTCTGCCCCTGAGCATTCACTCGTGCCCTCTTCAAAGGACACAAAGTATAATATGTAACAAGAGTTCTTAACCTGGGGTCTCTGGATTTATTGGGGATTTTATAACTATATTTCAATATGATTTCTTTCCTTTGTAATTTCATATTCATATATGTACATATATACATGTATCTCTATGTGTATATATGTATATATGTATGTATATAAAACAATTTCCTAAAAAGTGTTCTTTAGGTTTCCCCAGACTTTTCATGGCATAAAAAAAGTTAACAACTCTTAGTCTGTAAGATGAAAGGTAATTTATTTATTACATTTCTGCTCTCCTTGGTAAAGATGATCTTTCAGGTGCTTTTTAGTAGCTTGGTTGGTGAATGAATGGACATCTATTAAGCATGCACAATGTACTAAGCAAAAGGGTATAGATAGAAAAGTGAGACAAACCCTTGCTCTCATGGAGCTCACTTTCTAATGGAAGGAGATAAAGCTATGGCAATAAACTAAACCAGTCTGTTTTTGTACACTTCTAAAGACCAGATGCACATTGATTCATGTCTGTCCATTTAGCTCATAATACATGTCAAAGAAACAAGCTGCTTCCTGTTATACGAGGCTAACTCAATTTCGGTCCTGAGACAGTGGCGCTTCTCTAGATGATGCTCACGGTAATTTTACTTTCACGTGAGTGGCTTAAGTGGTAAACGTCAACTTTCTTCTGTGACCACATTTCAAGTCATTACCAGCCACAAACGCTGTTCCAAAATCTGGAACACATGTAATGAGAAGTAAAAAATACCACTTTCCCCAAGTGCTAAGTAAATATAAGTCATTATCATCCTTATAAGTGTCCATCTGGTCAAACATAATCTAATTATGTCAGCTATATGGATGGAATTGGGAAACACTTTTGTATAAAACAATTTATATAACACCCTGAAAATTAATCCATGAGATTAGGAGAGTCTATATAGACAGCAGCTAAAACTTCTGAACAGGTTTAGAAATTTATATTCACCGAATTGCTACTGGCAACAACCAATTTCAATCTAGAGACTGATCTTAATCACATAGTTTTGTGCTACATTGGAAGACGAATACTAGGGAGTATAATGTATTGCTCATTCATCCCTTAGAATAAGAATCACAGATATGGAAAAAGTGGCCATCTAGTCCAACCCATATGCCCCAAGGTATCTTATCTACAACCAACCCAACAGTTGGTTGTTCACAGTTGGTTATTCAGACTTTGACTGAAGACCTCCAACTGTAGGAGAACACACCACCAATGGCAATCCATTCCATTTCTAGATAGTTTTAATTCTTTAGAGGTGCTCCTTCCATTAAGTCTAAATTTCCTCTTCAGAACTTCCACCCTTTGATCTTAGTTTTGCCTTATGGAGCTAACCATAATAGTTAAATTCTTTCTTTCACATAACAATCTTTCAGCAACTTCAATAGAGTTATCATATCTCTTCTGTTTCTTCTTTTCTAAAGGTTAAGCAGCCTCAGCTCCTTCACTTGATCCTTCTCTGTCTTGATTTCAAAGTCTTTCACCATTCTGGTTGCCCTGTCTGGATTACCACCTACTCACCAATGTCATTTTTAACATGTGGCAGCTGGGTTGTGCACTGGATAGAGTAGTGGACCTGTAGTTAGGAAGAAAAGTTCAAATCTAACCTCAGAAGCTAACTAACTATATGACCTGGTCAAGTACTTAGCCTTTTCATCTCTTTCAGTTTCCTCATCTATAAAATGGGATTAATAATAGTACCAACCTCTTGGGTAGTTGATTGAATAATACTTGCAAAGCACTCTGCAAACTTTACAAAGCTATATAATATTAGTTAAGATTTTTATCCTTATTATTATTATTATTAGCCTAAAATGAAACACAGTATTCCAGGTGTGGTCTGACCAGACAAGGATACAACAGGACCAAAGTTTTTTTATGTTTGAAAGACAGGAAAAAGCAAATGCTAGGACATGATGTGAAAGCAGTTTCTTCCTTTAGGGAAAAGATCGTTAACGTCTAGAACATCAGGATATTTCAATAGATTAAAGCATGTTCTGGTAGCTTTCCATAACAGTTGACATCAGAAAGCCCAGAAAGGAAGCAAACATTAGCAGGGGCCTTACTATTGGCTCTCCCCTTGATATTGCCAACATTCCTAATGACCTCAGCACTTGCCAGAAATGACAAATAACTCCTCCTTACACAAAGTCAGGCAATTCTGACTTTAAGACTCTCACTTACAGGAAGTTTTCCCTCCTTTGCCCTCTCTTCCGATTATTTCAGGCTCTCCCACACCAGACTTTGATTCATAGCCTAGGGCTCACTGCCATGGTAATCAGCCACACAGAATACAAATGAATAAAACTTTCATTCAGTCCATTTAGCATAGAGATCTCCGAAAAACACATACGTATAGAACCACACTGAATACCGTCGTTCAGCATAATCTGAATGCTTCAAAGGATATAATTCAGGCTGCATATAGGTGTGGGCCAGTCATATAATCTCTCTGAATCATAGTTCCTTCATAAGCCATCAAGAGATAAAGAAATATGAGTTATTATTTTAAAATTTTGACAGATATTTGCAAGGCAGCATAGCATCGTAGATATAGTTAGTGTAAGAGGCAGGAAGACCTGGGTCTGAATTTCATCTCTGACACACAGGCCATTTTAACTTGGGCAAATTAGTTATCCTCTTGGTGCCCCAGGCAACTAAGATGATAGATTACAGAGAAGTGCTGATTTTCAGTGGTAGAAGCTCAATACAAGTATTTCGGGATCAAAAAAAAATCAAATAGTTATTAAGTACCTGCCAGATAAAAGTGCTTCCAAGGTAAGCAGAGTTTTAAAATGGCATAGTCCATGCTATAAAGGAATTTCCTGCCTAATATGGGAAATAGGTGTATGTATGTATGCATGCATGCATATATATACACATGTGTATGCATGTGTGTGGGTATCTATATATACATGTATATATGTTTGTATTTTGTGTATGCATATACTTATGTGTATGTACACTTGTATGTGATTATATGCAATGTGTGTATGTGTGTATCAAAAATATACATATACATGTGTATGTATTCCCATTCCTATATGTGTATGTTCATGTATGAATACGTGTTCACACATATGAACATACATGTGTGCACATATGTATATATACACACATACATGTGTATACATACACATATGTATATATACACACATACATATAGAGAGAGAGGTTCTGTGTGTGTGTGTGTGTGTGTGTGTGTATGTAGAGGCTAGGATTTATAAAGACAAAGAAGAGGTCCAGGGAAAGTATTCTAAGAAAATATGAGGAGAGAGACATAATTTTCAACTGAGGGTCAAGATCAGTATGGAAGTGGTAACTGAAATGAATCTAGGGAAAAAGAGGAATCATGATTATTATGTATTATAATTGTATTATTATTATTATCTCTTGGTAGCAGTTGGAATAGTCTATCTCTTTTTTACACCTAGACATCTCATTCTCTCACTGATTGGCTGCTACAGACTAAATCTTGAATGTAACTCACTTTTTGTTCTAGATCACTAGTTCATTTTTCTTTGATGATAGCTTTTCTACTACATTCTTTATCTCTCTGGGATTCCACTTCTGGAATTTAAGACTAGTTCCTTCTCTTTGTATGTAGCTTGAATATGGGCAGTTAGGTGGCACCATGGATAGAGCCCAGAGGCTGAAGTTAAGGAGTCCTCAGACACCTAGAGAACTTCTCTTATTGAAATAGATTGGCATTGCCTCAGAGCATAGCCATGGGAGCAACCTTGGAAAGCTTAGTAGAATTCTGGATTAGAGCGGCTGCTATGATGAAAGAATAAGTCAACCCCAATTAAGACAAAGAGGAAGAGTGGGGGTCTGTGCCATGTTTATGCTTGTTTAGCCATTTTCAGTCATGTCAACTTTAAATATAGGGCTATACATATCAATTTACTTGCCTGAGATCTGAGAAATTTTCCCTTTTCTCAAGTGATAAGTGGCAGTAAAAGGCAAGGCAGGCTAGCATTTTCTTTCCCCACCCAGCTCTTCAAAAGGTAGAATATTGTTTTTCTTCCAGTTAAGTTCTTTCACAGAACAGCATGGTCTTCCAATCAGATCAGCTCCCTGTTAACAAATGCAAAGACGAATTTCTTCCAGATTGCTGGATTTGTCTGGTCTTTGCTCAAGACAACTTCTCTTCTGTTCTTCCTTCTCTGCTCTTTTTTCAAGGCAATCTCCTTTTACTTCTCCATTACACTTTTGGGTCTCTGCTTCTACATTCAACTTCTGTCCCAAACTGCTAACTCCTCCTTCAAGATATGGTCTCATTTTTTAACTGACTTCATCAGAGGTTGGAAAAAACAAATTTTCTTGTGTTGGATCCAATAGGCAATATACAATACACAACCATCCAATAGTTACCAAAACATTTTAATTCTCTGGATTTCCTAGCTATCACCTTCAAAATCTGTATAAAAAGTCACTTTTAAATGTGCTGCTGGAAAACAAAGTACTTCAGTTAGTTTTGCTTTCCATAAGCTCATTACATCTGCCAGATTTGTTTTTCTCAGGTCCTCCCAGTACTTTCTTTTCAAATGTCCTTTTGCTCTTTCTCTTTACATAAATAAAAGTGTTCAGATACCAAATAGATACCACTTTACACATCCAAACCTACTTTTTTATGACAGCTGGTCTCATGAGGCACTTTTAATCACTTCACAGTTTCCTTACTCCTAGTTCACACTGCATCAGTGTTATTCTACAGCCAACATGATATTAGTTAAACAAGAATCACTCTTTCATGAAAAAAAGTTCTTACATAGAGCAAGAATTTCAAAAATTGAATATGCTGCCCCATAAGACAGGGAAGAATTCTCTGTTACTAGAGAAAATTGAGTGGAGGTTGGATTATATTTGTTAGGAACATTTTACAGAGAAATAATGCTTCAAGTAGGAATATATTCTTTTTATTTTTTTTATCAACTTAAGAGTTATCAATAAACACAAACATTTCAAAATGCAAAAAATAACAAGAGAATCATATAAGAGTGTACTTCTATTACATGTAGGTTTTTAAAAATTACGTATATTTAGTGTATCAAGGAGTAAATAAAATGCTATTGTACACTATTCTTTACTTCCTTTTTTCTTCCCATGTATTAAAACAGTGTGAGAGGACTGCAAGAATTGCTGAAATAAGGCTGAGGTTAGCAGAGTGAGGTTAGCAGACCAGACAGTAGCCTTGGGAGGAGTTGGGCTCCCGGTTCCCATAGAATTGCTAGACAACACTAAAGTAAAATAAAAAGAATCTGGCAACAGCAGGTGGTTTAGACCAATTAGAAAGCAGAAGGTGGCCTTGGGTCTCTCAAGGCCAGATAAGGACCTGTCTAGGTCAAACTGGTGAGGAGTCAAATATTCCAAGGTTGTTACTGAGCTTACTTAATGAACTTCATTTGTTATGTATATTATCTAACACACCCAGTATAGAATTAGAGCCTTATTAGTATGTATAATATATGATAATCTATGATAATGAGAGAGGCGTATCCAAAAGAGAACAAACCAATCCATCTTCTGAAGGGTATGTCTGTACCAAACTAATGCATTAAAGTTGTTTCACTTTTGTATGCTCTACTCCTCCTTCTAAAAGAAGGGCAGAGTCCACTTCTGGCCAGAGGTGTTCAATTCCTCTGGATTTCTCCTGAATAAACTTCTTTTGATATAAGATTTTTGGTATCAGTTGTGTTTTGTGTTTCCAAGAACAGTATTTAGTTGATGGTCTTCCTTTCATATATATCATTACCCATAATCCTGATCCCAAAGGAATTTTTGAATTGATATTTTATCACTATAAGATTATATGAAAAGTTTTCAAAGCAAAGCACTTAACCTCTCCATGCTCCAGAGATATTTCTAAGACTATAAATTTCAACTGAGTGTCTGATTTTCATCTGTGGAAGGAATTTCTGATGGGGTGATGGGATCTGGACCAATAAGTAGAAAAGACCATGTCTTTGAAAGCAACCTAGTCCCTGAATTTTCCCACACATTTCAACAGCCTAGATCATTGATGTCTTGCACAAGGCACCTGACCCACCCCAGCCCAGCTAGATACTTGAAAGTCCTTTCACAGTTAGCTCTTGGCCCACCCCAGGCTACTTACCACTCTTTAATCCCATCCAGATCTTTTCACTTGCCTTTTTTTTTGTATATAAGTATCAGTCTCACCCTGGTTAAGTTGCAGATTCACTAGGAATTCTGCCCACTTCTATTGGTTTTACAATAAACCTTATCACTTGATGAGAAGAAGTTTTGAGCACGTGAATTCTTTCCAGGAGGATGCCACACTCTATCCTGATATTTGGGGGTTATCAGTAGCCCCAAACTACATCATTTCCATGCTAGAGACTCCTCATGCTGAAGAAATCACAGGTAATGCCAAAAAAAAATAATTCAGGGAAATTCACAAAGGATCAAAAGTAACACAGGTGGAATTAGAATCTGATTTTGCTTTTAATATGGTTATGCATCAAATGAAAAATAGCATATTATAAATTTCTATGTACTAATCTTATAGCTCTTTAACACTTAACTTTTCTTACAAAGAGACAGAGAAGGAACTTCCTAATTATGTTACATACAACTTGTCTTCCTACTCCTGTTCCAATTAAGGATTACCAATGATTTCACCAAACTGATCTTCTATCCAACATTATTGTAATTTTTTTTCTTTCACCTTGCAAAAGTAAGACAGGAATAGAAGGGAAAATGAAGTTAAAAGGCAGGGACTTTATACCTTGGAGATATTTCTTGTAAAGCCTCAAATTTATGAGGGCCAAAGAACTATTTCCTTGCCACATAGGTCTCATTTAAATGATAAAATTCCAGAATATTGGCAAGTAGTCAAGCATATGTGGGGTTTTGTATTGTTATGGTAGTAGAGTAACAATGACATCCAGATGGAGATTTCAGATATGGAGTTTATAAATTCATAGATTTGACTCTTCCCCCTTTTGACTTTTACAAGTTTCTTATACTGAAATACAGTGAAAATATGACAAATGAAAACCAACAAAAACCTTTGGGCTTGTCTTTAAGAAGCCAACTTTAGCCAACTTAAAAAAAAAAAAAAGGTTGTGTGAGGCTTTATTTTTTCCTACCACAGTCATTTTAACATTCTTGAACCCTGCTCCACCCCAAGGTGAATCCTCCCTGACTATAAAGAGAAACAATTAAGCCAAAGCAACTAGGGAAATAATTAGAACATCTGATACATATACAGCATTTCATATCAATAGTCCTCCATTTCTCTTCTAAGAGGAGGTAGGAGTGGTTGGAGTAATATCCTGATGTGTACACCAATGAAGCCAACAAAACCAGAAGATCTACAAAAGGTAAAAGACAGAGACTTTGCAAGAGAACAGAGAAAGCCTTCAGATGCAGAATAGATATTGATCTTCCTAGAAGGGGAATGCCTTAATTGGATATGAAGAGGCTAGCAAGATGATGCATGAGCTTCCAAAACATAGACAGCATTGTTTCTAGCCACTTGTCTGCAGGTAAGATTTTCATAAGAATATGGAAGAGAAAAAATCCTGATCGCCCTAAGGGAACACGGAGTTGTTTACTGAGGGAAGGGACTTTTGAGTAGGAAAAAATTTTTTAAAAAGAGGCAAGTCTTCTGGCTGGAGGTAATAAAACTGAGTCTCTGAGAAAATCAAAGTGGAGAAATTTCTGCTGATCCCAGGCTGCCTAAAGTAGAACAGCACTGTCCAGCAGCCACAGCACAACAGAAAAGGAGCCATATCCTAACCCAAGGGTGGGGAACTTGGGACCACCTTAATATATGGGATGAGCACATGCACACAAAAAAAGTGACAATATCAGGTAATATTGGATTAGACCATAAGATGGTAGATTTAAAGCTGGAAAGGAATTTCAAAACCATCTAGTCCAATTTCCTCATTTTATAGAGGAGGAAAATGAGAATCAGAGAAGTGTATTGACTTCATCACATGGTCACAAATTGGATTTCAACTTATGTCTTCCTGACTCCAAGTCCAGTCTTCTAGAGACTTTTCCAAATATATTTTTATTCTTACTTAACAGTTCCATGTACATGTTCTTTCTCCTACTATGTTGGATGTAGTGCAAAAAAGGAAAAAAAAAGGATTTGTTCTGTGAAGTTTGGCCTTCACTTGAGGACCTAGAGGGCCACATGTGGCCTCAGGGCTATAAGTTCCCCACCCCATCTCTGTCCCCATGAAAATTAGGCTTGTTTTTCCTTAAAGAGTGTTGTGACCATCTTTTCAAGACTTGCTTGGCTCAGAGAACTAAAGGATAGGGCTGCAGACACCATTTTCTTTTTATTTATTTGTTTTTGTTTTATGGCTATTTCTTTTTTAAAATCATAAGTAAGTAATATTCTTTCTTCCATTACCTTTATAATATCAATGAACCTCCTAACAGAAATTTTCTCATTACCTGAAAACAAAACATCCACAAGGTGCCCTCTCTGATTCTTGGCAGACTATAACATTCAACTCACCCGAGGGAGTTTTACTCAGCTGAATCCTTTGTGAATCAATGCTTCTGTTACGGCTAGGTAAATCTTTCGTTAACTATTGAATGACTACGTTTCTCATTCTGTGCCAATATTTAATCTAAACTAACTAAGAGATTGGGACTCAATCAAATTCTAGACAGGCCCAATAGGAAGGAAGTATGTTTCATCATTTGATCTCTTAGGTCACTAACTTTAATTTTCTAATAGAGATTTATAGGGTTGTTCCCAATGTTCTCCTTTCCAAATGTCAAATTCTAGGATTCTATGATAATCAGTGTTTCTATGGAAAATCAGGTGGGACTTATACATGGCCAGTTTAAGGAATTATAGAACAAGTAAGAAAGTCTGTGGTTCATAAGTGAAAATCAGTACTCTATCAGATCAAGCATGTGGTCATAGTTAAGGCAGGGTCTTTGGTGATAGATGGAGCACAAAAGGTGCTTGCTGGAATTGGAACCAGAAGACCCGAGGTTATATTCTGGCTCGGCCTTCACCAACATGACCTGTATACTGCTCCTTCTTTCCACTAATACAGCCCCCACACTTAAATAAACCCTCATAATCTCATGCCACATTATTTCAATGGTCTTATAATTGGTGTCCCTGCCTCAAGTCTCTCCCCACTCCAAACCATCCTCCACTCAGCTGCCAAAGTGATTTTCCTAAAGCATAGGTCTGATCTTGTCACACTTTCCCCTTCCCCCCACTCAATTCTATTAACTCCCTATTAATTCCATGATCAAATATAAAAATCCTCTGTTTACCTTCAAAAGACCTTCACAACTTGGCCTCTTCCAACTTTTCTTGTTTTCTTACACTTTACTCCTTTCCATATAGTCTATAATCCAGTGAATACTGACCTACATACCATTCCTTTTACATAACCTTCCATGCCTTTTCACTGGTTGTCCCCCATGTCTGGAATTCTTTCCTTCCTTACCTCTGCCTACAGACTTCCTTGGCTTCTGTCAAGATACAGTTCAAATCCTCTTCTAATTGACCCTTTCACAAGCCTCTCCAGCCCCTACTCTGACCCTGAGCCTCTACTCACCCCCTGCTGCTAATACCTTCCCACCTCTATAACCTTTCATTTACGCTGCATATATCTTTGATGAACATTACTTTGCATATTGTCTTTCACATTCCAGCATGAACTCCTTGACGGCAGGGACTGTCTTTTTGCCTTTCTCTGTACTTCTAGTTTTTTGCATGGGCCTGGCACACAACAAACACTTACTAAATGCTTGTAGACTAACTGACTGAAATATTCCCCTCACAAACTTCTTTCAGGGGTGCCCTACAACTGAGTCTCCTAGATAAGACACATAATCACTCAGAACAATGGTCATATGATCCATCTGGGAAAACTAATCATTGAAGACTGTCTATTGCCCAGATTATGATATTCAGTTGGAAGGATAACCTATAGAGCTCATCCATCATTATGTTTATCTGGGACAGAGAGCAAAAATAGACCATTCAGGCCCAGAATTATACCAGATAAGGAAAACAGGACAGAGTGTCCTTAGGAAACTTCAAAGCTCCTCTAATGACTTTGAGCTTCCCCCAGAAAGAAAAAGTCCATCTTTTTAATACCAACATTTAACAGTATTTTATATGACTTTTGACATGAAACGCAACAGACCCTAAAAAAACTGAAAATAAGCCCCAAAAAAATAATAAAAGGAAGAGATTAACAACCATATGGAAGAAAATACCTCAAATAATAAGAGAAATGTAAATCAAGCAATTCTATGTATCTGATTAGCAAAGATGAGGAAATAAAGGAAAATGATCATTTCTAGAGGAGCTATGGTAGGATAGGTGTAATAATGTACTTTTGGAGCCATGAAACTGCCTGATCACTCTGAAAAGACATTTGTAACTGTACCAAATGGTACCTAAACTGGGTATATGCTTTATTTGATCTACCGTGAGCATATACTATGCTTCCCCACCACCACCAAAAAAAAAAAATGAAAGAGGAAAAGGACCATGTAGCTTCAACACAATATTCACAGGGCTGACATGACTGTGAATATGCCAGCATAGTGCTCAGTCACAAAATATAACAGACTCCTCATAGAGAAGACAGAAGCAAAACATTTATTCAGGCACCAGAAAAATGAATCCCAAAACCAGAAAGCCAAATCCGTGGCAGTAGCAAAGAAGTTAATAAGCCATAACACCACAGAGAGCCACACCATCCTTTAGCCTTCCCACAAATCAACACTCACAAGCCTAGCTGTCTGTTTGCCTGATGTCCTTTCTTTCCTACCATCTAGCTGCTGTGACTCCCAGCTTCCTATAGGCTCTGCTCTCCCCTTCCGCAAATTCCTCCCATCACAGGCTCCATGTGATTACATTCAGCCTATTAGGGGACAGGGAAAATTGTACGCTTATTAAGGGGCAGGGAAGATCTTCAAAATACCATTACCATTACAGATTAATATGTACAAAAATATCCATAGTAGCACTTTTGTTATAATAAATATTTATAAGCAAAATGGATGCCCATTAATTAATGTTTAAATAAATTATGGCATAGGAATGAAATAAAATATTACTGAATCATTAAAAATGACAAAAGGAATGGATTGAGAGAAATGCAGAAGAAGTTGGAAGCAATGATTCATATTGAAGCGAATGGAACCAGGAAAACAGTGTATATAATCATTATAGCATGGTAAGGGAAACAACTGTATAAAAATTAAGAACTATGTTCAATGCAATAACTAAGCATGACTCCGAAATACTAATGTGGAATTGTGCTGCCCACCCCTTGGCAGAGAGGTGATGGATGGCAGGTGCAGAGATGTGCATTTTGTATCACAGCCAATGTGGGGATTTGTTTTATGTGATTATACTTATTTGTTTAAAAGGAGAGCTTTTCTTTTAGAGGGGTTGGGAATTGGGGGATAATAATAGCAATACTCAAAAGAAATAGAGGAAAAGAAATAAAAGAGTATCAGCGTATAATTTTTTTAGCTACACGGAAGAAAACAGAAGGAAGTTCATAAGAGTACACAGAATTACAATTAACAGAACTACCATTTTACCATGTTAAATTTAAAATACACAAATAATCCAAGCTGTGTGTATTAAAGATAGGTTCATAGCTTCATACACAGTCCTTTTTGCCCTGTTCTTCTTTAGGGAAATGCTGGTGTTTATTAAAGTTTGTCAAGTTCATAATGATAAATAGGAATTATTTTTAAAGATTAAGAAAACAAGTGTCATGGAGATGTCACTGGAGAGGCTTGGGGGTATATGAAAAGGCTACACTACACAAGTGAGGAACTTCAAAGAAGAATAAAACTGAAGGACATCACCCTGGCAATTTTTAATATGACAAAGAGATGGGCTGGTAATAGAAGATTGACAAGGAATAATAACAGATAGACTGCCTGAATATTCCACTGGCACTCTATGATGTCAAGATAAAGTGAAGATGAACTCTGTCATGCTGTGTAGACTTACCGTGGGGAACTTATGAGATGTTGTGGACAAGAATTGTCCAGGATGGGCAATCATAGCTAGGTTCCAAACTGGAAAATTGAAGGGACTATGGAAATTGACATGATCACAGATACAGAATTGAGTAACAAAACTTTTATACTTGTATAGTGTCTCAAGGTTTATAAGGCATCTTTCTCATGATAACCTTGTGAGATTGGTAATGTAATGAATTTACAGTTGAGGAAACTGAAAGAATATTAGCTAACAGGAATTGTGATCTGCTTTTACCCATAAAATCTGCCTACTCAACATTAGAGTACGTTTTCCATTTGGGGTAGGAAATTGATCATTAGTGTTTTATTTATAATTCATTGCAACACACACACATATACATACATATATACACATACATATATCCTAATATCTCCCAATATGTGTGTATATATTTATATGTATATCCTAATATCTCTTGATATGTGTGTCTATGTGTATGTCTGCAAGGAGGGGTAGAATGAGATTCTGAAGTTCTGCATGACAAGCCAGCAGCAGGTCATTAGGAGATGTGGAAAGGGGCAGAACCAAGATGGTAGCAAGATGCCAGGAAGTTGCCTGAGTTATCCCCACTTTTGGAAACAACATTAAATCAAGCCTCTAAACAGAATCTGGGGCAATAGAATCCACAAAAAGATTGAATGAAAAAATTTTCTACCTCAAGACAACCTAGAAGGACTCCAGGAAAGATCTGTCTCATTTGGATAAAAGGGCAACCCAGCATAGATGGTGTCCAGGCAAGCCAGGCCAGAATAGCAACTGAGGCCCCTCTATTCTGGCTCAGCAGGCTAGTGGCATAGCAGATCAGCTGCAAGGCCTCTAGTTCCAGCTCAGAAAGCAAACTGCCAGTTCCAGAGCCCTGGTACAATAGGCATGACTGCAACAGGTCACCCAAGTGCAGTAGGCAAGCCACCAGCACCTGAGGCCCTGGGGCAGAAAGCCAGGGACCAGGTCCCTGGCCTCCAGTACAAGAAGCTTGAGACAATGTCTCCTGTGCCCCAGGGGCAGAGTTCAATTTTTTAAAAATGAGCAAAAAATAAGCAAGAGCCGTGTACATAAAAAGCTACTATGGAAACAGGGGAAATCAGAACACAAACTCAGAAGAGGGCAACAACATCAAAATACCCACATGTGAAGCTTCAAAGGGGAATATGAATTGGTCTCAAGCCCAGAAAGTCCTCTTGGAAGAAGAGATCAAAAAGGATTTTGAGAATCAAGTAGGAGAAGTAGAAAGGAAAAAAAGGAAAACAAAATGAGAGTTATGAAGGCCAATTATGAAAAAAAAAGTCAATACTTTGGTAAAGGAAGTACAAAAATTGACTGAAGAAAAAAAACTCCTTAAAAATTGAATTGGACAAATGGCGGGGGGGGGGGGCGGAATCCACTGAAGAAAACAACTCCTTAAAAAGTAGAATTGACCAAATGGAAAAGGAGGTACAAAAGCACACTGAAGAAAATAATTCCTTCAAGATCAGAACTGACCAAGTGGAAGCTAATGACTGTATATGACATCAAGAATCAGTCAAACATCATTAAAAGAATGCAGGGAAAATAGAAGAAAATGTAAAATACCTCACTGGAAAAACAACTGACCTGGAAAATAGATCCAGAGGAGATAATTTAAGAATTATTGGACTACCTGAAAGCCATAATCAAAAAAGAAAAAGAACCTAGACAGCATCTTTCAAGAAATCATCAAGGAAAACTACCCTGATATCCTAGAACCAGGAGATAAAATAGTAATTGCAAGAATTTGTCAATCACCTCCTGAAAGAGATCCCAAAATGAAAACTCCAAGGAATATTGTAGCCAAACTCCAGAATTATCAGGTCAAGGAGAAAATACTGCAAGCAGCCAGAAAGAAATAATTCAAATATCAAGGAGCCACAGTCAGGATTACACAGGACTTAGCAGCTTCTATATGAAAGGAGTGGAGGGCTTAAAATACGATATTCTGGAAGGCAAAAGAGCTTGGATTACAACTATTAAGAATCAACTATTCAGCAAAACTGAGGATCTTTCAGGGGAAAAGATGGACCTTCAATGAAATAGGGGACTTTCAAATTCTTCTGATGAAAAGACCAAGAGGAGATATACAGTAATCATAACTGAATGTGAAAGGAATGAACTGTCCCATAAAACAGAAGCAGATAGCAGATTGGATTAAAAATAGAATCCTAGAATATGCTATTTACAAGAAAATACATTTGAAGTAGAGAGATACACACAGAGTAAAGGTAAAAGCTGAAGAAGAATAAATTATGCCTTCAGATATAGCAAAAAAAAAAAATCAGGGGTATGAGATATGGAAAAATCTAAATGTAGTAACCTGTAGGTAGCATGAGGTTCAGTATAATCAGTGCTAACTAATTTATTCAAATGTGTAAAATCTGTGTTTTTCCAAAGACCTGGTTGGAAAATGTCTAGGTCTTCTACTACCATTCCACATTTAGGCACAACTTTGGGCAGTGATCTCACCAAATTTTATCATAACCTTGCTCTATTACCTGGGCCAAAATATCGTCATGATAGCAAGTTTTTATATTCTTCATTATGTCCTAAAACATCACCAATTACAGATCCCTCTCCCAGAAATGCAAGTCTAGCATATTTCTAGACCTATGCAATCTGGTCCATTCATTGTCTCTGCT
>CM053591.1:11124207-11171673 GCA_028646515.1 Pseudochirops corinnae
CATTAAATCATTAGAAATGTCTCCTTGAGAGCTGTCTGATTTTCTTTTTTTGTTTTCTGTTTCTTTCTTTTTTTCTTTTTTTTTTTTTTTTTTTACCTATAACACTTGAAAGGCCAGATAAGCATAATGAATAGGGGGCTGACCTGAGTCAGAGATTAAATCCTACCTCCACCATGTGGCATATGGGATATTAAAAGAAGACTAGGACCTCTGGTGCGAGAGTTTTCTGAACTTTTTTCAGAGTCATTCATTTACCTTTGGTGTGTCCACCTTTACCCAACTCTCACCTGGGGCTCCAAGAAACTGTACAAGCATGTGCAATGGTCACACCTTAGTAAAACCACCTCAGCAGATGGGGCCAATTAGGTTTAGGGTAATCTATAGGCCTCAAACTTGTCAGTGACATTGGGGGGGGGGGGGTGCGGGGAGTGGTGTCTACCCCAAGCACATGAAGATTTCCCTCCAGGAGAATGGCTGGATGAGAACAATTTATCCCGATGGTTATGAAGGTGGCTAAAAGCAGGTGCTGTGGAGCACTTAGGACTTGGTCAGACACCCATGATGCCAAGGTCATCTACTGCATCTCAGGCTATGGCCAGTCATCTTGACTTCAGTCCTGCCACTGGACTTCAATGACTCAAGAAGAGAGAATGAGGCTGATGACCTTGTGCAGCTCTGCCTCACTTACACCCAAGTGATGTGCAAGTTAAGACATCGCCTGTGATGTCTTTGGTCCTCTTCGTTTATGATTCAGGCAAGTCATTTAATTTCCCAGCACTCCAGGCCATTCTCTAAGATTCTAAATTGTAGAAAATCATGATAATTTATATTGGTAGGAGTCTCTTATTAGAAGCTCCCAACTTTCCCAACAGGTCTGTTCCAAAACAAATGAATAAAGCCTGGGGATGTAGCAAAACTACCCAGTGAAGGCAACAATAATCCTATGATGGCAACTGCAACTGCTAATAGGGAGCTTTTTACACCTTGCCATATAACATGAAGGGAACTTCAAAAAAGACTCAGTTCTTTGTCCAAAATGCATTGCTCCATGATAAGAAAAATTGGAAAAGGGACCAGTTCTGTGATTTTATTGGTTAAATGATTAGCAGAAAAGAAGGGTATTAGGTGAACTTAGAGATTTTATTTACTTTGAGCTTAACTTCAAATAAAGTTATCCTCTAATGCTTTATCATTTTAGAGGTGATTTTGCATTCTTCAAAGTTATATGAGCAGAAACCAAGTTCTGTCATGTCCTCCCATGCTGAAAAGTTTGTCAATGTGGGTCGTGTCATGATGGTCTGTCATCTGAGAATTGTAGCTATATTCAGAAAGGTTGGCTGGCAGTTCCCAGGTGAGAAATTGGGGGTAGTTTTCTCTAAGTTTTTTTTTTCTATATTGAAACTCAAGGAAGTGTGTATCAGTGCCTGAAGGTATTCTATTCGTAAGTATAGAAAGTACCAATATCCAAAAAACATCAAAATCTTTGGAAGAGTTACCACTGGCTTATTGTTGTTTTTATACCTTCTGTATTTCTAGTTATGTGCTATCATGGTATATACAGTGCTGCTTAATACAAAATAGTTTTTACATTGACTTATTCATGCAGTAAATATTAAGTGACTATATGGGCATTATACTAGAGAAGAAACACAATAAAATAAGATATGTCCTTGACTTTAGGGAACTTCCAAGAAAATACGAAGAAAGAAGCATAAAAACTAAAATATCAAAACCAATAAAATACAAAGTATTGAGAGCAAATATGTGAGGAAACACTTTGCAATGGGGGAATAGGGAAATATTCATGAATAAGTTGACATTTGATCTAATTCTTGAAGATGGAATATAGATAAGAAAGTAGATTACAGGAATCTGAAACAGCATGAGTAAAGTTATAGATGTGGGAAATTGTAATGCCAAGCAAAGGCAACTTCCAAGGTTCAGAATACCAGCATAGTAACTCTATTTTATTCAGTGACAAATTAAGGCAAAATATTCACAGAAAATCAAAATATAGTATAACTCCATAATTTAGTAAGTCCTCAATTCAATTGCAAAGTACCAAGGTCCATGTACCCCACCCCAGGGCAGTACATTCATTTAGTCAGTCAACAAAGTCTCTCTTCTCAAATGAAAATTAGTTTTAAAAGTACATTCGTTTGGTCAGACACAGAGCACAAAAAGTCAAGTTTCTCATCCCTGGATCACAACTGAATTACAACACCATCCATTAATGCCAAGCACTTTCTTAAAAGGGGCAGGAGAGCACAAAAGGTCATCTACCCTTAAGCTACAACCAGGTTAAGATATCATCACCACATTTAATACCCTAGGAGAGGTCTTGTCTTCATCTTGACATGAGGCAAGTTCTCAGCAATCTCTATTCCTGGAGAGACAAAGCTTAACAAAATCACAATGTATATCATCAGTGTCCTTATCAATCTACTCTCTGCCTGCAGAACAGTCCCAGAACCCCTGAAAACATCAGCAAGACCCTCTTCCAGGATTTCTGTACACATAGAACAAGAAAATCCTTCTTCAGGGCTTCTGAACCAACAGTAAGGTCCCAGGACCTCTGCGACAACAGCACTGTCCTTCCCCAGCAGACAAATCTGGCAAAACAACATCAAACAGACAGACAAAATACTGGCATCACAGCTATGCTTTCTCAGTCCTCGGCAGCTCCAGGTGGCAGTTCTCAAAAGTCCTGGGCAGCTCCAACTGGCCTTCTCTCAGCAACTCTGGCCCCCAGTAATTCTCCTCTCTCTCTCTCTCTGCCTCCACAATACTGCTCCCCCCAAATTCTTCTGGCCTCCTCTGCTTGGGCCTTCTCTCTGCTTGTGCCTCTCTCTAAAATCCATGGCACCAGCTCCTCCCAGTTCAGCCCTCATTCTTCACTTCAACAAGTTCATCCCACAAATGGGGTTCACAAACTCTGGGTTTCAACACTCAACCCAAAAACCAAGCCAATACAGGGGGATCTTTAAAGTCCATTACCATTACAGAAGTCGTGGTATATAATAGGGTTATGATAGCTAATTATTTAACTTGATTTATCTCAAATGAGATATTATCTATAGAATACTTTGCAAACTTTTAAGCACTATGTCAGTATCAATTATTATCATGATTTGTTAAGTGGGGGGTGGGGGCTGGATGATTGTGAGATAAGGAAGCACTGAGGACACAAAGAAAAGCAAAAGATATTCCCTGCTCTTGAGAAGCTTACAGTATTTCTACTGATACAAATCAAAAAACTGTCTGTGACTTAGTAGATAATCTTCAAGTCCCAATCTTAGATTAACTGAAATATCTGTAGCATTCACTACTATTCACATACTGCTGAATAGGGCAGAAAAAAACCTCACCAAATCCTACTGACTAAGTCTGCTACAAATTTATGCTATGTAATCTCAACTGGCCCTCAGTGCAGGAGGTGGTTTTCTAATCAATTTACTATCTTACCTACCATAGTGACTGTTCAATACCTTTTTTTTTCCTCCTCAAGACACCTGTGGTTCCATTTCTCTTCTACCCTCTCAGATAAGAAGCTTTGCCCCATACTTTGCAGGAAAAAAAATGATGCCAGTCAACAAGAACTCTCTTCTCCCCTCCTCATTTTATATCACTCAGCTGTCTTCCCACACCATTACCTACACTTGTCTCTCATGAAGAGGTGGCCTTTCTCCTTACCAAGGCTGTCCACTCCTGAAAATAAATGACCAAAGAGTCACAGAGCTTATACAATTGCTGTTAACTCTGAAAAATACCAACTGTTAACTCTACAAACAAAATAAAACAAAACAAAACTGAAGAACTAATGGAAGTTAGATGCAAAAGGCTTCCTTTATTCTGTTGAAAGAGAGAAACTAGGCATGCATGCCAATGTCTCCTCTGATATGCAGGAGACCCATTTTAGCAAGGCCAAGCCTTGATACATATAGCAGTGAATAGGTGAAGAAACACTCAGTAAACTGTGGACATGGCAATGAGGGGATAACAGCAGCAATGAGGCAAATTTGATTCATAGTAGGGCTTCATGACCAGAACATGGTTTGGCAAGCAGGTGCTTGTCTGAGTTCAGGGACCATCTGGGACTGGTATGAAACAATGCTGAGATCTTGCTGCAGCAGAATTCATCTTGAGGATTACTGCAAAGGAATGTTGTTATGCCAAGCTCATGGCTTAGCATAGTTTACTTGCAGAACCTTAGCTCTGAAAAACAGGGTGTCTCCTAATAGAAATGGACAGAAATGGAATGAGAGGGATGGATGGTCTTGGCATGGGGATGCTGACAAGGCAAATCCTTCTACATACATCCTTAAACCCAATTGTCTCCTGTCTTTTCCAGAAGATAACCCCTTCTGTCATCTCCATTGTCTCCCTAATTGTCAAGCTTGCCTTATTTACTGGCTACTTTCTTCTATCTAAAAGCATGCTATGATTCTCTTGACCCTTGCCTCAAAAAACAAAACAATACAGAATGAAAAAAAACTTACTTGGACCTGCTATCCTCACTAGCTCTCCCCTCTCCTCTTTTTGTGGCTAAAATCCTTGATAAAACCAACTATAAGCAATGCCTCCACTTCTTCTCACTCTAGTCTAAACATTCTTCAGTCTGGCTTCACACTTGCATCATTCCTCTCAAAGTACTCTCTCCAAGGTGCCTGATGATCTTTTGATTGCCAGGTATAAAGGCCTTTTCTAAGTCCTCATCCTTCTTTCAATATGTAATTCCAACCACCATTTAGTGCTTCCAGAGATTGACAATAAGTACTTTTAAAAAGTTTGCCTTTCAAGAACTCATCACATTAATTTCAAGCCATAATGTTGCAAAATACGCAATCGATCAGCTCTTTATATAAGATAAGGTTATAATCTCTACATTTAGAAAAACATAGAAGATGATATCTTTACCATGTTACCCAATGGGTCATTCACATTTTAATGACCTTAGCTGACTGGAAGAATGAAATGACTGATTTTAGTAACCCTAACTAGGTGCCTTGGGAAAGGCAGTTGGATACAACCCCCATATTGTCCCATCAATGCATAAGTGCCCCACAGTGAAATTTGGGTACTCCTAGACTGCGAAAGGCCATTTTATCTACCTTCCTATCCCTCTACTTCCTTTCATCCTCCCATTTACAATTCTGGCTCTGCCCCTACAAAATAAACAGTAATCAAAAAAAAAATCAAAAAATCAAAAAAATCAAAAATCAAAAAAAAAAAGCTTGGTTCATAAAAATCCCACAAATAGTCACTACAGTTGACCCATTTAAATGGAATTGATGTGAATTTATCAGTCTTTGGCTATCATTCAGGCTAATTGCCCTTAGGTAGTCCTGATCTTGCAGGTACCTTTAAAGGAATTATGCAGGATGAAAGTTCAGCCACCCTGGTTTAGCAATCACCAAGGAGCTCCAAGCAATATACCCAGGTTGAGCTTTGTCTCTATAGAATTATGTTTTACATGGCAGGCCTATAATTATTATTTGTTGAAACTCTCATTGGAAAAGCTCCAATTTATTCCTAATGCTGTTTAACATTGTGAATTATGGGCTCTGAAACAAGAACGTACAGGAAAATACTCTTGACAGTATGCAAACAACACTCAAAGAAAATGTTCTGATTTTCTTAAGAGTTCAACATATTTTGTTCTCGCCTGATTTTTTTTTCATTTGATCATCTTTTTGAGAACTTTCTACTTCCAAACTGCTGAGAGTTTGGCTGTTGCCTAAGGAAACTATCAGTCATACTCTTGTCCATCACATAGTGATGTCATCATTAAGGGGGACTTACTATGGAAATTTCTTCAATTTATGGTGTTTTCAACCACTCTGCTATGTATGACTTAGTAAATATTTTTACCCCAGTAATGGACTAGGCATATGATTTTTTTTTAATATGGGGATCTCTATGGGCACTTGTTCTGCAAGTTGCAGACTTAAAGTGTTCTGGATCAATAAAGAGACAAAAGGACTTGATCCCTATCACAGCTAGTCTGTATCAGGGATAGAATCTGAACCCAGGCGTTTCTAGATCCAAGGCTATGCTCTTTATCCTTCATTATCATAAGATCATAGGACTCTCAGAGGTCACCCAGTTGAGTCCCTTCATTTTAAGGATGAGGAAATAGCCCTATAGACTTGTCTAGAGTCACAGTGGTAGTAAGAAGCAGATCTGGGACTGGAATCTAGTCACTCCAATTCCAAGTCATTATTCTTTCTATTTCACTACAAAGTCCCAGGAAGTTATCTGAGGCACATAGAGATTACATGGATCACATAGCTTGTAAGTGTTGGGAGCAGGATGTGAACCCAAGTCATCTTAACTCCAAGCCAACCCTTGCTCTACTACATTAGTTACTTCTCTTTGGGCCAGTTGGGGTAGTATTTTCTAGTCCCTGTTTCTTCATTTCTTTGTTCTTTTACCTTTAGCAAACTTTTCCTGGCTAATGCATGAGTGCATTCTACTAGGCTCAGGGAAATATATATAAGCAGAAATTCTTTTCCATTGAGGCACTTAAAGTTTTATTAGAGATAAGGAGACTCAGGACATGCCGTACCTCCAACCTTGAACCAAATCAACCCTTTCAATTTGTAAAATCAAGCTTTCTTTATTTCTTGCATTTAAAAGTCTCAAAGTAAGTCATAGGATTTAATGTTGAAAGGAACCTTAGAGATATTCTATAACAACCTCTTACTTTTATAAATGGAGAAGCAGGAGAGTGTAAGTGACTCAGCCAAGGTCACTCAGAGCAAAACTTAAAACTAGGTCCCATGAGTCCAAATCCAGGGCTTTTTCCACTGTACTACATATATAGGGTTTATGGCTGATCATGAAATATAAAATTGTGTTGTCACTTTCAATAATGGTGTGTCCACAAAGGGCAAGAAAATAAAATGGTTTGGTCAAAACAAAATCTTTGGTCCCTCTATGTAGCAGGGAAAGACAGTCCTTAGAGAATAGGTGTAACTAAATCTTTCAGTCTCCTGCACATACTTACCAAAAGTCTGCCGCCATCAGTAAATCAGATTAAGAAGCTATTAACCTAACCTACCTGCTCCATTCCCTATGGGAAAGAGAATGTGGAGGGCTTACAGTATGTTTTATGATTCTGGTCCAATGTGGATCACAAAACTGAATTTGCTAACAATACAGTTAGGGAGAAGAAGCAAGCCTTAGTCAATCAATATAAAATAACTTAGAAAGGATTTTTTCCCCTCATAATAGATGACTCAAAAAAGCAAAACTCAGATATTCTAGCCTGAATTACTTGTTAACAATATAAAAAAGTAATTTTTTTCAATTCATAGAAATATACCAACTTTGAAAATTAACTGTTGTATGATTTGACCGGGATATATAACTCTTTGATTGGTGTGACACAGGTCTAGACTATATGTCAAAGAGGTGTGGCAATTGCACTAGTATATTGCTTCAGTTTAGCTGCTTTCCATAAGCATGTAGGAAAGGAAACGGTCTCCTTATTAATTGTCCAATGAGGGAATGCAACACATAATTCATTTTCTGGGTAGTTATATTTTCAAGTCACCAGAAAAGCTTTCCACCATCCCCACTGGGCAACATAAATATATCTCAACCCATAAACTCTCAAACTACTTCTACATCACCCCAATCATAAGATACTAGGAAGTGTGTGTGTGTGTGTGTGTGTGTGTGTGTGTGTGTGTGTGTGTGTAAGCTAATGCTGGTCAGGTCCTTAGTTTTATCCTGTCAACTGATATAAAATATTGCTCATGCATATTAAAATAAGTAAAGCAGTGGCTCACTACATCCCCATTTCCCTTCTAGAATTTTCCGTTTTCTGTTTGAACAACCCTCTATATTTATACTGCAATCAGCTTTCTATAGACACATCTTTATTTAACGTCAAGAAGATGCAAGGGAAAAGGATTCAGTGTGCATATATGAACATATTGCACTGCCCATTTCATTCAACCACCTCTTGACTTTAAGGTCATGAAAAGGAAATAAGGGTCAATCAAGTCCCAATCAAGAACCAGAGTGTCAGGATATAATATGTCTCTGGGTCTTTCTGCCAACTGAGGTTTTTTGAAAAGCTCTGTCTCCATCACAGGCCTGGACCACCCTCTACCAACTAGTTCCTAATTTACTGTTTTCCAAGCCTAGCCCAACCCCTACATACTAATTCTTTCTGGTCTCAGTTCCTCTCTCTCTCTCTCTCTCTCTCTCTCTCTCTCTCTCTCTCTCTCCCCCTCCCTCCCTCCCTATTTCTCTCTCTGTGTCTCTCTCTGTCTCTGTGTGTCTCTCTGTCTCACACACACACACACACACACACACACATACACACACACACACACACACACACACTTCAAGCTAGACCCTTAACAGCAACAGAAATAGATATTATCAGCATATCCACTGCCACCACCGCCAAGTTATTAGTCTCAAAGACAAATAATAAAAAATTAATATGGGCAAAGAAGACATAATGATACTTCTCCTGAAATCTCCACAAGTCTCTCTCACACACTGTATCATCCTGTCATGATGGAGATTTCAGGGCAATCCTAATTTTTTTTGGTGGAAAAGGGGGAAGAGATCAACATATGATCATATGAGATGTTCTAATATTCCTCTTTCTATTATTGCAACAGTAATGAGATTTGAAGTCCTTTTTGTCTTACTAAGCTAAGAGGTACTTAGCACCTAGTTCAGATTAAGCCTCTGTTAAAGAAAGAAGGTATGATCTCCTGTCCCCGGATGTGACAGGAAGGGGCTGAATCGGGAGGGGCAATACTGTATATAAGGAAAAACCTTATATAGAGAGAAGGAGAGTCAGCTCTTCTTGGAGCAGGCTCCGTAGAGGCAGAAGCTGCTGCCACCGGGGAGGCTGAAGAGGAGCCAGTGAGGCTGAAGAGGAGAGCTCTCCCCCACCCAGGTTGGAGAAAATGATCTTGATTTTGAAAACCTGGATGGAGTGATTTTGATTCTGGGAACCAGCTGAAACTTCTGCTGAGTCTGAGGGCCAGGTAGAACTGCTCAGGAGTTCCAAGGGCCAGCCAGAGATGCCAAAGACTAAGGAAGTATGACTGTGATGCTGGCACTTTGTAGGAACCTGTTGGTGCCTTTGTTAAGCCTCATCTTCCCAGGAACAGAGACCGTGAAAGATTTGAGATGGACTGGACACTGTGAGCTCCAATGTGGAGCAGGAACCACACAGAGAGCTGGACAAGGACCAGGGAACTGTCTGCCTTTGAACCCATGTGACAGTTTAGTGAATCCAGGTAGGATCTGGGACCATGGAAGGGGATCCAGGGAATCCACTCTGAGTCAAGCTGAAAGAAGACTTTACTTGGATACTTATTGTGTACTGACTGCGAAATTGTAAATTCACTAGTGACCTAGGGGTGGAGGGTCTGTGTGTTTTCTGATGATTGAATAATGAATGATGAAGGATGATTGAAGGATTGAGTTGATTGAATGATTGATTGACTAAGTGATTGATTGACTCAGTGATTGATGACTGAATAAGTGACTGATTGATTTAACTTAGTGTGTACCATGAGGGGAGAACTTTGACAATTGTACTTTGTGTTCTTTGAGGAGGCATACCTCCTTAAGGATGATTGAATGATTGAGTTACTAAATGATTGTTCTTTGTTGAAAATTTTGTTACCATTGTGGTGGAAACTATGTGGCAATTTTCTATGATAAGTTGTTGTGAATGCTATATTTTGACTATCTGTGATAAGTTGTAACATTATGAATGCTGTACCTTGATTTCTGTGAATGTTTTGCTCTGATTTGTTATGGAATAAATAGAATTTTCACTCTACTGTGTAATCAGAACCTTAAAAGCTGTTCACAGTAGCATTCTTCTGAAAAGCTGCTCATGCTTGCTTTACAATTCTCCAAACTACATTGACCCTAGAACCTGAAGCAAATAATTAGAGGGAGATAAAAAGGAGTTGTCCTCCTTCCATAGTAGGAGTACAGAATAAATTGGACAATTGATTCATTTGCTCTACTGTTACTGTATCCCCTTGGAGAATGAGACAGTCTTATACAGTCATTTTTTCCCCTCTTCCTTTGATTTTTCTCCTTACTGATGAGATTTCAGATATCCACTATAATTTTTCAACTTCTTTGTCAGTCAGCCAGTCAACAAACATTCATTAAGCTTCTGGGGTATATGGGATATTTAAGAAGGACTAGCACCTCTGGTGTGAGGGCTGGCTGGGCCCTTTCCCAGCCTGGTCATCCACCTTTGGTGTTCACCCGTCATTCCTTCTTTTCCTCCCTCCTCCCTCCGCCTCTCCCCCTGTCCACGTAAGGTGTCACCCTTACTTGTAGGCGCTCTGTCCAAAGGCATGTAAATTTTGATTGCTGACACCTCCCAAGGTATCCTGGGGTTTATGGACTAGATTTCTTTCTTAAAGAACATGCCTTAAACCCAAGTCATTCTGGTTCTCATTGACTGGCCAACAGTAAGTCCCAGCCCAAGTCTCACTTGGTCATTGTTTGGGCCCCGATGGCTCAGAGCGAGTATAGACAGATTATTTCTGTTTTGACCAGAAACAGGGTCTGAGGATCTTCCTCTCTCAGAATGATATTTTTTAAACTAGGTAAAAGGGACCATTCTTTGCCTCGTTTTTTTCCTAGCCTTAATCACTGAATGAGTGTTGCCTCAGTCAAACTGAGACCTGGGAAAGATTTTAACTTAAAAAGGCCAAGGTCTCCCATTGCATCCAGGGTCATCTCCACTCATCCTGATCTATACCTTGCCACTGGACCCTGGCTCCAGAGGAGATTGTGATGCTGGTGACTTTGCATAGATCTTTCCACATTTAAATCCAATTCATTTGCAAGTCATGCCATCACTTTCCTGATGTCATGGTCCTCTTTCAGAACAAAAGACAAACAACAGCGACCTGACACTCAGTTCTCACCTGGGACTCCAAGAAGCTGTAACATGCACAGTGGCCACACACCCCAATTAGCCACCTCAGCAGACAGGCTCAAATGAGGTATAGGGTAACTGACGGGCCTCCAATCGGTAAGTGAGCTAGGGGAATAGCTACTCCAAACATACTAAAACTTTCCCTGGTGCAGTGGGGGGATGAGAACAATTTGTTCCAAAGGTCATAAAGGTCACTGAAGCAAGTATTGTAGGCTGCTTAGAACTTGGTCAGACATTAAAGACACCAAGATCATCCATTGCATCCCAGACCATCACTAGTCCTCTTGACTTTTTTCTTGCCACTGGACTTTGATGATTCTGGAAGAGAGAGTGAGGCTGATAACTTTGTGAGACTCTGTTTCACTTAAATCCAACTCACAGACACACAAGCCAAGACATAACCCCATGATGCTTTAAAAAAATGAAGATCAAAAGAACAATTGAGCTTCTACTATGTTCCCAGCACAAAAAAATCAAAAGACAGTCCCTGACCTCAAGGAGCCTTCAATTTTCTGTGGGAAACAATATGGGAATAACTATATACAAACAAACCATATACAGAATAAATCTGGACCCTGAGCAAAACTTCCTATTAGGTTTTCCTGCCTATTCTGCTGATCCTACTCTCTATCTTCCAACAATGAATGGAAGTTCTTTGAGGGCAGGGAGAGTTTGATGTGTTTTACCTATTTTCTTTTCCTTCCTTCCTACCTTCCTTTTTTCTTTCTCTATTTCTTTTTGCTTTCTACATTTATAGACGTATTTGTTTATTTCTTCATTCATTTTTATCTTTATCTAACTCCATAGGCCCCCTAGTGTTGGGGCTTAATAGGGGTTTATTAAATTGATTGGGCTGCTCAGTTGTCTTGGGTGCCTCATTAACAAATTCTTGAAAACCTTCATAAAGAAGAGACCACCCTCTAGTGTTGTATCTGAAAGGATCTTAAGTAAAAATATTCTCCCCTGCTTGCTTTCTGATTTTTTTTTTTTTTTTTTTTTTTTTTTTTTTGCTTTTTGGAGGACAATTGGGGTTAGGCGACTTGCCCAAAGCCACACAGCTAGTAAGTGTGTCAAGTGTCTGAGGCTGGATTTGAACTCACATCCTCCTGATGCCAGGGCTGGTGCTCTATTTACTGTGCCACCTAGCTGCCCCTTTCTGATTTTTTAAATGCAACTTTGAGCTTACACTTTTAGCTTTTACTTCATACCAATAAGACTGACAATCAAAAACAAAAATGATAAATGTTGAAGGGGTTCTAGAAATGCAAGTGTACTAATTAACTGTTGTAAGAGGCATGGGGGGGAAAGGGAGACAACCTCATGACTGGAGGTTGTCACATCACAACTGATAGTGGCAACAGCACATGCATTGCCAGGAATGTGACAGACTTGGGAAAATTAGACTGTAGGATGGAATGCACAGGTGTCAAGGGTTAAACAGGTGGCATGTCAGGAAACCAGGTGGACAAGGTATGGATTCAATAATACACAGTTCCAAGAAAACAATCAGAATAGTAATGTTATTAGATGAATCAGATACTGAAGTAAAGTTCTGGGTAAATCCAGGGTGTTACATATGCTGCCTGAAATGGTAGGAATTAAACAGGGCTAGCCCATACATGAAAAATATTAAGAACACTGAGCTTGCCTGGAAGGTGAAATAAAATAATGGGAGTTGGTGATAGATGTTGGTGCTGAGAACAGCTCCTGGTGCCTTCTTCAAGGCATCCATCCTTCTCTGGGGTTGGTGGAGGTGAATTGAGATCAGCCCACATAACGTGATAGGCAGATCCAGACTGAATGTAGAATATAACTTTATCTTTTTCCATTTTCCATTATTTTTATTTATGTTGGGCCAAGAACAATGAAAGAAAATTACTCTAGACCCTCATAGACTCTTGGGAACACATTATGTATGACAAGGGACACAAAACCAAAGAGAATCTTGAAACCTCAATGTGATCAGTGTGTCCTGTGCCATTATTGCACTGTGGGTTACTTGACCGCTATGATTACACTCTTTCATCATCTCCAACAAACACCCTGCAGATAGATCACGAAGATTCTAAAGTGCTAAGCCCATAGTCAAGAAGACCTGAGATTAAATCTTGTCTCAGAATCTTTTCTGTTGTACAGCCACGGACAAGTTATTTCTTGTACCAGTTTCCTCATCAGTAAAATGATTATAATCCCAAGATGGTTATGAGGATAAAATGAAATGATATCTAGATAATGCTTTGCAAACTTTAAAATGCTATATAAAGGCCAGTGATTGTTGTTACTTGCTGTCAAAAACAGACCTCTTTGATCAAGGATACAAGAACTCCACCCCCTCTTTGTAGTACCCTGAAACAGCATGTCTAATGGTAAGGCTGCTCAGGACTGCTAATGCAGTCATCTTGTCCCTTACTAGATTTTTTTCTTGTCAGCTTCGGGATGCTTTTTCCCCCAGAACACAAGATAAACTGTCTAACTTAAGCTCTCTTCCATGTCTTAGCCTTGATGTTTGGCCCTTAAAATGTCAAGGCAAAAGTTATGTTAGTGATTTCACTGCCTTTGTTGGATCCAACTTGTATAGGGTTTCTTGTCTTTGTCACTAGTCTTTAAAAGAGTGTTCTAGGATCCTTTTTTTAAAGAGTAGGGAAGAGAATAATAATATAGCTCACGATTAGTGAGGGGGTTTTTTCCAATGACCTTACAGGGATAGATAAGTATTCTTATCCTCATTTTATAGATAATAAAACTTAGACTCAGTGATATGCTGTCTGGAATGGTAGGAATTAATCAGGGATAACCCATACATAAAAATATTAAAAACACTGAGCTTGCCTAGAAGGTAAAAATAATGGCAGTTGGTGGTAGATGTTGGTGCTGAGAATAGCTTGGTGTTTGTTTTATTAGGCAGCTAGTTGCTACAGCACATAGTTTTGGATCTGGAGTAAGGAAGAAATGTGTTCAAATCCAATGACCCTGGACAAGTCACTTAATTATCTGCCTAAGTGTTTTCATTTATACAATAGGAACAATAATAGTGCCAGCCACTCAGGGTTGTATAAAAAGAGAACATTCTTAAAGTTCTAGATAAATGCTGGTAATTATTTTTAGGGTTGTTTCCAACACCTCTCTAAGGGTATGAGGACTGCTACTACTGTTGTTAAATTTTATTTTTTTTCTCCTAAAAACAAACAGATGGTATTTTTTCAAGTACTGTGGCAAAATCCTTGAAACGTATAGAATCCCATATTACAGAACCTGATGATAATGGCCCATTATGATGGAAATTCATAGGATCACAATATAATCCATCTAGAGCTTTAAGTGACCTAAGAGGTCATCAAGTCCAGCCCCCTCTTTTAATAGATGAGGAAACTAGGTCCCTGAAAAGTCAAATTACATGTTTGATTCACATAGCTAACATTAGAAGTGGGAGCCAAATCCTGGTTTTCTTGACTCCAGGTCAGATGCTCTGTCCAATACACCTGATACAGACATATCTCATTTTATTGCACTTCACAGATATTGCATTTTTTTATAAATGGAAGATTTGTGACAAACCTGCATTGAACAAGTCTTTCAGTGCCATTTTTCCAACATTATGTGCTCCCTCTGTGACACATGGGTAATTCTCAGAATATAAGATGGTGAAATTAATTAATAAATGTTGTATGTGTTCTGACTGTTCCAACAACCATCTATTCCCTCATCCATATCCCTCTCCTCAGGTTTCCCTATTCCCTGAGATAGAACAATATTGAAACTGGGTGCATTACTAAATATTCAAGTGAAAGGAAGAGTCCATTTGTGTGACAAACTTCATTGTTGTCTTATTTTAAGAAATTGCCACAGTCACCCCAACCTTCAGCAACCACCACCCTGATCAATCAGCAGCCATCAACATCAAGGCAAGACCCTCCAACAGCAAAGAGATTATGACTCTCAGCTCAGATGATGGTTAGTATTTTTTAGCAATAAAGTATTTTTTATTAAGGTATGTATGTTTTATTGCACACTTACTAGACTACAATATAGTGCAACTATAACTTTCATAATAATTATAATAACACAATTGCATTCTAAACATGGAGCATTACCTATGTAAAGTTACAAGGAAAGAAGATGGATTGTCTTGTACAAATCTTGTGCATAGGAACAGTGAATAGGTCAGTTCAGGTGAACATTAGAATTCAGGAATGAGGATCGAATGCAGAGAATATTGAAAGTATTTGCTATGGGGAAGAATCTTCTGATGTGTGATGAGTAAATGCAATAAACATAATCTGAAGTACAGGCTCCTAGTACACTCAGTTTATTATTTTATTAACAGTGACACATATAACTGGTAAAGTGGATTGGACTGTCTATCTCAGGAAGGCCTGTGACCCCAGTGAGAAAGAGCTCACCCCTTTCTAGGGTTCCTCTTTATTGACACTCAGAAAAGGAGAGTAATCTTGGTAGATTTAGAACCTTAAAATTGGTTATAGGAAAAGTGAGTTGGCATTCAGGTGTGGCTGATCCCATGCCACCTGCCCTCCCCCCAACAGTTAAAGAATGTTAATTGTTTTATGGAATTCATTAGCCTTCTATAATCTTGTCTATGGGACCAATACCACCAGGTTTTCTGACCCTTTGTGGGAGATCAAAATTCTCCTAATTGCAAAAGGACAGACAAGGACAGATGACATGTTCTTTGGTGGGGAATGGAACCAGGTTAAGCTGGTTGGGGCTTGCAAACAACAAGCAATGTCCCATGGGTCTAACTGCATGAGCGACAACACCATTCCCTTTCAACAAAATATTTAAATTGATTCAAAGGGAAAACTACATTTCTGAGCAAGGTGAATTCAGGCAGATGCCGACTCAATTATAAAAATCAATACAACATAAAATCAACTACATTGTAAAATCAATACAGTAGAAATCAGAGGTAATATTAATTTTTATCTTTTCACATTAACAGGTCAACAGGATCATACCATGCCTTTAAAGTATCCTGATAAGGTAGATGAAAATTAAAAGACTCCAAAATGGTCTAGATAAATTAATGGATGACAGATCCAAGGTTGGTTATTAAGGAAAACTGGAGTGCTTTGGGAAACATTCTCAAAAAAACAATTGTTGGGGGTTTTTGTTTGTTTTTATGTAACTTTGTTTTCTGAATATATTCTTCTACACTTTCCAACTAAGAGAGCCATCCTTTTAATAAAGAATGAAAAAGAGGGGTAAATAATTGGGAGCAATTTTTCTCATGGTTATTAATGATTTGTGAGCCTTCTTTGGAGAACTGTTTTTTTCATATCCTTTGACCAGGTATGCAGTGGTGGAATGACTTTTGGTCTTTTATATTTGTGTTAGCACCCTATATAACTTGGATAACAGACCATTATCAGAAATACATGAAGCAAAGAATTTTTTCCCAATGGAATCCATTTTCATCCTAGCTGCTTGATATTGTTTGTGCAACAATTTTTCAAGTGTATATAATACAATTTAGCTATTTCATTTGTGTGTTTGTGATTGCTCTTGTTTCTTGTTAGACCAATGACATAATCGATAGATAGATCAGCAGGCTTGCTTTCAGAAAGACTAATCTTCAGTTCAAAACTGGCCTCAGAAACTTAGTAGCTACATAACTCTGGGGAAACCATTTAATCCTGTTCACCTCAGTTCTTTATCTGTAAAATAAGCTAGGGAAGGAAATGGCAAACCAGCCCAGTATATTTGTCAAGAAAACCCAAAAATTGGGTCATAAAGAGTCAGACATAAATGAAACAACTCAGCACCCAGAAAAGGCTTTCCTGTACTATAGCTATGAAAGATATCTGCTATTGTTCTGTTTTTTTTCACAGCGCAACCTTTTATATTCAGGTAGCATATCACTTTGAAGCTTATTGTAATATACAATGAAATATATTAGCCTAAACCTAATTTCTGACAGACTATTTTCTAGTTTTCTCAATAGTTCTTGTTAAATAGGTAGTTCTTTCCCAATAAATTTTATATTCTCAAGTTTGTCATATTTTTTTTATTACTCCTTAGTTTGTTTCAACAATCTACTTGTCTATTTTCAAACCAGTACAAAATAGTTTTGATGATTACTGCTTTGCCATATGATTTTAGGTCTTAATCTCTTCTTGGGAGAGCATATTCCTAATTTTTTTAGGTAGCTATGATGAAAATAATTATGTTCTCCAATAATAAAATGCTAGCATAAATAAGTTTAAGTATGATTTAGTGTGTTAGGTTCATGTGTTTTTACATTGTATACATATGATTCCCAAGGTCTATACCCTACAAAACAGCTCTGAAGGTCAGGCTATAGAATTGTGTATTGGGGAGGGGTGTCAAATGTATTATTACTTTTTCACACCATGGTCACTTCTCAATAATTCTTCCTTCAAGTTCCAGCCAATGACAAAAAACAAGAACAATTAAACAAAACTTTTCATTATAGCCCCCCTCCTCCCAGTCCACCTTCTCTCTACCAAGAGGAAGGCATGAATTCCAAGTCATTCATCTATAACCAGTGTTGATCATTGCATTTGATCTGAGTTCTATATTTTTTTTAATGTTGCCTTCAATTACCTTATTGTATTTATTCTACTGCTTCTTTACTCTGCCTAGGTTAATACAAGTCCTACTATGTTTCTCTAAATATCAGTTGCTCCTAATGGTTCAATAATATCCCATTAATGATCTTTTGTTTTGACGTGGGGCATCTCCATTTTTCTGCAGGTTTCTCACCCTGGGAATTCTCTCCACAACTGATGCCCTCCCCTCCAATCTGTTGATTCTTCCCGCAATCTCCTTTTTGAGAAAATGTCAAGGCTAGCTAAACTCACTCCTTCAATTCTCTCTTTGGATTTAACTTCTCCTTCTCCCCTATACACATTTTTTTCAGCTCCCTTTTGTGTTAACTTCACCCACTAGCAGATTAAAACAAATATGTATACCAAAAGCTTCCAATTAATATGACAAGTTCCATTGTTTCAAGTTAAAAGAGTTGTATCAATAGGAGCTGTCCAAATAATATAGTCAATTCCAAGTAGAAGTTACTTTCTGGCAAATTGAGAAGATAGGCTTATCCAAGTAATGACAGGATCCTGTGAGGTCATTTAACCCACTAGGTAGTTGCTCCCTTGAATGGGAAATATCACCACCTGTTAAACCATGGACATGGCTTTCAATAAACAGAATTTTTGATTGTCCATTCAATTGTTAATTTTTGTGACCTTTACCTGGGATCAAATAAAACTTGGTGAGTTTTGTCTTGTTGCACCTATAATAAAGACCAGTATCTGAAGTTTTTATGATGCTTTTAAACACATTTATCTTCCTCTTTTTTTTCATAACAAATTCTTATGAATATGGCAGGACCTCAAATGTCTTTTGATTAAACTTAGTGTTATTATCCTAGGTCATTGAAAATTGTCTTGACCTTTGTCTTGACACTGGACTCTGATGACTCTGGAGGAAAAATCAAGGCTGATGATTTTGTGAAATTCTGCCTCACTCAAATCCAATCCATGTGCAAGTCAAGACATCCTGCTCTTGACACCCCTGGTCTTCTTTGAGAACAAAAAACAAACAAAAACAGTGTCATTATCATCATGTATCTCATCATATATCTCATAGTGATCTGAACACAGAAATGGGAAAACCTCTAATGCTTTTCATTGGTAAGTAGCTCTGTGATTGTTAGGACCCTGTCACCAATCCCTTCTAGGGAAGTGAAACCTATTAGAGGTGTTTGTTAAGGCAGTGGAATGTAACAGACTAGGATTTCTATTGAATAGTTTATAAAGACATGTTGACCTAAAGGTCTCTCAGTTTCAGACATTTCAGAATTCCCTTATTTGTCCTTAAAACAACCCAAAACTAAACCAGTTGTGCAAGATCCAATGGCTGATCTGCCTTCTGGATAAAGAAATCAATTTCATATAAAAAGTATTGCTCTGGCCTAGCTCAGTGAGACTTCTACCCAAGTTAAACCCATCCTACTAGGAGCTCCCCATATAGCTAGCCCACTTCACAGGGATGTTATAGGTTCTCCCCTTACTATTAGAAGTTTAAACTCACCAGGCTTTCACTTATTTTTTCTATCACCCTAATAAAATTATTTTTGCTTTTACATTATCATTCTTAGTGCCTAATTGTGACAATATAGAGAGCAGAGAGGAGGGAGGGAGAGAAGGAAGGAGAGAGAGATTTGTTTACCCTTTGGCGCTTATCTAAATAAATAGCGATTATAGATAAAAATAGAATCATGGAATATTTGAGATTAAAGGGACTTTTGACACGTAAACCAACCACTTCATTTTGTAGATGAGGTAAAGTGAGAGATCAAAGATCACAGATGGAAATATGGAAAAGACCTTATACCAGTTCAACACCCATCTTTTTAAACTTTTTTTTTTTAACAGATAATGAAACTGAGGACCAAACAACTTTCTCAGGGTCATACCAGCACTAAATTAGCCATGTCGGAATTAAAATTCAGGCCTCTTCCTTTCTAGAATAACAGTCTGTTTACCCCACCATTGCATTCAGCTAAGTATGCCAAGGAGAAATTACTGGCTTTGTGTCCTGATGTGTTTTTTCATGGCAAGAAAGTTCTTCTTTTGTCTCAGAGACAACAGTCTTTCCTTGTTCACATGATATACCACAAGTGACAAGGCTCATTGTCACTACCAACTTCTGACATGCCAAAGTGTGGTCTATCAGATTGTTAGCTGAGATGTAATGTGAGCTTAATGTAAATGCCATTGTAGTTAAAAGGTCCCAGAGGTCTCTTGCTGAGATATTAAGTACTTTTAAAATTGCTTTGATACTGTCTGGCAAGTCATTGACTATTTGGAGAATTATCACATGGTGTTAATGGGTCCAGCTAAATGACTTGTCACTGAAAGACCCAGATAATTTCTTACTCTTGCAATAACATCTCTCAGAGTGCTAAGGGAAGAACTTTTTGTCTGGCAAACTTCAGTGTAACTTTTTAATTTTTGATATAAGCTATTAGAAGATAGTTGGCTTAAGGTGGCCATGGGCTGCTTATTGGGAATTTTATGAAATGATGTAAAAATATATGTTAGTTTTGTATTTATATAGTATCTGATAACTCACAGACTCATATTGATGTAAAAATATGTCAGTTTCATATTTGTATAGGACTTTATGACTTACAGAGCCATATTGATGTAAAAATATATGTTGTATATATCTGTATAGCATTTTACACAAAGCTTTTTGATACAACCTTGTTGCATCCTTCTGAAGTGGTTAGTGTAAGCATTTTATTACCACATAAGAGATGGAAATACTGAACTTCAAAGAGATGAAATGACCAGCCTATAGTTGCTCCCTTAGCACTTTCAGAGAATTCTGGGGCTTTTAATTAGTTAGTTAGACTTAATTAGTTAGGGAAAGAAGCAGGACTTAAATGGAGTTCTCATGTGTATTTCCCTTGTTCAATTCACTGTCATGTTGCTAAACTACAGGATTAGTGAAGTCATTTTGCTCCAATTTTAACAAGCATTTATTAAACACCTACTCTATACAAGACACTGTGCTTTGGCTCTGGGGTACAAAAACAAAAACAGAAACAAAATACAACATCCATAAGGAGCTTATATTCTCCTAGGGAGGAAGAACATTTAATTAAATAAGCTTATACATGATTTATTTAGGAGGATGGGGAAAACCCTAACAAACAGGGGATCAGAAGAGAATTCCTGGGATAATAATATCTTGGAAGGAAGTTGGCAGTTCTAAAAAGTAGAGATGAGAGGAAGTGAATTACAGATAGGAGGTCAGCCTATGCAAAGGTCTGGATTCAGGAGACTGGAAGATAGGCCAGTTTTTCTATAATATAAGAGTATAAGAAGGATAATGATGTAAAAAATAATACTGGAGAGAAAGTATTAGAAAGGAAAGGAAAAACTGGAACTAAGTTTTTGTAAATTTTATTTATTTATTTATTAAGAAATAAAACAAGCATTTCCATAACAAAGTAGAATAGAAGAAAAAAAGATGACTGAACATGAAACTACAAGCCTATTACATACACATTCCTCTTACTTTTAAATATATATTAAGGTTATTATGCAACTTTTCTTTCCTTTTCCCCCCACCCTAGAGATAGCTACCATTAAACACAAATTTTACACACACACACACACACACACACACACACACACACACACACACACACACACATATATGTCAAATCATCCTATACATACTTCTATTTATCAGTTCTTTTTTTTTCTTTTTTGGGGGGGAGGGGTAATTGGGGTTAAGTGACTTGCCCAAGGTCACATGGCTAGTTTTCTGTTGAGTGTCTGAGTCCAAATTTGAACTTAAGTCTTCCTGACTCCAGTGTAGGTGCTCTATTCACTGCACCACGTAGCCACCCCATCAGTTCTTTTTCTGCAGTCAGATAGCATCTTCCTTTACTGGTCCTTTATAGTTCATTTAGATATCTGTAAAAGTCAAAATGACTTGGACGCTCAAAGCCACTCTTTAAACAGAAACCTGAGAAATTTGTACTTTATAAGTAAATCATAAGAAGCCACTGAAACTTTTTCTTGCAGGGGTGTGACACAATGAGATGGACTAGAAAAGGGAGAAGATGGGAGTCCAAATAGGAGGCTATAGTATTACTCTAGGTGAGAGGTGATGAAGGCTTGAACTGGGGTGGTGGCCGTGTGAATGGAGAGAAGAGGAACAAGTGGTCTGAGTCTAGCATTTAAGTGACTACTATGTGTCAGCTACTGTCCTAAGAACTGGGAATACAAAGAAAGGAGAAGACAGTCTCTGCTCTCAAGCACCTTGCAGGCTAATGGGCAATACGACATGCAAACTATGTGAAAAAAAAAATCTATACCATGTAAATTGGAGATAATTAACAAAGTGAAGGCAAAAGACAATGAAGAAGGCAGGAAAAGCCAGGCTATGGAGAACTTTAAAAGCCAAACAGAAGAATTTATATTTTATCTTGGAGGCAATAGGGAGCCACTAGAGTTGATTTAATGGGCAGAGGGTGTGACATGATTAAACTCATGACTTAGGGAGATTGATTGGATAATGGAATGGAGGATGAACTGGAAAGGGGAAATATTTGAGCATGGGACCAACCGTCAAACAGCTACAATAGTGCAGGTGTAAGGTTCTGAAGGTCCAAATCAGGGTGGTGGTAATGTCAAAGAAGAGAAGCGTGTATATGTGAGAAGTGGTAGAAAGAGAGAAATGGCAGGACTTGACAAGTGACTGGATACAGGGGTGAGATAGAATGAAGAATTGAGGATGATACCTGAGCCAGGATGTGTTACAATTGGATCTTATTCTGGGCCTGCTGACCAACCTGATCAGTCAGTATAGTAAGAAAGTTTCTAAGTAACCACTATAAAAAGGCAATCGCAGGAAATGGGGCTGCAAAGGAAAGCTAGAAACCTAGAAACCAGGAACAACCTGCCCCAAAGTTCAAAGCCTTGAAGGAAACCTGGGAAACGAAAGATGAGAGGGGCTTAATCTACCAATTAGAACATGTAGTAACCAAAAATCACATCCTGATAATATGGGCTAAATCAGGGGCTATCTAGGCTTTGCTATCAGGACCTTTTGCTCCTATGATATGCAAATCTCAGAAAAGTTCCAGAAGACTGATCAGCACATCACCAAATGATTCTGATAATTTTGAGTTGATGTGGACATGTTAACTTTAAAGTTTTACTGCCAATATTGAAATGATTTGGATATGCTAATGAACCTGGATTAGATATGTTAATAATCTAGATTGTTAATAAGATGTAATAGGATATTACATAATTAAATTCTGCTCATTAAATAGTTAACAATATATATCAGTTTTGGATGTTAATGTACCCAACTTGGCACAGATAAGAGTCTGTTTCCCCCCTCCAAACCCTATAAAATAAGAGTCAAACTCTTGTCCTCTAAGCCCTCTCCCATCTCCCTAGACTAGGGTCTATGCTATTCAGTGCTCCCAACTTTAATCCATAATTATGTGAGTGATACTCCCTACCTCTTCCCCTCCCCAAACTCTTGCTCACATGGCCTGCCTTCTTCACCATTCCACCTCATATACCAATGCTGCCTCCTTCTGTACCCTTGTCTCTCTTTCTGCTTGCCCCCACACCCTCTGTGCTTATTAAAGTGTGAGTATAGCCTGTTTCCTGGTACCATTATAGTCTTCCCTAGCAAGTACCCAAAGAACTGTGTGTACTTGCCCACATTAATTATCAAATCACAGTCTGACTGGAAAGATGGTAGTACCTGCCACAGTAATAAATAAGTTAGTAGGAAAGAGTTTTAGGGAAAAGATAATGAGCTCATTTTTGGACATGTTGAGTTTAAGATGTTTATGGAACATCCAGTTCAAAATGTCTTAAAGGCAATTGGAGATGTGAGACTGAAGGTCAAGAGAGAAATTGAAGCTGGACAAGTAAATCCGGGAGTTATCTCCATAGAGAGTATAATTGAAACCATGGGAACTGATGAGATTAACAAATTAAAAAGGATAGAGGGAAAAGAGGAGAGGGTTCAGGACAGAACCTTGGGGGATACCCATGGTTAGTGGACATGATATAGATAAAGAGCCAGCAAAGGAGACACAAGGTAAGGAAGAAGTGTCAGACAGAAGAGAACAGTGTCACAAAAACCTAGAGAGAAGAGAATAGCAAGGAGAAAAGGGTGAGCAACAGTATCAAAGGCTATAGAGGAATCAAGAATGATGAGAACTAAGGAAAGGTCACTGGGTTCGGCAATTAAGAGATTTGAGAAAACAATTTTGGTTGAATGTCCAGGCATGAAGCCAGACAGCAGAGAGTTAAGGAGTCTAGAAGTGGTTGGTTTGGAGAAGTCCAGAAGTTTTGTGGCTTATTTCTTCATGGAAGGAATAGAAAGCTCCTTGCCTTCAAGATTCACACATTCTAAAGGGGGAGACAAAATATAAATAACTAGGTACATAGAAGATACAGAAAAAATATAAGGTGATCTGAAAGGAGAAGCATTAGCAACTGAGAAGAAAAGAAAAAGTCTCCTGTAGAAGAAGGGCTTAGATGTGAGCCTTGAAGGATGCCCGGGAAACTAAAGATGAGAGTATAGAACATTCAAAGCATGGTCAATGACCACTGCAAAGGAATAGAGATGGGAGATAGAGTGTTGTGCGTTTTTTGAACATTGTAAATGGATCATTGTAAAAGTATCAGTTATGAAAACTGGACTTTTTTGAGGTTCCAAAGGTAACTACAAATTGCTACAAGTCTACTTTGACTTGGATGTACAATGACTAGTCTTTCAGACCCTATATCCCATTTCAAAGGTTACCACCAGTTATGACACAACTCGAGGATTTGTTTTCTGCTGACCCGTGAGAAATACAGAAGATAAGTCTAAAATAAGAGAAAAAGAGAGAGGCTTTTGGGATATTAACATCATGATTTCTAAAATGGAGGAGGAAATAAACTTTTCTCTAATTTGGACCTAAAACTTTTTCATCAGGCATCCAGCTGAGCAAGAATATTACTTCTCTAGGTATGCAGATACAGAGTATGGGGGAGACAGGCACTGACAAGTCAAGGCAGAAGACCTCAAATCCAGTGCAATAGACCTATCTTGCAAGTGGAAACCATGCAGATGAAGTAAGTATCTGCCACAAATTGAGGTTCTTGTATCTGGAGATAGTTTGAAGAAAACAGATTCTGAAAATTTGAGACACTGAATGATTTCAGTATTCCTTCAGATGGAGAAGTGGCTTTTAAATAATATGTACTGTTTAAAATGCTTTTTTTTTTTTAATTTTGAATGAGTTTAACAGTTATGAAAAGCATAAGCAATAATTACCTGATCCACTAACTAGAACTTATGTAACATGAAAAATAAAACCAGGGCAAATGGGGCTATTCAGGAAGAGAGGGAGTTAGTAAGAACAAAAGCTAATTATTTACATTTGGACCAGCATCAACTGCTGTAACTTTTATACCTTCTCCTTCAATTTCTTATTGTAACCCATATATATGTTTGCATATATGGATTATATATAATTATATACCTATATCTATCTCCTTTCACCAATATAAGAAGTATCATGGCACAGTGGAAAGAGCTTTCATGAGCTCTAATGTTAGAGGACCTGGGTTCAGATCCAAATTCTGTCACTTGCTACCTGTGTGACCTTAAGCAAGTTACTTAACCTTGAACCACAATTTTCTCATTTCTAAAATGATGGGACTGGGTTAGAAGGCTTTTGACATTCCTTAGAGCTCTAAATTCATGTTCTTACATGAACTGGTCTTGGATTAGGGAAGACCAGGGGTTAAGTCTTAACTCTGACACTTGGGACAAGTCACTTTGTCTCTCAATTCTCTAAGCAATTCTCTAAGATTCTAAGTGGCAGAGAAGGTGTTTTTACCTGTATCTGTCAAGGAAGTTTCTCTCTGGGAATTTCTACCAATGAAATTACTAGTCCATTCCTCTATCCCCATGTCAACATCTAAGACTTAAGATTCTCTCTATATGGACACTTCTACTCAAGCAGATAGCAACTCATTGGTAATTAGTACTCTGACAGAGTTGCCTAAGACTAAAAAAGCTATGGTAACAATGATGCTGATGATTGTTTGTCCTTCATTTTTAAAGAGGACCAATGACATCATGGGGTGATATCTTGACTTGTCATAAATTGGATTTAAGCGAAGCAGAGTTGCACAAAGTGGTTAACCTCACTTTCTCCTCCAGAGTCATCAAAGTGGCCAGAAAAAAAGGATGACTGGCAATGGTTGGGGATGCAGTGGATGACCTTGGCATCTTAAATGTCTGACCAAGGTCTAAGCATTCCACAGGACCTTCTTCAGCTGCCTTCATGACCATTGGAACAAATTGCTCTCATCTACCCATTCCTAGCTATCATTTGTATAATACTTTGAGGTTTGTAAAGTTCTGTATGTATGTTATCTCATTTGATCCTCAACCCTGTGAGGTAGGTGATATTTTTATTCCCATTTTGCAGATGAAGAAACTGCTGAGAGAAGTTAAGTGATTTGCTCAAGATCACACAGTATTTTACCACATGCCTTCTGACTTCCTGACTCCAAATCTATTATTCTTATTCGTGATACCTCCTAGCTGCCTTAAGTATAGGGACTTGATCATGATCACACAGTTAAGTATGAGAAGTAACTATCAGAAGCAGGAGTTGAGCCCAGGTAATACTGACTCCAAGTTCTATGTATACTCTCTTCACTACTCTGTATTGACTCACTTTATTTTGCTATTGTAATAGCAAATATATCAACAGATTATGTTTTATCGTGTATCCTAAACTGAGTAAAGAACCAAAATAGAAGTGTGGGTAAGCAAAAATAAATAAAGCTATGAGTGATACCAGCGAGCTTCATAAGTCTCAGAGTTTTCTAGGGGAAGAAAAGAGATATCTCAGAAGTTGCAGGGTACTGTGGATGAATTTTTAGGCTGTTTCTGTAGCATCCACCCGTGAGTCTTGTCTATATACGACCAAAGAAAGGGTCAAAGAATCTGTCCAAGGATTTGCCAGTTGGGTGATGTTTTGAATTTGGTGTTGAGACCTCCTGGTAGAAAAAAAAAATCCATTTTCCATGCCACACAAAGGAGGGAGCAGCAAGTAAAGTTGAGCATGATACACATGAGTCCAGGGCAACTACACCCCCCTGTTCTTCAACTATCTGGTAACAGACTACTGCAATGGCTAAGAATTATGCTTCAGACATACAATGGAATATTACTGTGTTGGAGCATCTTGGTGGCACAGTGAATAGGGTACCTAGATTGAAATCAGGAAGACTCATCTTCCTGAGCTCAAATCTTGTCTCAGACTCTTCCTAGCTGTGTGACCCTGAGCAAGTCACTTAACCCTTTTTGCCTCAGTTTCCTTATCTATAAAAGGAGTTGGAGTAGGAAATTGAAAAACTTTCCAATATTTTTTTTTTGCCAAAAATATCCCAAATGTGGTCATGAAGAGTCAGACACAACTGAAAATGACTGAACAACAATAAAACTTTTAAAAAATGACAACTCTGATGAATACGGAGAAATGTGGAAAGATTTACATGATCTGATGTAGAGAGAAGTAAGTAGAATTAAGAAAACAATGTGGGGAAATGGCTATCATAATGTAAATTACTGGAATGTGCACAGAACAATTAAAAGAGTGTGAATGTTGCTGTTGACAGGGGAGGAAAGGGGATGCTGCTTAAATTCTAATAAATGTCTACAGCAGGATTTGAATTCAGGTCTCTGTTTTTACATTAACAACTGTGAAAGGTTTGGCTGGGTTATTGGCTTTATTCTTAGGACTGAATGGTTTCATGTGAGAGTGAGAGAGTGTTGAGTGGCAGATCATCACTAAATCCTGTTTCAATTAGTTGCAGGTTTAGTGTTTACAGGGTCATCTGTGATTTTAAAAAATTGTTGAAGGGGGAAGGCTGCTTAAGTTATGTACATATTATATGTGGCATGTCCCTAGCCTAGTTCCCTCTTCACGCTACCTGACCTGGAAGTCACTTTACTTATCTGTGTAAACACAGGTGTTATCGAGTCTATTAACATACCTTTAAAAAAAAATGAATGTTGCAAGTTACAAAGAAGAAGCATGGTCCCAAAGAGAAATGAGAAGACACTTCCTCTCTTCTTTGCAAAGATGAGAATCCTATGGGTGTGGATCATTGCAGATATTTTCAGGCTTTTTTGATGTTTTGATCTTTAAATGATATTTTTTCTCTTTTTTTCTTCCTCTTTTTCTTTTTGCTATAGCGGATAGCTTTCTGGACGGGGGAAGGGATACTAGAGGAAATTCTGGTGTTAAAAAATAAATAAAAATTTACATTAAAAAAAGAAATGTAGAGACCCTTTTTCAGCTCCAGCTGAAGCCCAAGGGTGTGGTCGATAAAGAGCCTGTTTGAATTCATATAGACCAGACAGCATATAAACTTGAACCATAATTTTATCCTCCATCGAAGAGAGAAGCTATGGGGGTTAATACCGTGAAAAGAATCAACCTTACTAATGGTGAGGGTTTGGGAATTAGTGAAAGGAGGTAAAAGGGGGGCACCCTAGGGCAGTTTAAGGTAAGGTACACACGTGTCTTTGATTTATCATTATATATGCTAATAAGTGCGACTGAAACACTAATAAGACTTACATTTCTCAATGCATGCAATTAACCTTTATTAATCAAAATGTGCCAACAGTACCTTCTAAAAACAAGTCCCCATCACCCTGACATTTTAGAGATTCAGATTGGGTTTTTTTTTTTTCTTTGAGATTGAGATTGTCCCAGTACAGCAGTCTTCTGACAAAGCCTCCGAATCAGCCAATCAGCACAGTCCCGAAGCTCCTCGGGCTTAGCTTCTGTCTCAAGGGCAGAGAGAACTCGAGAGCCTGACCTACTTTCTTGACTCCAGAATAGGCTGACGGCTGGGATCTCAGGTGGATTTCTCCACTTTTAGCTAAAGTTGCTTACCCCATCATTGGATTTGTACTTTACTTCAGAATTTCTGAGAAAATTGTTGATGATCCGTTCTCATTAGCGGTCTATCTTATCCAAGAGTCTATATTTGTTTACCATTTATTTTTAAGAATCCGTAAAGGTTGTTTACAGACATCATACCCCGCAGTATTTATCTTATAGTTGAAAAAATAAATTACTCAAGACGGGTCAGTCACAAAAGAGCTTTAAAACAAAATGGAATGGGGCTACGACGGCAAGCTGTCTTATTAAAGTAGTAGAACTTATAAGCAGCATTTTGTCAGTTGCATGAAATTGACAAACTTATCCCTACTGTCTCCCTAAGATACTGAGACAGCCCTCACCACAGACTGACTTGCTGACATCTCCCTACACTCTCTACAGCGGTTCTAGCTTCTCCAAGTACGGCTACAGTTTATTATGGCTGATTACTCGGGGAGCATTTTCTCAGCCCCTAAACAGGTCTATCCAGAGGTGTGCTAGTTAGTTCTTCCTGAAAACTGATGGTTAAATTTTCAGTATAAGCATTTACACCTTCATGCAAATCTTATATATGCAAATATAATTTGCAAATGTAATCCGCAATTGCTACCATTCGGGGTTTGATTCATTGTTTTGATTGTCTAGACTTTAAAAAGTAATAGAGAAAATGTTGAAAATGAGTGTTTCCTTTTTTTTCACCTGGAAGCTTTTTATTAAACATTTACCAATATCTTCCTCCCATTCGTTTACATGGGATCTATTTGAAACTTCATCCCAGCCAGTTACATAGGAGAGGCGATGATAATCCCAACCCCTTAATACTATGCTTCCAAATCTGAGATTCCATGATTCTATAACAGGACGCAGTGGAGGGCAGTGGAAGAATGCTTGAACTCCAGCAGCAGGATCTGGATTCAAATGCTTTTTCTGCCACGTAGCAGGTGTGTCACGTTGGGGAAGTTGATTCACTCCTCAGTGTCTGAGTTCCCTCACTGTTAAATGAAAGTCCATAACCTCAGAGGTCCTTTCTAAGTCTGTTATCTTATGATCCTTGTGGCAGGCTACCAGAAATACTATATTGCTTGCTACAATGACCCATGCAAAAAGATAAGGAAAAGTCAATTTATTTGGACATGAAAAGATGATGGTAAGAGCCTAGCAACGTTCTTTGAACTGAGTTATGTGCTTAATGACTATTTATTCACTAATTTATTTGTTAATCTAGAATTGTAAGAGATCTCAGAGGCCATGTAACACTGCCCCCAAGCCACACAGACTTGCTTGAATCTCAAGTGTGGGAAACACATGATCTTGACCCACTCTATTTAGGTATAGGCTGATGACTAAGATCTCAGGTGGATTTTTATACTTTTAGCTAAAGTTGTTTACCACCTAAATTTGTTCATCTATTTTAAAATCACTGCCTTTACAGTTGAGCAAACTTAGGCTAAGGGAGTTCAAATGACTTGACCAGGGTCACATAGTGTCAGGGATGGAATCCTTTGACTCCAAAACTAGTGTTTGGTTTGTTTGTTTGTTTTTTACACTCTTAACACACCACTCCAAATCCTCAGAAGATAAGAATTTATGGAGTGAAAACAGATGGCTGAAATATCAAGATAAGAGTTTCCATTTGAATAGCAATATGGATCCCTAAGGAGGCAGTTGAAAGACCTGGATTCCAATCATAATCACAACTCTGCCCTGTAAAATGAGAGGTCTGGACTAAAATACCTCTGTGATTCCTTCTAACTCTAGAGCTATGAGCCTCTGAGGCAGCTGCCTAGAAACTATCTACTAGGTTATAAAAGGTTGAGATCTGCGTGGGTAGAAAACCTTCTTCTTTAGTGAAGGAAGTAGAGTAGAAAGTAACAGTTCTCTGACCCTAAAAGGTGTCCTAGCTTCTTTGAGTATTCAAATATTGATTTCTAAATAACCTAAGCCAACATAACATCTTTATGATAACCCAAATATCTAACTCTCAGGTCAAGTTGAATATTAAAATAAGTAAGTAAAGAAAGAAAGAAAGCATTGTGAGTGAGCACCATACTGAAGTTTGGCCAAAATGGTCACAGAATAATGTGATTTATGACTGGTGGGGCCCACTGCCAATGAGCTATCAGGAGATCCAAAAGTGCATTGTGGAAGACGAGAGAAATGTTATTAGAATGATGAGTAACTCCAGAAATCAAAGTTCTCATAATTACTTGGGGCAAGAGAAATCATTTCTATATAGCCATGGCTGAATTAGCCATAACTAAAGGATTCTGATGTTCTGGTTTGTGATGGTGTAGATGGTGTAGTGTAGATGGTCTTGCAATCTACTGAATCCTAGAAATACTGCTCACAGTCTGTCTTAATGGGCCCAAACAAATTGAACCTGCTAAATCTTTTTGTCACACTCAATTTTCCTGAGACTTTAGGAACACAGCCAGGGTCCAGTGATAGAAAGTAAAATAGAACTCCATCAATAAGGCACGTGAGACACCACTGAGATTCAATGAAGACTAGTTTTAAAATAACATGAAATCAGGGCTGCTTGAAGACAGACACCCCCTCCTACTGAATGCCTAGAAAGGGAGTTTTATTTCTAGAAGCTGAAAGCAGCCAAAATGACTAGTACTCAAAATTGAGTTGAGTTAAGGAAAAGGCGTGGAAATGAAGATAAGAGATTTCAAGGGCATAAATTGACAGTGAGAATTGCTGCTGGACTGTGAAAAGGACAGCATTTACGTTTTTTTTTCTTTGCAAGCTCCAACTGGATTAATAATGATGTGTGCTATATCAATGTAATTGCTAAGAAGTCATCCATATTCACTTGCCCACATAAAACTCTGTAGGTTTTCTAATATGCAGGAACTTGCATTCCCATTGAAAAGCTATCAAAGAGATTTTCATTTTATTTTCCATCCTCACAGACACTTAAAATGGGCCTCCCCAGCACTCTACTCCTCCTGTACCCCTTAGTCACTGCACACATTCCAGAGCATTAAGCTGTGCTTTGACTAACAAAGGAAAAGTATTTCAGGGCCAACCAGCATACATTTTGCTAATTTGCCACATCACCTTCAGGCCAGTAAGGCATATGCCACTATTCAAGTGAAATTGAATAAGCAAATCAATGAATAAAAACCTTTGAAAATCTCTCAGGCATAAATGAGGCTATATGTTGAAAAAAATTCTGTGGTTCTGCCTTCTGTGGGTTGTTTTTTTTTTTGAGAACCTATATATTCTTTCAGTTAAAAAAAAATTTTTACTTTCACCCAGCTTCCAGGGGTGTTTTCAGAGAAGCATTTGCTAAGCTTTATAAGGCTATAAAAAGGTTATATCATCACCATCATCATTTGGAAGTAACTTTGTATTATTAAAAAAAAAATTGGCCTGGAAGCCAGAATGCCCTGGGTTCAAGCCCTGACTCCGACACATCCTAATCTCTTCTGCTCCTAAACTTTAGAGGGAGTTTTCATGACAAAGAGTCCACATCCCTGATACAGTTACAGATCAGGACAGAAAATTAGTAGAGGAAAAAGGAACTTCCAGCTGACCTAAATGTTACAGAGAAGATACAGATCGACATTAAGAGAGCCTGTAGCTCATCGGAACCATGCTTGTTCTTTGTCATTTTTCAGGGTGCTCTGTTTGTGTTGTGATTGTCATTTCAAAATACTTTGTTGACGCCTTTGTATGTGTTGCTTTCTTTTCTCTCTTTACTATTCGCTTCAACAGATTGTGTAAATCTTCCCATGGTTCTCTGTATTCATCAGATCTGTCATTTCCTACAGCGCACATACATTCCATTATTTCATGTGCCATAACTTGTTTAACCGTGGATGTCTATTTTATTTAAAATTCTTTACTAGCACAAAAGTGTTGCTATAGATATGTTGGTATGTCAATGAATTTTCACCTAATCAATGATCTAGGGGAATAAACCTAGTGATTCATTGTTTCCTTCTCTGTTTGTGGTGTATAGGAAAACACTTTGGTGACTTGTCTCAGAGGTTTCCTGTCCAGTTCTCTAACAATTTTAACATTTTTTTTCATGTTGGGCCACCTCCCTAAGAGTTAGATAGTGCTATGGGTCATCACAATTCTTTTTTTTGTCCTCCCTTTTTGCTAAGGTCAGTATGTACAAATAAAGGGTGTGAATTTGAAGGTCCTGACCACTGAAGTTTCTTCAGATAAGAAAATTAGTGCTCTGCAAATATTAAAGCATGACATAAATGTTATTTTTTTTTCCCTACCTGCATATAGGGCCTTTCTTTGGCCTACCTCTTTAGAGCAGAAAGGATGCTGATTAGTTCTTTGATACTTTGGGGATCCATCTTGGCAATTTAGAATCATAGATTTAGAGTTGGAAGGGACCTTCAGGGTCATCTAGCTCAGCTTACCAACTAAGGCCCAGAGAGGTTCCCAAGATCACAAAGTGATCATAAGTTGCTGGGCTTATGATTCCAAATTGAATAGCGTACTGCAGCGGTTCTCAACCTGTGGGTCACAACCCCTTTGGGGGTCAAACGATCCTTTCACAGGGATTGCCTAAGACCATCGGAAAACACATATTTCCCATGGTCTTAGGAACCAAGACCGCTCCTCTATCTGTCTCTAGGTGGGTCCGCCCACCTGCAGATATGCCCACGTACGAGCATTAAAGGGTAGCGGCATTAGGAAGGTTGAGAACCACTGGAGTACTATAAGCTCTCCTGTAATGGAACTCCTAAGGGTACGCTAGAAGCATGAGAGGAGTTTAAGGCCATGACTCCAGAGCATGATCTTTGGCAAGGGCACACTTCAGATCACTGATTGAGGGAGGGATAGTGGCCCCTTTTCTTACCTCCTTTCTAGAAGAATGAATCTAGTGGGTTCAGTATGAATGGATGGACCCTGGGGAATGAAGGTCACCGGCTGACACTCTGTGGGTGGCCATTCCCCACCCTTTCCAGTCCATCCATAGTTGCTCTCAGCAGTAACACTATAGCTCACATTTATATAGCATTTAAAGGTTGCAGAGGGCTTTAAATATGTATTTATCTCTTCTGATTCTCACTGCTCCCCTGAGGATGAGTGCTATTATCCCCATTTGGCAGATAGACTGAGGTGGGAAAATATTAGGTGACTTTCCCAGGCTCTCTCAGGTAAGGTAAAAAAACGCAGCTCTTCCTGACTCCAAATCCAGCACATAATGAAATAAAGGGCCACCATAAGTTTGAAAAGAAATGATCTGGGGCTTCATAGGTACTCTACAGACCATGGTATGCCTGCAGCACCAACCCTAAGAAGAGTCTGTCATTGTTCTGTAGAGCCCCAGCTTTTTGGCGCCTGGGCTCTGTTTGCTTTTCACTGACATCCTACAGTCATCTCAGATCCAAACTTCCCCTCTTATCCTTGTTCTATTTTGTTATTAGCCTAAATAAGCATGTTTATCAATACCACTGGGTTATCTGGAATAGGATATATTCTCAAGAATGTTGGAGATTTACCATTCAAGCCCTTCTTAAAATTTTCTACCTCCGACCCCTCTTTTCAGCACAAAATATTTCTCAGCTGTTGAAACTCATTTATGAACAAGCAAAGGTCTCCAAGCCATACAGCTATCATTGCAACTTGGGCACCCTGTGGCCTGGACTGGTGACCTCAAAACACAAAGGACTGATGTTTCTCTAGCAAAGTTATCAAAGGTACCAATCTGTTAAGGGTGGCCTTTTATAATTTCCCATTGACCTCTGAAAGTATATTAGGCCACACCAAAAGATAGCGTCATGTAAAATAGATTTACAAGACCAAGAAAAAATGAAAGCATGATTTCTCTTTTATTTCTGTAGTTTCTTTCCTTCACTGCCAAATCTCCAGAAATAGTTATGCACTTGCTCTGTTACTTTCCTCACTAACCACTCTACCTTCAACCTTTGTCAGTCTGGCTTCTTTCCCCACCATGATACCAAAGCTCCTGCCTTCATAGTCGCCCATGATTTCCTACTTAGCAGACCCATTGGCCTTCCCTCCTTATGCCTCTTAGATTTTTTGGCATTTGGCTTCACTCAGTATTCTTTTCGTCTGAATGCTCTCTCCCCAACGTAACAGAATTGGCAGTGTGTTTCAATTTCAGTAGACACAGTGCTAGACCTGGAGTCGGGAAGACCTGAGTTCAGATCCAACTGCAGGAACTTTGAGGTTGTGTGACCCTGGGCTCAATCTCCACCTGCCTTGACTTTCTCATCTGTAAAATGAAGACTATAATAGCACCTAACTCCAGAGCTGTTGTGAGTATAAAACGTGATATTATTTGTGCAGTGCTTTGCAAAAGTTAAAAAGTTACATAAATGCTGTTCTACTGTTGCTACTACTGCTACTATTATTAATAATAATAATTATTACATCTTTGTAGGAGCCAGAGGAGCCCTAAGGGCTGTGGAGAAACTGAGTCAGAAGTACACTGAGAGTAGGGAAGAAACTATGTGGGAGGTAGGGAGATTGTCATGAGTTTTTCCTTGTGAGAGATTGGGAGATGGGGGTGAGGTTTTTGTGGGTTGGTGTGTAAACTGGACCCTCAAGCTTTTGACTCACTTCTGGCTTTGCATTTGTATTTTTTTTTTTTTTGGCTTTTTTTTGGAGGGCACTTGGGGTGAAGTGACTTGCCCAAAGTCACACAGCTAGTGTGTCAAGTGTCTGAACTCGCATTTGAACTCAGGTCCTCCTGACTCCAGGGCCAGTGCTCTATTCACTATACTACCTAACTGCCCCTAGCTTTGCATTTGTAAAGAAATTCCAGTATAGTATCTTCCCTTTTTGAAAGCAAGTCCACCATTCCATTCTTTTCACTTATCCCTTCCATGTAGCAAGGAGCAGAAAGGTAGAAATAGAGAGAGATGTTGGTGGGCAGGCCGTGGGTAGCCACTTGCTGCTCTTGGCTGTTGTCACTGTAACTAAAGTGCTAAGTGGTAAAGAAAGATGTGGGATTGTTTCTGGAGAGCTGCCATGGCTGAGGCCAAGATGAAACCAAGGTGTTGCAGTGGCAAAATAAACCAGTGACCAGGATCAGGATCAGCAACAAGACTGAATACCGTTCCGAGTGGCCAGTGGAGAGCTGTTGATACTGATGATAGCTGTGCAATCCTGGTTGCTTAGAATGCAATATCATTGAGAATAGTGACTATTGCTTTTTCTTCTATCTGCAGTGCTTAACACAATGCCTGGCACACAAGAAGTTCTGTTGGTTTTTAATGCTTGTTAATTGATCCTACCAAAGTGCATAAGTTTAGATGCTCTTGCCTTGAAATAAAATACAAAGGCTTAGAAAGGAAACCAAAGGATGATGAAAATTTAAAAAACAAAACAAAGCATTTTTTCTGGATCAAAATTCATGGACCCCCTGAAATCTATCCAGAGACCTAATAAGAGTATTTAGGCTAATAACTTCTGCTTAGAGGAAGACCCGACATGTTGGAGTCTATGTTGTTTTCCCTTCTCCCTTTCATGGCGCACTTTTTATCACATACTTCCTTTCTTCTGTTTGTTTTGCCAGATGTCTAGAGTTCCTTTACTCCCTCGCCACATTTAGAATTGTTCCCTTTCTGACGATGTCTTTACCGCTTTACACCCTCGTTATCACCCTCCCAATTTTCAATGTAGAGAACATCTGTTCTAGCTCATTTTTAATCCACATATACTTTTTTTTCATGGTTGAGTGGGTGTTTGGGGAGCTAAGGCTGGATTCCACACTAGTCTACCATCACTTTTCCTCCCTGACTCCTTTTTTTTTTTCGTCCAAAAAGTTACATTTAGTTCCACAATACATCAGAGAAGGAAGAATAGGACATCAGTTTATGATTCTTAAGTAAATCTTTGTCCCATTGCTCACACAGCAAGTAATATATCTTCATTCTTAAAGTTAATTACCCCATCATTGTTAATTCCCTGGGTGTTTCTTCTAAAGCATTAATCATAATAAACTTGCCTAACATTAATAAGAATGTCATACCAGCTATCTCATTCAACTTAATAGCAAGAAAATATTAAGTTTAACCACATCGTTGCTAGGCAGAAGATCAGATAAGGAATATCAGAGCACTTTAAAAATAGTAGTGTTATGTACAGTTAAGGTATTGTTCATATCATTATAGAGGCAGCTAGAGAGTTGCCCTTGGAAACAGAAAGACTGGGTTCAAGTCCAACTTGTGACAGATACTAGCTTTGTGACCCTGGGCAAGTCACTTAACCTCTAAGCTCTCTAGACAACTCTCTAAGATTGTAAATTGCAAAGAAGGTAATGACCAACATTTCCTCATTTAGAGAAAGCATAGATCTGTTCTCTATTTCCTTACCATGTGATGCTATGCTTTCAAATTTTGTGTCTTTGCACCTGCTGCTTCTCTAGCCTGTAAAGTCCTTTCCACTCTTTGCTGCATAACTCCTTTTGTCCACTTTCTTTACTTCTGCCTGAGCCTATATCAAATGCTAGCTTTTCCATGGAATGTTCCCTTACCTCTTCAGTCCAAAAGGATTCCTGCTTTCCTCTAAATGCCCCCAAAATGTTGTGTCTCTACTTGAAAATCACCAAGGAAGGGAAATATACCACATCTCCAGGTAGCCAATTCTGCTTATGTATGACATTAAATGTTAGAAAGTTTTCCTGACTTTTAACCTAAATTTCCCTCTTTGAAAATCCTGTCCATTGCCCCTGATTCTGCCCTCTGAGGCCAAACAGAAAGCCTAATTCCCCCTCCATGGAACAGCTCTTCAAATACTTCAGAGCTATAACATTCCTGAATGTTCTCTTCTGTAGGGTATCCATGTACATTTCCTTCAATCAAACTTCACATGATGTAGATTGAAGACCCTTGACTATCATGGTTGTCTCTCTCTAGGTTGTCAATGTTCTTCTTAAACTGTGGTACCCAGAACTCAAAACAGTACTCCAAATAAAGGTTGATGAGAGAAGAGCGCAACAGAAGTTGTTGTGGTGGTGGTTGTTGTTGTTAAGTCATGTCCAACTTTATGTGACCCCACAGACTTTGTCCATGGAGGTTTTGTGGCAAAGATACTGGAGTGATTTGCCATTTCTTTCCCCAGTGTGTCCCTATTTTACAGATGAGGTACTGAGGCAAATAGGGGTCGAGTGACTTGTCCAGGGTCTCACAGCTAGTAAGTATCTGAGATCAGATTTGAATTTAGATCTCCTTGACTCCAGGCACAATGCACCATCTGCTGCACCACATAGTTGCCCTATACAATAGAGCTATCACCTCTTTATTCCTGGAAGCCATGCTTTTTTTAATGAATACCAAGATAACATCTGATTTTTTTTGGTGGCCATGTCACACTGCAGATTCCTGTTGAGTCTGCAGTCTACTAGAAACCCTTGATCTTTTTTGGAATCAGTGCTGTCTAACCGTGCTTCTCCCATATTCTACTGGTGATATTGATTTTTTTTTAAGCCAACTTCAGATGTTTCCATTTATCCTGATTGAATTTCATCTTACTAGATTCAGCCTGATACTCCAGCCTATTGAGATCTTTTTGCATCTTCACTTTATTACTCATGCAGTGAATTAACTATTCCTCTCAGCTTTGTGTCATCTGAAAATTCAATGAGAATATCATCTAAGACTTTATTTAACTCACTAACAGTACAGGGTCAACCACATATCTTTGTTGCGTGCTACTGGAGACCTTCTATTACATTAACATTGAACTGCCAACAATTACCCTTTGAAGCTAACCATCCAACCTGTACTGAATCCATTTAATTGTATTGTGGTCTAGCATACAGCACTTCTTAAACTGTGTCATGGCCTCATATGGAGTTTTGAAAAATTTGGCAAAAGGGGTGGGTAGGTGGCACAGTGAATAGAGCACTGGAGTCAGGAGGACCTGAGTTCAAATTTGGCCTCAGACACTTAACACAAAAACTAGCTGTGTGACCTTGGGCAAGTCACTTAACTCCAATTGCCCCACCTTCCCCCCTCCAAAAAGAAAAAAAATTGGCAACAGTAAAAAGTTTCTGCACACACAATGACTAAAAATTAATTAAAAATCAAATGTATAAAGAATCCGAGGTGTTTCTGACATTGGGCAACTTCACTGAAACCTTTGTTCTGAACACAAAGCATGTGTACTTTGCACTATACATGCCCACATGCCATGCAATGCCAAGGAGCACTGCTGAAATGCAAAAGGAAGCAGGAGTAGAAAAAGTTTAAGAAGTCCAGGTCCAGCATACATCTTTCCTCATCTCCCCTTTCTTTTGTCAAAAGCTTTGCTAAAATTTTGGCAAGCTACAACCACAACATTCCCCTTATTTGTTAGTTTTCTTGTTTCTTCATGTGTAAAATGGTGATGTAATAGCTCCTACCTCCCAGAGTTCTGTTATCTTCTAACTATAAAGTACTTATTACCTTGCCTGGTATGTAATAAGCATGACGTAAATGTTACTATATGTGAGCTGCATATTTATTTCTATCTATATACATACACATGCACACATATATATTTAGAACAGTACAGACATGCTTATATACACACACATTGTGTGTGCATATATCATCTATATATACTATATATACATCAATCAGTCAATAATTAAGTATCTCCTATATGCCAGGTACTGTTCTAATATGTATACTTTCTAAACAATATATATGCTTATATAAACTGTATATTCTTTCCGTATATGTATAATATATATGCTCTTTTAAAGAGCACATATGTACATGCAAATCTGTGTGTTTCTATGGCATGTATAACATGTGTATACATGTGCTAGCATAATATGTGTGTGTGTATGTGTGTGTGTGTGTGTGTACTCTTTGGAAAAGTCTCAAACTATTGGCCAGGAAGCTTAACTTTGAATCCTGGAAAATTCTAGAACACATCATTAAAGAATGAGTTTGTAAATATTTAGAAAGGGAAGTGTTCATTTCTAAGAGTTAACATGATTTCATCAAGAAGAGGTATTATCATACTAACCTCATTTCCTTTTTTGATAGGTTTACTAAACTAGTAAATGAGGGGATAGTTGTAGATATAGTTTCCTTAGATAATTAGCAAAACTTTAGTTAAACTGTTACATACTATTCCTGTGGAGACTATAAAAGAATATAAAGAATATAAAAGAAATAAGGACTGATGAGGATAATAAGCAAGCAGGGGCAAAATAAGAATTTATACAGTAATTTTAAAAGACAAGGATAAAATGTAATAGAAGTGAAGACAAAAAGAAGGAACAATCTTGGTATGGCAATGTTACAATTAAATCTCATATTCATCCTTTCTATTAATACTTGGAAGACCACAGTTGTGAAAATTAATTAATATCAATTAAATCATGCTGGTAGAAGATTTTGATTAACCATTTTCAAAGGATATATTTGTAGGAAGAGTTGTTTAGATTTTTATCAGGAAGTAATTATTGGTCCAGTGTGTCCATTTAAAAGAGAAAAAAAGTAAAAGAAACCAATTAAAGGAACTATTAAAGAACTTGGGATAAACCTGTTATATTCTCTTTTCAGATTAATCCATAAATGCTCTTGATATGATGGAATGTAGTTGGGTCTTGGGCATCTAGGTGGCACAGTGGATATAGCACTAGGTTTGGAATCAGGAACACTCTTCTTCATGAGTTCAAATTTGGCCTCAGATAACTTATTGACCTGTTACCCAGGGCAAGCCATTTAGCACTGTTTGCCTCAGTTTCCTCTTCTGTAGAATGAGCTGGAAAAGGAAATGGCAAGCCACTCCAGTATCTCTGCCAAGAAAACCCAATGGAGGTCATGAAGAGTTGGACACAAATGATTAAACAACAAAGTTAGATCTCATGACAAACTTTCTGTAAACTGACTTTAACAACTCTGTTCCTTTTCCTTATTTTAAGAGATATTACACAAAATTCCTGCCATTTTTCTCGATAGGGTTCTACAAAAGTATTTATAGTCTAATCTCATGTTGTTTTTAGCTGCTTTCTGTTTCTACTTGGCACAGAGATTATTTATCAGTTAAGGTGATTTCGGGATCCTTTTGAACCCACATTGTGGCATCTCCTTTTCAGGAGGCACCATAGTATAGTGAGAAGGATGCTACATCTAGGGTCAAAAGATTCCAGTTTATTAGAAAAGTTAAACAACCTCTTGGTATCTCAGTTTCCTTATTTATGAAATATGGGGGTTGGACTAAATGACTTCTAAGATACCTTCTAGCTCCAAATGTAAGATCTATTAAACTTTTTAAAGTAAATTGTACTATTTAGGGTAAATTCCCAGCTCCTTTTTTGGGAGGAACCTATATTTGTTTGAATAAGGTTGAAGTTATTGTAATTGTATACAAAGCTTTCTCATTGTCATCCTTTTTTCTTTTTCTCTTTCTTTTTTTTTTTTTTCTTTTTGGAAAGGAATCCAGGTTTAAATGGCTTGCCCAGGGTCACACAGTTAGTAAGTGTCAAGCGTCTGAGATCTGATTTGAATTCTGGTCCTCCTGAATCCAGGGCCAGTGTTCTATCCACTGTATCACCTACCTTCCCTCATCCTTTTTTCTAATGGCAATTTTTTAACAATTTTGATTTGTCTTTCAATATTGTTGTTAGTTTGTAAATTGTTCTTATGGTTCTGCTTTAATTCACTTTGGATCAGTTCCTACAAATCATTCCAGGTTTTTTTGAGACCATCCCCTTCAAAATTTCTTGTAGCACAATACTGTTCCATCACATTCATATGACATAATTGTTCAATATTCTCCAATGGTTGGACATCCACCCAGTATCCAATTCTTTGCTGCAACAAAAAGCTATTGTAAAGAATTTTTATACGTATGGATTCATTTCCTTTTTCTAATTGCTTTAAAGTATAGACATAATAGCCATATCACTGGGTCAATATATAGTTTAATAGTTTTGAAGGAGTATTTCCAAATTGCTTTCCAGAATGGCTGGAGTAGTTTATAGCTCTACTCACAAAGTATTAAAGTCCCCGTTTTCCCATAGCTCCTCTGACATTTGTTAGTTTTATTTTTTTTCTCAAGTTAGCTGACTTGATGGGTATGAAATGGTACCTCAAAGTTGTCTCAATTTCCATTTATCAAATTATTAGAAATTTAGAGCATTTTTCAAATAATTATCGCTAGCTAGGATTTCTTCCTCTGAAAACTACTAATTCAAACACTTTGATCAGTAATCATTTAGGAAATGACTCTTATTCTTATAAATTTGACTTGGTTTCCTGAATATCTTACTTTTTTTTTCTTTTTGAAGGGCAATTGGGGTTAAGTGAATTGCCCAAAATTACATGGCTAGTAAGTGTGTCAAGTGTCTGAGGCTGGATTTGAACTCAGGTCCTCCTGACTCCAGGGCCAGTGCTCTATTCACTGCACCACCTAGCTGCCCCTCCTGCATATCCTAGAAATTAAAAAAAAATGTGATTAGAGAAATTTGCTAAAAGATTTTTTCTTCCCAATTTTTTGCTTCTCTTCTAATTTTAGCTTTATTGATTTGTTCCTACAACACCTTTTCATTCAAAATTGTCCATTTTACCTCCTTTGAGCCTCGTTATTTCTTGTTAGTTTGTGGACTTCTCCAGTCCATAGATCTGACAAGTAATTTCTTCCATGCTCCACTAATTTGCTTATATCATCACTTATTATGTCTAACTTGTGTACTTATTTTAAGCTTACCTGGCTATAAAGTGCTAAGATGACCTATATTTAGTTTCGGTCAGACTGTTTTCCAGTTTCCCCAATGGTTTTTGTCCAATAGTGAGTTATTTCCCTTATAGCTGGTATCTTTGGGCTTATCAAACACTAGTTTACTATGTGTAACACCAATGCAAAACCCATAGAAGCTACTATATGCATATGTATTTCCAGGGTAGATTCACAAAATATAATAAACTCCTTTCTTCAAAGGCAAAACCAAAATATTTATTTGGAACATCACTATTAGGATACCAAGAAGTAAGATTTAATAAGGTATGCATCACTAATCCAGGAAGTGCCAACATTGCAAGCATTCTTTCTGGTACACCTCACCACAAACAAGTTCCCCTAGGCAAGTTCCTCCCTCCAGTCTCTATTCTGCCTCTCCTGCTCTGTTTCAGTCTTACTCTCTGCTCAATTGTGCAAGCTCCTCCCACACACTGAGCTCCATGTAACTCAGGCTGTATCATAGTTGTCAGCTGAGCCAGAGCTCAAAGCAGGTCACATAGGCCTATTAATGGGTAAAGATCTTCCTATTCTTTTAACATTACATTGGGCCCCAAGATCCCATTACACAGGCCAAGGGACTTTAGGGGTAACTTGTATCAACATAACTTCTATAACAATATAAAAGGTATAATGCAAAATAAGCACATAAAACAATATCTTAGGGTGGGGGCTTGAGTATAAGTACCCCATCATTCCCCCCTCAAATGAATGGACACAAAATCCTTAGGGATAAGGGATGAAGGTCTCATCTTCTAAAACTACTTCTTGCTGAGATGGGATGTAGAGCTATTGCTATGTTGAGAAGTGCCATTTGAGGAATCAGTTCCTTAGCCAGTATCTGGAGCTTGGTCAGTGCCAGGTCCAGGGGTGATGTATCATAGTCTTGGACAGAGGGTGACAGACAACTTAAGCAGTCATCTACAAGTGGAGGGCACTAAGCCTATAGGAGACAAATCTAGCAAACAGGTTAAACAAACAAAAACCAAACAGAATAATGAGACAATAACAAAAAACAGGGTAAATATAGGGTCAACTGTGCTTCTGGAGTTCATGAACTCACTATCATAGCTTAGTCATGGTAAAAATATATGAGTTAAGAGTACAATTTGGTAATCATCTTCTCCATAATAAGCAACAGTTACAGTATTATGTTTTCCGTGTGCTGTAATTTCCACAATCTTTGAAACATTGTCTGGCTTCCGTTTTACCCATACTTTAGCTCCCAATTTTATTGTATCAGTAGAACAAATCTGTTCTTCTGATAGTTATTTCAGAAGGAGAGTCATTTTTCACAAGGGGTATTATTTCACAAGGAATAATGATCACTTGAACTATTCTATCACTTTTTACAAAACTGTATAGGTTCTTCATCTAAATTTAGGAATACCCCAATAAATTCTCCTTGATAATTAGAGTCTATTAGTCCAGATAACACATGTATTTCTCAAGCTGCTAAGCCTCATTTAGGTAATAAGCACCCAAAATGATTTTTAGGGATTCTCATACATATTCCAGTAGGGATGTTTCTTATTTCTTTTCTATTCAACCAAAGTTCTTCTAAACAACATAAATCTTATTGTGCCAAACCAGGTTTTCCTAGATATGGTGCTGGAACATCATGCCCCATAGTCAATATTTGGAATATTATGTGTTGGATGTTTTCTAATTTTTAGACTTGGGGTCATCATTCTGGCTAGAGATATACTTTCTCCTAATCATCTGTTATTTAAATTAAGTAAAGCAGTGAAAAAAATTATCTTTCCATTGTTAAGAATTATTAGTACTTAACTTTCTTAACTGTTCTTTCAACTATCCATTCATTCTTTTAATTAACCCAGATGCTTGTGGATAATATGAAATAGTATATATCCATCCTATATTGTTTTAATATATATCTCTTCATTTCATTACCTTTGAAATGTGATCCATTGTGACTTTGAATCTGCATTGGGATTCCATAATATAGACTTATGAGGTCTAGAGTTCTACAAGTGTTTTTCTGGGTCACATTCTCAAGCCACTAGTACACCTGAATAGGTGTCAACACAAGTAAATAGAAATTTTCATCCTCTGTCTTGGGGTAGGGGTCAAAGATAATCTATTTGCCAAATTTGGGCTGGGATGTTTGCCCTTGCTATCTCTCTAGTTACTATCCAAGGAACAGTTTGTTTTTTCTTTTCCAGTTGACATATATGACATTCCTCTGCTACCTGTTTTAACAATGATACTAATACCTTGATCTTGTGCACACTTGTGTGTGGCCTAGAACCCTAAATAGGGTTTTTTGGACCTGTTTGATAGACGTTTTTTTGCTAATATCCGATCATCAGTTGGTTTCAGAGTAAGGACAATATGTTGAGTAGCAGTCTTTGATAGTAGATCAGAAAGTGCGTTGTACTTACATTCTGGCATGGTGAGGGCCACGTGAGCATCTACATGAAAAACTGACAAATTAGTAACCAAAGAAATGTTCCATATATCTACCCATAATTATTTGCCCCAGACTTGTTTATCATGAATTTCCCAATTTTTATTTTTCCACATGAGCTTCTATGTAGCTAACCCATTAGCTACCACCCATGAATCAGTAAATCTATGACACTCTCCTCCTTGTTCTGTTTTAATAGCTTTATGTACTGCCATAAGTTCAGCATATTGACTATTTCCATTTATCCTTAATATCCTTTATATCCATTTATACTTTCCGAAGTCCACCTAGTATATGGGTTAGAGGCAACCACTTTCCTGTATCTTTTATGGACTAAATATTTTGCTCCCATCAGTAAATCACGCATGTTTCTTCCCTTCTTCAGTTAATCCATCATATACCTCATTCCATTTTACCATGAACTGTACCAACTGTTGCTTTGGTTCCGGGGATGTATCATTTCCCTCATTGTCTATGTGCACTACAGATTCATGTAAAGTGGAAACTCCACTTTTGCCTGTTTTAGATCTGTTTTGAATGTACCATATCCATTTAATTATTCTAGCCTCTTGTGCATGTCCAATTTTGTGGGAAGCTGGAGTACTCATTATTCAGATCATAATTGGGATTCCAGGCCTTAATATTACTTCATGACCCAGAGTCAAATATTCAGTCCCTACTAAAGCCCAATATGCAGCCAACAACTGCTTTTCAAAAGAGGTAGATTAAACTCCAGATGAAGGGAGTTTCCTAGATCAAAATCCTAAGGTACATTTCAGCTTTACTATATTTACCATAAACTCCAGTTTGCATATTCATTCTGTACAGTCACTTATAATTCCACTGGGCCATTTCACATAGGCCATAAATCAAGAGCCAACTGTATACCACCTTTGACTTCTTCAAAGCTTTTCTCTGCTCAAGTCCCCAATCAAATTCATATTTCTTCCTAGTAATCTTATGTAAGTGTTTCAGGATCTGCCCCAAATGCAGTATGTGATGTCTCCAATACCCAAAAAAAATACTATAAACTTTTGGACCTCTTTCTTATTGGTAGGGACAGGAAAATCCTGAATCTTTTTTCAGGATTGTGAAAGGAATCTCTTGCAGCCCCTTATTCCAATGTATGCCTAAGAATTTCACTGTTTGAGCTGGTCCTTTTGCAGGGTTAACTTCTCATCCTTTGCCTTTCATATCCTCATTTAAAAACATCAAACTCTTCTCCACTTCATCTACATTTTTTCCCTGTATCATAATACCATCTATGTAGTGGGTAAGCTGTATACCAGGCATTTCTAATTCATCCAAATGTTCAGCCAATATCCTTTGACAAATTATGGGGCTATGCAGATATCCTCATGTCAATCAGAGTCTGTAATCTCATCTGTGTCCTTTTTTAATCTGAGTTGGGGTTTAACCAATTTCCTATTATCCCTGAAGGTGTGAGGAACTTGGATACAATGATTCAAGAGGATTTGTAGGGGCAGTTCTTACATCACATGCACGGGTTGCGTGTACCTTCCTCTTGTTAACTTTTTTTCTTTTTTTCTGAATTAAACTCACAGATGTGCTTTCTGCTACTCCTGGATACTTTCTAGCTTGCTCTTCTAAAGGAAAGTTCTAGCACTATAGCATCGAAAGCTTCTCATACAAATCAGCTAACTCCTTTTCCACCTGAACCTTTTCCTCCAGCAATTTGTCTCTACTTTTAAACATAATATGGCAACTTGTCACTAACTCCCATCCTCTTCTACATACCCCTGCCATTTCTTCTCCCAGTTCTATTAGCATTCCTCACAAACATCTTTCTAAATCTGTGTGTTCTCCCTTCTGCAGCCTTGGTTTCCAATTTTCACACAGTCCTGTGCTTTTAGCTCATTCTCTTGCCAGGGAGGAATAAGGTAAATCCTCCCATCCACAGATACCCATTTCCTTCCCTAGAGCTTTCCTATCTCCAAGTAGAGGTTTTATGTTCTGTGATCCCATCCTTGTTGCCAAATGTAACACCAATGAGATACCCATAGCAGCTACTATGAACATGCAAAAGTATTCTGGGGCAGATTCGCAAAATATAATAAACTTCCTCAAAGGCAAAACCCAAATATTTATTTGGAACATCACTATTAGGATACTGAGAAGTAAGATTTAGCAAGGTATTCATCACCAGTCTGAGAAGCACCAACATTTCAAGCATTCTTTGTGGTAGGCCTCCCAACAAACAAGTTCCCCTAGGCAAGTTCTTCCTTCCACTGTGCTCTGCCTCTTCTTCTGCTTCAGTCTCACTCTGCTGGATTGGCAAGCTTCTCCCACACACTGGGCTCCATGTAACTCAGACTGTACCTCGGTTGTGAGCTGGGCCACAGCTCAAAGCAGGTCACACCCACTATTAATGGGTGAAGACCTTCCTATTCCATTCACATTACACTATGATGACTGGGTTCTCTATACTGTGTACATAATCTGTTCCGTTGATAGTTCTCTATTTCTTCTCCAGCACCAAATTGTTTTGGCTCATATTTTTGTAGTAACACTTGAGATCACATAGCACTAGATCTTCTTCCTTCTCATTTTTTTTCATCGATTCTTTTGCTATTCTTGGCCTGATAAACTTTGGTGTCATTTTTTTCTAGCTCTGCAATACAGGCCTTTGGTAATTTGATTGTTATGACACTGAATAAGTAAATTAATGGAGGTAGTATTGGCATTTTTATCATATTGGCTCAGCCTATCCATGAACAATTAACAGGTCTCCAATTATTTAGATATACTTTTATTTCTGTAAAGAGTATTTTGCAGTCGTCTTCACATAGCTCCTATGTTTGTCTTGGCAGGTAGACTCTTAAGTATTCAGTACTATCTATAGTTATTTTAAAGGGACTATCTCTTACTCTCTCTTCCTAT
>CM053591.1:11172173-11191138 GCA_028646515.1 Pseudochirops corinnae
CCCCCCCCAAAAAAAGTAATAGTGCCGACACCACGGGGTTATTGTGAGGATTAAATGACAACAGGCAGGGTCCTCTGTGAATATGGCACAAAGTCCATTGAGCTTTTCCTTAAAAACTGGTGTATTTGATTAAATGGTCATATTAGACTCAGTGGAAGCTACCCTAATTTTCCAGCCAGATCACATATAACTGTCAATGTCTGTGTGTATATAGATATGTAAACACACACACACATGCACACACACGCACACACACACACTGTGAAGCATCTTTACAAATGGTCTGTGACTACGTTTGTTCCCTTTCAGTTGGTTTCCCATTTTATTACAATATTTACCAAAACTACACATTTTTAATGGTTTCACAAAACACAGAATTAGGACTGAACCTGTAAATTTGTGAAGGGGGTGGGGATGCAGAAGAGGAGAGGAATAAGCACTTATATAAAATTTTCTATGTGCCAGGCACTGTACTAAGTACTTTCATAAATATCCTATCATTTGATCCTCACAACAACCCTGGGAGGTACATGCTGTTATCCCCATTTTACACATACACACACACACACACACACACACACATCACTTTAAGGCAGCAGTTCTCAACATATGGGTCACGACCCCTTTGGGGGTCGAATGGGGTCACCTAACACCATCAGAAAACACATATTTCTGATAGTCTTAGGAACTGAGACATCGCTCCTCTCTCTGTCTCCAGGTGTGTCCACCCACATGCAGATATGCCCACATATAAGTATTAAAGGGTCACGGCATTAGGAAGGTTGAGAAACACTGCTTTGAGGTTTGTAAAACACTTTAGAAATATCTTATTTGATCAATAGCTCTTGGAAGTAGGTGATATTATTCCTATTTTACAGATAAGAAAACCAAGGCAGACAGAAGTTAAGTGACTTGCTCAGAGTCACACATCTAGCACCTGAGGTGGGATTTAAACTCGGGTCTTCTTGATTACAGGCCCATTGTTCTATTAGCTGTACCACTAGCTGCCTCATGACTAAGAAAACTCTCTACCAATATGGACTGACATTTTCTCTACTATTTACTTACTGAGTCTCCTGGAATTCTTAAAGGCTAGTGACTTGCCCAGGGTCACACAGCCATTATGTGTCCCAGGTGGGACTTTGAACTCACATTTTCCTGACATCAAGACTGGCAGTCTGTACACTGCATCATATTTTCTCTTACATAAAAATTAAGACTTCAACATTTTTTTTCTCAGAATCCATGGGTGCTATAAGCATAAATTAGGGTGTGTGATCTCTCATATGAAACTTAAGGCTTCAACATTTTTTTTCTTTAGAATTCGCATGTTATAGGCATAAATTATGGTGCATGATCTCTCTTTATCATCTACTCTGTGGGGAAACAAAGAATTTGAATAAACACATAATTAGGAAAGAATAACTGTTTTAACAGTGACTTGTATATGACTTTCAATTTGCATGTCTCTCTATAAAGAACAAAATTATGATGGTAGGAGCTGTGTTTGTGGCAGGTGCAGGGATTCTGTTTTTTCTCCAATATGAGATTTAGTGTCTGCCTGAGCTTTGAAGAGGAAAGAGAGCTCAAGGGAAAAAAAACATATTGTAATGTTAATGTTTAAGCTATTTATAGACAGTAATAATTAGCTAAATCCCTCTTTAATTTAATGAAGCATGAAGGGTCTACCTAAATATTATATTCTACTCTTCCGCACCCTGGTACTGTCCTCTAACAGAGACTGCTTCAGGCCGCTGTTTAAACTTCTCTTGTCAGGTTTTCCACAATTGGGGTGGAAAAAATTATAAAAGAATATTCAGAGAAAAATCCTGGGGGCACACTTACATATTGAGTGCTGGGATTGCATTTTTAAGTCTGTGTTTGAAACTTGGCCCTTCCTTTGCTTACGTGTCTGAAGGGCAAAAATGTAGAGTTTTGCATTCTTTTGCACCTGTTGATGGCTTCATTAAAGGATGAGATCGTTACAAAAAAGGTAACCAGTGTCTAAAGGAAGATGTGAACTCAGGTCTTCCTGACTCAAAGTCCAATACCCTAACCATTGTGCCATCTAGCTGCATGGGCCTTCACATAATAGTGTGTTATCAACGCAAAATAACTCTAAGCTAATGCAGTGATACAGCCATTGCTACAGGAACTCAAGGAATAGACAAACACTATATCACATTATTCTGTAGAATTTAGAAGAACCTGTCCCCCTGTTACAGGAACGTGGCAAAAGTTCATGTTGCTCGTTAGCCAATAGGTGCTTCAGGCCAAAGAGAGAGTTCTCAAGGCTGTTTATGTGTTTATATCTGTCAAGTCAATAAATGTTTATTAAGAATCTACTTTGTGACAAGCATGTGAATATCAAAATATCAGGTAGCTATTCTAGCCCTTGCTGTGCCCTAGAGGGAGTACCTATTCACTCTATAGCTTTTGGGAATCCTAAGGCGGATAGCTGGGAAAAACAAACCCACCAAAAATAGATCCCTCTAGAAGAGCTGTTTCTTGTAGTTTTGACTTGGACAAAGTACATTCGTAGAAATTACCTTTTAGTTGGTAAACATGGTGTTGCCATAATTCCCAATATGCATTTTGATATGCATTTGTAACATAAGCCCCATGACCTCAATTATAGTGGCAGGAACCCTCATTGGTCCAGATCTGTCTGTCCTAGAAAGGACTAATGCCATCAAAATGAATGAAAAGTAAGGACAGCCAGAGTAGTCTTCTCAATTCTTGTCTGTCTGATAATGTCTAGTGGAGACATTCATAGCAAGAAGTGAGGTGTTGTTCCTTTGGTAACGTCACATGATCAAATCATCTTATTGAATAATAGCATATTTATATGGGACATTAAAACTTACAAAGTATTTTCCTCGACCTTATAAAGTAGTATATGTCTTGTTTTCCCCTTTTTACAGGAAAAAAACAATCAAGGCTCAGAGTCGGTAAGATGACCAAAATGTGTATATGTACACATACCTTGGGCAAGACACATATGTGCATACGTACACACATATGTTTGTATTTCTACACATACCTCCCAAGTGTCAAGTTGAAATTAAAATGCAGGTCTACTAATTACAAAAATAGTGCTCTGATAGAATGCAGTTTTTTTAGCAACAAGAAATGTTAAAAGTGTTGGCTCCAATCCTCTAGCACAGTGGTTCTCAACCTTCCTAATGCTGCAAACCTTTAACACTTGTATGTGGGCATATCTGCATGTGGACAGATCTGCCTGAAGATGGATAGAGAAGTGGTGTCTTGGTTCCTAAGACCATCAGAAATATGTGTTTTCCGATGGTCTTAGGCGACCCCTGTGACCCCTGTGAAAGGGTTGTTTGACCCCCAAATGGGTCGCGACCCATGGGTTGAGAACTGCTGCTCTAGCAATTTAGGGCATTCTGAATAGTCAATACATCTCTTTCAACCTAACCTTTTGCTTGAAAGCAACAAGCTGCTAGGGTTGGTTACCATTAGATAAGATTCCATATTCCTTAATCTCAGTAGAATAAAATTCATAGGTATTGCCAGAAATAGTTTGCTTGCAATCCATAGCTTGCATAAACCGCTGCAAAACTGTGTCTATTGCAAAGGAATTTTGAAGTGAAGACCACCATAATCAAACATATTTCACTCTAAAACTATCTTGAAAAATTGATGGAGATTTTTGTCCAAATCTTCTTGGTCACTTCCTATGGAAGAGGAAGTGTCTTTAGTGTGTGCCAAATTGTCTGGTACGTGTGACACTACTTCACAGTCTTTTTGACAGTAAACACTTCTAGACTATCAAACAGAGCTTCTGACTTTTATTTCAACAGTTCTGGAATGCATCTCATGAAAGTGTGGCCAGAATAACTGCTAGCTCTTATACTGAGCTGTTGTCCATATGGGAAATGCTAGCAATGTCTCAGAGCAGTCCAAAGCTAAAGCTTATTTAGGGAAGCAGTGAGGCAAGGGAGAGCACCATATGCCTGGACCATGGTGATATTTTCGTTGCATTGAGTAAATCTAATCACACATCTGAATTCTTGGTACACCTTCAAGCCAGTTTAGATGCTCAGTTTCTTAAATTGTTGGCCTGACTAGATGGCACAATGAATAGAGCACTGGACTTGAAATTGGGAAGACCTGAGATTAAATCCAGCCTCAGAGACACTTACTAGCTGTGTGACCCTGGGCAAGTCACTTAACCTCTGTATGTCTCAGATTTCCCCAGCTGTAAAATGGGGACGATAAGATAAAATGAGATAATGTTTGTTAAGCCTTTTGCAAACCTTAAAGCTCTATGAAAATGCTAGCTACTGTTGTTTTCAGGAACCCCAGCTCTGAGCTCTATTTGTTTGTTCCTTAAATTCCATTATCACATATGAAATTTTCTTCCAAATCTTCTATCTTCCCTGACTCCTATTTGCTTGATATTTTATGATAATTGATCATTATTTTTTTCTTTCAATGATCTGCCTCCTACTTGTGACTTGTTATGTACTACCCTTCCCTATTCAGTCTGTCTGATCTAGACAGGGAAAACCTGTTGGCACTGTACCCCAAGCTATGGAGAAGACTTCTCAGTTATATTCCATAACCTTTCCTAACCCTGACCTTAAACCTAGGTCACATATACTAAGCATTTTACATTTTACAACTAATATTTCATTTGGACCTTTCAACCCTGAGAGGCAAAATGCTATGATTGTCCTCATTTCTCAGTTGAGGAAACTAAGACAAATCAGAAGCGATTTGCCATGGGTTAAACAGCTAGTAAGTGTCTGAGGTCAAATTTGAACTCAGGTCTTCTTGGCTCCAGGTCCAGAGCTATATCCACAGCTCCATCTAGCAGATAAGTCTTCATCCACTTGTCTTCTTCTCTGGAAAGTTAGGCCAAACTCCTTAGAGCAGTGATTCTCAACCTGTGGGTCGCAACCCCTTTGGGGGTTGAACGACCCTTTCACAGGGGTCACAGGGATTGCCTAAGACCATCAGAAAACACATATTTCCGATGGTCTTAGGAACTGAGACACTGCTCCTCTATCTCCAGGCAGGTCCGCCCACATGCTGATACGCCCACATAAGAGTATTAAAGCCTCCTGGCATTAGGAAGGTTGAAAACCACTGCCATAGAGGGATTACCTGTCTCCTTTAGGAGGCCCTGCATTTTTCTGGAGCTGAGTGCCATCCATACAACATTTTCCACCAATGGAGGCATCTTCCCAGCTTTAGAGCATCCCTTCTCACTTTCTACGAGGTGTCTTGATCTCCTCCATGCCAATGGCAAACACCTCAAAATCTTTCTGAAGCACAGGTGAAATTTCTCCCATAAAAGCCATCCATTTTGGACAAAATTTTCACGTAGAAGCCTGATGAAGATGCCTATCACCCTTTCTGAACATATTTCAAGCCATTGTCCAATCCTGAATCCTGTGCATTTAAGTCATGTTATTTAATGAGCTTGAAGACATGCGTCAGGGAAGCTTTGGGACACCAGTACTTCCAGTGAAAGTGGTCAAACATAATCTATGATCCCCAGCAGCTCCTTGCTGAGGGCATCTTCAGGATATATTATCCTTCCAGGATTATGGAGAAAATACGTGCCCTGAGCAAAAGATTCCAATATTGTAAAATTGTGACAAAACCAAGAGTACTGCCCAGTCTCTAGGGGGAAAAAAAGCATTGCAAGAGACTTGTGCTCAATCTAAAATATAAAGATCCAGCCGTAGAATAATAATACTAATTAATAGATAAATAAATAGCAATTATATGGGCAGCTAGGTGGTACAGTGGATAGAGTACTGGACCAAGAGTCAGGAAGACTCATCTTCCCTCATTAAAATCTGACCTCAGATTAGCTGTGTGACCCTGGGCAAGTCACTGTATCCTGTTTGCTTCAGTTTCCTCACCTATAAAATGGAGAAGGAAATGACAAACCACTCCAGTATCTTTGTCAAAAAACCCCAAAAGGGATCACAAAGAGTTGGGCATGACTGAAAAAGGACTGAACAGCATTTACTTTAAGGTTCACAATGTGCTTTATAAATATTATATCTTTCTTTTCACAGTGGCCTTGAAAGGCAGTGCTCTTATTATCCCCATTTTACAGATGGGTAAACTGAGGCAGAGGGAGGTTAGGGATCCTATAGGTAGTATATGCCTGAGGCTGAATTTAAACTCACATCTTCCTAGCTCTAGGTCCATCTACCACAGCACCCACCTAAAAAGAGGGACTACACAAAGCTGTGGCATATTTTCTTTATAATGCACTGGTAGATACAGAAGTGAAAAACAGAAGGGTCCTTCTGCTGGGGACATCAGTACCATGTAATGCTTTTGTGTTTTTAGAAGGCACCAAAGTGGCTCCATAAGAGGTTTCATTTGGCTTTGATTTTTCTGGAAGAAAAACATACTAGAAATTGAATAGCTGCTTGAAGGCATGTACTTAATCATAGAGTGAGTACATACTTTTTCCTTGGGGGGAGTGGATATCAAAAAGCATTGATGCAATTGTCTTAAAGAGGTAACAGTAGGAATTCTAACTTCATATTTTCCCTTTCCTTTCTACCTCCCTCTCTCTCTTTTCCCTTCATGTCTCCTTCCCTTTCAGTCTCTCTCTGTCTTCCTCCATGTCTCTCTGTCTCTGTTTTCTGTCTCTCTAGCTCTGCCTCTTTTCCTCCCTCCCTCCTTCTTACCCTTCCCCTTCTCCTTCTCTTTGTCTCCCTATCTCTCTCTCTCTTTTCCCCTCTTGTCTTTCTCTGTATCCTTCCTTCCCTGTCCATCTCTCTCTCCCTCTCTTTCCCTCTCTCTCCTTCTCCCTCTCCCTTCCTATTTTTCCCTCCTTATGCCTCTGTCTCCCTCTCACTTCCTCTCTCCTTCCCTAACACATTCTCTCATATTCTCTCTGTCTCTGTCTCTCTCTGTCTCTGTCTCTGTCTCTCTGTCTCTGTCTCTGTCTCTCTGTCTCTGTCTCTGTCTCTGTCTGTCTGTCTGTCTGTCTCTCTCTCTCTCTCTCTCTCTCAATATATCAAAACAAATTGGGATTTCATTATTTATTCCTGTAGGTTCACAGTACCTTAGTTTTACGGCTAGAGAGGACCTTTAAGGTCATTATTTTATAGATGAGGAAATCTTATATGGGAGACAGTTTGCCCGAGATCATACAGATAGTCAAGAGGAGTGTCAGGATTTGAACTCAGAACTTTTAACTTCAAATCCACTACTCAAATTGATCCCATATTCAAAATATGACACCGTTACTGAAATTCTAGACAACAAATTCTCCATGAAAAAAATTGGAAAATCCTAAGAGCAGCGAGATTCTGAACTCTTTAGTTGAGTATTCCTCTTTGCACTTAACTCAGAAGAGACTTCTAAAGTAACACCATACTGATTAACAGGGTAATATTTTAAAAAGCCTTTTCTCCTGTGAAATAGTGTGTATAAAGTACTTTGTAAACTTTGCTATAGAAATGTGGACTATTATTACTCATCTCAAAGAAAATGTAGTCTCAATGACCTTGACAAATGGCCTTGTGAGAAAGCATGGCAGCCCGTACCTATGTCTGTTATTGACACACCACAGGCCGGGTCAACCAGTCTTTCAATCACAGATACAGCTAGTTCTACTCTAGCTCCACACAGGCATTCCTAGAAAAAAAAACACTAAAAAAACCCTACATTCCTAAAAAATAAAAAATATATTTTACAATAAATGTACAATAAAAGTCAGAGAGCTTATGGAGGAAATGGAGTTAACTATATTTTACCACATAATCATCACCGCTTTTATGTCAGATTTTTAGCAAAAAAAAGTGGGGTGTGACTATTTTGTGAAGCTTTTAAAAATGTTGGTGCCGATATTATTTAAAAATAATTTATTGCTAAACTGTATCACTGGCAGACAAACTGTACAGTTTAGCTAGCAAGGAGACTCTATCACGTGACTTACTCATGGCATCTTTACCTGCTCACCAGCTCCCTTTGGGCCTGCTAGTACTAAAAAGAGCCACTTCTACAGAATTTGGTGATTTCCATTTTCAAGGTCTTCATATATAGACAGTGTATTCAGTTTGATTGTAAGGAAGGTTGTTCCCAGTTGTTTTTCAGTCGTTTTACTCTTTGTTTTTCAATCCACACGCTCAAGAATCTTTCCCTTTCTTTTATTTCTTTAGACCGTATTCTTATTAACCATGTAGCACTCACAAATGTTCTATTCCTAGATATTTCTTATATTTTCACAATGTTGCCTTTAATTGACCCCATCTTGAAAAGGGGTTAGAGATACGGCATATTTGAATACCTCTCAAGAATACTTATAATTGCCTATAATTGACATTAATGTAGCAGCTTATGATTTATAAAGTGATTTACATCTTTATTGAGTTGAGTGCCAATACCATGAGTACTGCAGCACTTTAAACAAACCCCACAAGTCAGCTTTTGGAAATATACTGATGATGTGCATGCCCCAAGAATTCGGGCATCTAATGCTCCCGAGATAAATGGGTGTCCATATGCCACTGGTGAATACATGGCTGTTCTGTTTGCCTTTTAAGTGGCTTGATGAACAGAATTATGCCATGTGATAATTATGAGATGAAAGGTCATAAACCAATTTTTAGACTAAAACACCAGAGTGTGATGAGTATACCATGGCAACATTACGTGATGAAATATGGTAAGGGCACAAGACTCAGAAATTTCATCAGTGACACACAAACAGAAGAGAAGAAACTAAGAATTTCTAGCTGGTGAATTATTGTGAATTGGGTAGAAGGAGGATGATCCAAAATCAGAATGAAAGTTGTAACAGCAGATATGGGTGGGGATGGCTCATTGTTCTCTCCTTATCTCTTCCATACTGTCAGAAAAAATGCATATCTCATTTCTGCTGCTTTGCTAGCCTCCTCATTTCATGCAGAAGTTGCCTGTATGGTTCCAAATTTATATGGATGCCATGAACAAGTATTCTACTACATTTAGCACTATAGTTGTTAACTTCAAGACATTGCAACTATTTTTCAGTAACACTTAAAACCCTGATAACTGTGAGTGTTGAGCTGTTCTTCAGCCTTATGGTTTTCATTTTCATAGTCATCATTATCTTCTGACTCAACTTTGCCATCAGTAACAAGTTGTTGTAAGCCTTCTGGTGCTTAGATCCTTAGGGTGAGACTCTAGAAGCGATTCAGCACCTTTGCTTTCTACCTCCTCAGATCCAACCTGTTTTATGTGATCAACAACACAGCTTTGATTTTTTTTTAAACCTGCTTTGAAGCGGTTAAAAGCAAATCTTTCGAAATCGTGAATCAAGTAAAAGAGAATTCTCTGTCATCTGCGTGCAAGCACTCTTTTGTTGTATCATTCTAGGCTTCACTAATGATATTGACAGCCCTTTTGATGTTAAATTTTTTCCAAAATTCTTAAGCAGTCTAAATGTCATTATCACACCTTGATCAAGGGACTGTATCAGAGGGGTGGTTTTTGAAGGCAAAACAATGAATTTGACATTCCGATTGAGTTCAGCTATCATAATGGTGTGACAGTGCATTTTCAATAATTATAAAAATTTTAAAAGCTAAGTTCTCTTTTCTTTCTCTCTCTTGCAGTTATCTTCTGTGGCAGGGACAAACTTGGCAAAAATGTAATGCAGATTTGGACAGCTAAGCATCCTTTCTCACTATACATGTAGTGAACACCAAAGCCGACTTGAATAATCTGTTTAAGGATCTCAGGTTGACAGAATGATGAATCACTACTGGTCTCATCTCCAAGTCTCCACTGCTGTTGGCACAGATCCTCCAGCCCTAACCCCTGATTATATTTTCCTGCCTTTGACATGTAGGTCCTTCAAGGCATGCTTTTATACTACCTATTTCATCAATATTTAAAAATTGATCTAATGTATAACCTTCTTTAATTAACTTCTGTATCAGCCCTGGCAATTCTTTTGCAGCTTCTTCAGCTGCACCTGCTGCTTAATGGCTGAAGACTGTGGAAATTGTAGCAATATTTGAAACCACTAAATCAGCCACTACTAGCACTAAAAAGAGCCACTTCTGCAGAATTTGGTGATTTCCATTTTTAAGGTCTTCATATAGAGCAGCAGTTCTCAACCTGTGGGTTGCGACCCCTTTGGAGGTCAAACGACCCTTTCACAGGGATTACAGAGGTCACCTAAGACCATCAGAAAGCACATATTTCCAATGGTCTTAGAAACTGAGACACCTCCTCTATCCATCTCCAGGCAGGTCCATCCACATGCAGATACGCCCACATACAAGTATTAAAGGTTCACCACATTAGGAAGGTTGAGAACCACTGATGAGATAGTGTATTCATTTTGCTTGTGAGGAAGATTTTTTCTAGTTGATTCACTATTTGGTCTTCCATCCACATGCTCAAGAATCCCTTTCTTTTATTTCTTTAGACCGTGTTCTTATTGACTATGTAGTATTTGAAACTGTTCTAGTCATATACATTTCTTGTGTTTTCACAGTGTTGTCTTTAATTGCCCTCAATATGGTTTTCATTATTCTTGTTACTCAGGAGATAGCACATGTTCTCCTATTTCTTTCAGCACCCTTTATTATTTAAAGCTTCTTCTCAATACATAATATGCCAGCACTCTGTACATAGTAGGCACTTAATTTATTGATTGATTGATTACTTAAAGCTTTCTTTTTGCTTACCCCACCTGGCATTTTTGAACCAAGACACTTAGACATGTTTGAGATACTGAATGAGTATTTTTTTTAAATATGGAAAATTTTACAAATATAAAAGAATACCAAAATAGAGCCTTATAGGATAACATACAACATGAACCAAGGTAGCTAGTAGATGCTTAAGGAGTGAGCATTTTGTTTATTCCTTCTCAGTTTGGTTGCTTGCAATTTTCTGTGCTTTTGATGTTTCTTATGGGAAAAAATCATACATAAGTGAACTTGAAATTCAAATATTCCCTAAGCTATTTTGAACAATTTTTATTCTCAAAAGTATTATAGTAGAACTAACAATATTTACACTGATTGGGGCAACTGCTAGACTATAGTGAGAATATTTAAATGAGACACAGTATGATTTTAGAACTATGTTGTCATGTGAATAATCTGGGTATCCCCAATACTCAGTGAAATGGGTTGCAATGACAATTCCTGGGTTCCTTTAAATAGTTTTTAAAAGAAAATTTTCTCCATCTTGAAAAACAGTTAGAGGTGTGGTATATTTGAATACCTGCCAAGCATACATATAATTGCCTATAATTGACATTGATGTAGCACCTTATGATTTATGAAGTGTCTTACATCTTATTTGAACCTCACAACAGTCCTGCAAGGTAGATGGACCAAGCTCTTTTATTCTGTTTTTACTTATTATGAGACCAAAGCTCAGAGAGATGATTCTTGAAAAAAAAAGAGCTGGGATTTGAACCAAGTCAAAAGACTTCAAGTTGACGGCTTTCCCAATGTAAGTAAATTGGCATTCCACAAGGTTGTCAAGCTTTAACCAGAGGGTATCCTTGGTGACAGGGGGGGAAGTGTCATGCTAGTAATTAAGGAGTTTGGACAGGGGAGAAAACTTGGCCTTCAAAATGACATTTTCATTGTCACAGCTACTGAGGCAGCCAGCAGACAGGATAAAACATTGTACTTAGATACCGAAGACCTGAGCTCAAATCCTGCCTTAGACATTTACTAGTATGTGGGGGGCCAAGTCTAATGTATTCTTGAGCTACTGTCTGAGTCCAGAGATTTGTCACTTGCTCCAAGCTCAAGGACTCCTTGAGCTATGTCCAAGTCCGGACTTGTTGACTTGTTCAGATCCAGGAGGGTGCAAAGACCTCTTTAGACAGTTGTGCCATATCTTTCCCCAAGAATATTTGGCAATCGGTATCAAGAAATATTGCTGTGTCTGTTACAAGTAGTCTGGTCATGCAGGAAGCAGGGTTGGTAGTCAAGGCCATTACTGATACCTATGTTTAGCTGAGTGCATGTGTGAGGAACTGGTGATCCAAAGTTCACTGTGAAACTCCATGCATAAACAAGAAAGATATATAATCCATATACTGCTCCATTAAACTAGCATTGTTATCCAATGATGCTTGCCTAGCCGGACTCTTGTTCACCATCCATACTGCACCATCAGTTGCTGGCACTAGTATCTAAGCAGTCACATGCTAGCTCCATGACTTTGAGCTTATGCTCTCTTGGCCTCAGTTTCCTCATTTGTAAAGTAGAGATAATATTAACACCTATCTCTCAGAGTTGTTGTGAGAACCTAACAGTTAGCCTTTGTATAGCACTTTAAGGTTAGCAAAGACCTTATATTATATCTTTTAATCCTTACAACAACTCTGTGGTGTAGGTGCTGTTAATATTTGCATTTTATAGCTGGGGAAACTGAGACAGGTTAAGTGTGACTCTGGACAAGTCACTTAATTTCTATCTCCTCAGTTTCCTTGTCTGTAAAATGGAGATCATAGTAGCACCTCCATACCATGATACTTGGGAGAATCAAATGAGATCATAACTGTAAAGGGCTTTACAGGCCTTAAAGCTCTATTTAAAAGCTGGCTATTAATAGCTATAATTAGAGGAGTAACCCCTCATTCCTAAGACAAGGCACTTCATCCCCCTACCTACTCTTTATATTTTAGTGGTTGTCCCCCTTGATTAGAATTCCCTTCCTCCTCATCTCTGCCTCCTGGCTTCCTTAGATTTCTTTAAGGCTCAGCTAAAGTCTCACCTCTACAGGAAGATTTTCCTGATCCCTTTCATTCTAGTGCCTTCCCTCTGTTGTTTATCTTCAGTTGTTTTCATGTTGCTCCCTCCCTCTTGTCTTAGACTGAGATCCTTGAGAGTAGGTACTGTCTTTTGCTTTCTTTGTATCCCTAACACTTAGCACAGTGCCTGGAATATAGAAGTCACTTAATAATTGTGGATTGACTCGATCGGCTGCAGAATACAGCCTTAGAAGTTCAAAAGGAAAAGAAATACAGACAGGCACTCTAGAGAGTAGGAGGAAGATCACTCATCTGGAACCACAGGCCCCTGGCCAATGGAATAAGGACTCTGTGAGGATACTCAAGCTCCAATTAAACCCAGTAAGGTGCATTGTTCTATCTGACCCAATCTTATTTTATTTCACATATATATATATATGTGTGTGTGCGTGTGTGTGTGTCTGTGTCTGTGTGTGTGTATGTGTGTATTTATTTTTAACATTCTCTTCTTTTTAAATTTTGAGTCCCAGATTCTCTCCTTCCCTTCCACTCCCCAACTACCCACTGAGAAAGCAAACAATGTCGTATCCATTATACATGTGAAATCATGCAAAGCATATTTACACATTATCCCTCACCCAATTTTAGAGTGATGTCGTCTTCCCAAATCGTGACTCAACTTTCGTATAATCATCTTCCAGAAAAGGGCAGACAGACATTCAGAATCTGTACCTGATATTTTTGAGGGCTTCCCAGCTGTCTTTGAAAATATCAGAAAATGTTCGAAGATCAGACCCTAAGAATCTTACTTTTCTATGTGATTATAATAATTAGGTTATTAGGGCACTTTTTGTGGTTAAATCCTAAAAGATAGCAGCAGTTTTGTGATCGATGCTCATTGAAATCAAATGTTGGCATGGCAAAGAAGTTTTTAACATGTATGACAAACTGTTCAGACTAGATATTTTTCCATTTCTTCAGCTAGATTAAAGATTGATGCTGAATGATATGGTGGCCGTCAGGCTCTCTTTAGTATCTACTCTGTTCCATATGCCTTCAAAAATCACTTACCTCCTTTGTTTTCTGTTTAAGAAGAAGCAGCATAGAAGAAGAGAGACAGTGTTAGACTCAAAGTCAGAAAGTCCTAGAATCAAATCTTGCCTCTAGCAGTTGGTAGATATGTGACCTTATTTACTGCAGTGTACTCATCTGTAAAATGTGGAATATAATACTTTTCATGAAACCTCGCCAGGTTGTCCTCAGGTTCCTGTGGGATGATATGGGCTCAAGGCACTTTGCATAAGTTAAGGAGATTAGACAAACACCAACAGGTCTACAAATAGGTCCTACTATGCCCTAAGCAACTCACTCTTCTGGACGCATTCAATTGAGAAGATAGAGCATGCATGCAAATAAATACAAAGGAATTTTGAGAGGAAGGAAGTGATAAAATGGAGGGAAACTGGGAATGTCTTATATAAGATGTAAACGTTGAAGAAAGCTTGCTATTAGAATTATATGAAAAGGAATTCACTTAAGATTCCTTTTAAAAATGAGGCACTAGATCTAGGCAAATTTAAGATAAAATGGCTGAAGTCATTAGCTACTGATTTGTTAGTTTCACCTGATATAACCCCTGGGATAGCCAGGTGGCACAGTGGGTGATTGGGGTTAGAATCCAGAAGACTCCTCTTCCTGAATTCAAATCTAGCCTTGGGCATTTATTAGCTGTGTGACCCTAGGGAAGTCACTTACTTTGCCTCAGTTTCTTCATCTGTAAAATGAGCTGGAGAAGGAAATGGCAAACCTCCAAAAATACTCCAGTATCTTTGCCAAGGAAACCCCAAATGGGGGTCACAAAGAGTTAGATACAACTGAACAACAGCAACAACATAACTACCTGGGAAAAAAAAGGCTAAGTACCCAGTCATTTTCCATTACCACACAAATTTTCACATTTTTAAGTCAGAATGTGAGCCTAGACTTTAGAATTTCCTTATATGAAGAAAAGCTTTATAATTTGAGGCAATGGGTTATTCAAGTTGATGACCCAAAGTAGCAAAAGTAGGCCAGCCTATTGCTGCTGAAAAGGGAACCTCTCTTAATCCATTAGCTTTCATCTGATAAAACTCTTATTTTTTTAATGGCATTATTAGTTTGAACAGATATGGAATGATTCAAGTCAAAATTTTAAACTTAGGTAGGAAACCGATCAAAGTTCTATCTAGACAAACAATTGATGTGAGAGATGGGGAGATTCAGGGTCTGAATCTTTTATTTTTTTCTCATATTTAAGATCTCCTTTTGCTGCCATTGAAAATATTTAACAACTTCACGTAAAAAGTTGTGTCCTTTCTCTGTTTTAAGTAGATTTTGTGTTTGTTTTTGATCAGGCCTGTTTTTTCATCAATACTGACAGCCCCTGAAACCCTTTCAAATAGTGTAGATTATCTCCTTCCCTGAAATGTATCTCTAAACGTCATGAGACACAAAGATAAAACTCTTTAGCTACATCAAACAATGTGCCCCAAGCTGAAAGTTTCATTGATTCGCCATATTTTCCCTCCTCATGTGGCTAGCTTTAGAGAAAAGGTCATATAATTTTAAAGCCAAAAAGTATCCAGTCTTCTTCTTTTTTGTAATTATGGAAACAGAACCAATGAAGCAAGGTGAAATAACTGATAACTTGTATAGGACTTTGAGGTTTTCATTAAATTGAAAAGAAACTAGAACAGTGGTTCTTAACCTGTGGGGAGCGACCCCTTTGGGGGGTCAAACGACTCTTTCACAGGGGTCACAGGGGTCGCCTTAGACCATCAAAAAACACATATTTCCAATGGTCTTAAGAACCAAGACACCGCTCCTCTATCCTTCTCCAGGTGGGTTCACCCACATGCAGATATGCCCACATACGAGTATTAAAGGGTGTGGCTTTAGGAAGGTTGAGAACCACTGAACTAGAGTATTGTACGAGGGATTCAGGAATGTCAAATCTTGCTTCAGACACTGGCTACCTCTGTGACCCTGGGTTAGTCACTTATGCTCTCTTGGCTTCAGTTTCCTCACTTATATAATGTGAATAATAATAATACCTATCTCTCAGGGTTTTTTTTGAGGACCTACCAACTAGCCTTTCTTTTGTACTTTAGGGTGGGCAAAGAGCTGTATATATGTCATCTCATTTAATACTTACTATAACCTTGTGAGGTAGGTGCTATTACAATTCCCATTTTACAGATAAGGAAACCAAAGTATTATAAAGCCAGGTACGAGCAGCTCTCTAGAGGACTGCTGCTGTGAATACCTCTAAGGCTCTGATCACATAGTATAGTGAACTCTCTATTTATTCAGCGGTAAACTAAAGCAAAACATTCACAGAAAGCAAAGTACAGCATTCACAATGATATAACATAACAACTTAACACTAAAGTGGCCACACATTCTTAAACAAAAGATATCATTCAGTAAGTCTTTAACTCAATCATCCTTAAGGAGCAATTCTCCTTAAGTGACACAAAGTACAAAGGTCAAAGGTCTCCACCCCTAGGTCACATTGTCTTAATCTCTCAGTCAAAAAGTCTTTCTTCTTTATTGGAGATTAGTTTCCAGTCATCCTTAACTCAATCATCCTTAAGGGGTACAAGGTGCAGTACAAAGTTCTCCTAGCCTTAGATCACAGTAGATCATGATCTTGTCAAACAGCAGTAAGTACCCAAGGAGAGGTCTTTTCATCATAACTCAAGCCTGGCTCCAGAATTCCATGGTTCTTCTTCCATGGGTCCAGCTCCCTGGATCTACCCAACTGTCACCTAGATTCTTCACAGGAAGGCAACTCTCAGCAACTTGTCCAGCTCCTCATCCAGTTCCTCATCCAGGTCCTGTTCCATATTGAAGTTCACAGTGTCCAATTCACCTCAGGTCCTTCATAGTTTCTGTTTCTGGGAAGACAAAGCTTAACAGAGCCACAACAACATTCATGCACACTGCAGGCACCATCATCAATTCACTTTCTCCCTGTGAAATCAACATAGACCCACAAACAGTGTCTGAGAAATTAACACAAATCATCAGTATAGTCCCAGGACCTAAGAAAACATTAGTAAAACCCTCCTCCAGGACTTCTATAAACAGACAACAATAAAATCCTTCTTCGGGGATTCTGAATCAGCAGTAAGGTTCTATAACAACAGCAACATCCTCTATCAGCAGACAGATCTGACAAAGTAACATCAAAACAGAGAGACAAAGTACCAGCACCAGAGCCATGTTTCCTCCCAGTTCTGCTCTTTCCCAGCTTGGGGTTCTTCTTATATTTGGTGGTTCTCCTTCCTGTCCCACCCTTCCTGTTATGACAGCAAGTTCCTCCCACCTTCAAATCACAAGGGATGCAAACAAGGTGCTAAATACTTAAGCAGCTGAAACAAGGTGCTAAGTAGTTCTTTGCTTGCTATTACAAGTATAGAGAGGTTAAATAACTTGTCACACAGATATTAAATGTCAGAGGCAGGATTTGAAGCTAGATCTTATTAACTCCCAAGTCCAGAATTCTATCTGTTCTATATCATGCCCCAGGATTCACCACACAAGGTCACAGAGCTAAGTAGTATTTGAGCCTATTTGGTCTTGTGGTGCTTTGAACAGTGTTCTTTGCATTATACCAGCCTCCCTCTCCGTATTAACAGCAAGGGACATTTTGGCTATGAACTCACAGAGCTACATTTAAAATAATTCCTCTTCAAGAGCCATTTTTTCTATTTTCTTACTGTTTCCAGAAGGTGATGCTAGCATGCTTAGCAAATGATAGATAAAGTGTGTTAAGAGTGAAATAGCAATAGAACAATAAAAGCTTGAAACTAACATCACGGTGCAGCGTGTGTTCTGTGGGGGAGCGTTCTGTGATTGCAGCCTGCACATTCACTGCCGGATATCTCTCCGAAGAAGCGGTTCTCAGAGTGGAGAGGCTTATAGACCAGGAGTTGAAGTAAGTATAAGGTAAGGTAAGAAATATCCCTCAACAGACTGGCGTGCTAGCGTGCTAGACCCAAAAGACAATGGCCGAGAGCTACACACATGCGGTTCCCCTTTTTATACCCTAGCTTTTGATCCCTGCCTCCGAATGCCATCATCGCCCGGTGAGGCACTCACGTACCGTCCCGAAGACAAGGAGACATCTCGCGTAATCATGCTGTCTTTATTGCCAACGTGGCATCCTAGTTTCAACCCTAAGGCTGAACTGAGTGCTCACGATCAAGGCTAACAGACATGCGCGGGCCTCTACTCCATCCCCAGACTGTCGCGGTGCACTCCCAGCGGCTAATGACGTCAAACACCCTTACAGGTATCTGTGGCAGGAAATGAGGGAGAGAGAGAGAGACAAAGTTTAGCTAAGACTGTGGTGTCCAAAAAACAGAAACATAGGCCACTGATTTTTACAAATAGAACCATGCCAGCTGTGTATTTACTTGTATCAAAATATAATATTATCTCTATTTTAATTTATTCTTGTTTATTTTAAAAATATTTCCCAATTACATTTTAATCAGGTTTGGACTGTCCTGGGGAATGTTGTGGGCCACTTGAGCTGTATGTTTGATGTCTCTGAGCTTAGAATTTAAAATCTCAGAAGGAGATAATTTGCACACAAATAACTAATAAGTGCATAAGCATATGGGCTTTTCCTGCACATCATCAGTGATTCTCCCAACTATTCAGGTATTCAAGTCTCATGGCAAGGAGGGACTTGGGGGAGAAAGATCATAAGGGCACAGTTAATTAGGCACTTACATAGCACTCACAGGCAGCATGGACTTTGATGAACTTTCTGTCTAATTCAGAAAATTTGGTTTCAGTCATTCTAAACCTGTTCAAACTAATCCAGCCATTAATAATTTTTATAAAGATTTATCTGATAAAATTCTAATGGATTAAAGAATAGCAGCTCTGTTTGCCCCTTTTAGCAAGGATGTTTTGGCCCAGTTTGACTTCTTTGCATCAATTTTCATAATTATTTACTGAAAATTAGCTAATCATAAGGTCTGAAACCTCCACAATCCCTGCCCTCATGGCCCACAATAGCATGGTAATGACTCTAGGTTCTTAAAGGCTTTATCAATGGAGCATAGCTCTGGCTAATGCTGTTGTGCAGGAAAAGATTTTAATATGGTCCCATCAACAGACTGAATCTGCTTTTTTTTAATATATAGAGAGGTTTATCAGTAGCTGACTGGTCATTTGTGTTGAATTCTGT
>CM053591.1:11191638-11218704 GCA_028646515.1 Pseudochirops corinnae
AAAGCTATGTCCCAAATGGCTGGAGTTTTCACAGATGCTGGAGCTATTAGGTGGTTGCTGGGTTTTTTGCAGCTCCCACCAGCTTTGGCTCACTGAAAATGCACCCAAGACCATGATTTGGATCCAGGTAGCTCAAGGCAAGAGCACTTAGCCTCTGAATGATTGCTTGGCCCTCATGCAGTCTGCAGGCCTGAAGCTTCTGAAGCAGCCACATGGAGGCAGCTGCAGGGATGCAGCTGCTGCCTCCTTGCCCTGGAGGCAGTTTGGCCAGACCAGCTTTTCTCCCTCAAAGTTAGCCAAGTTCCACTGACCTTTCACTTAGTCTTTGTTTCTTATGGGTTGATAATGCTGAAAATCACCACAGCTGCTGCTGATCCACTCTCCTGAAGGCTCCAGCTGCAGATTGTCCTGACAGCCCTGGGGTCAAGCCATGGTTTCAGGCTGGGCTGGTTTTGGCTCCCAGCATGCTGCGATGAGCCCTTCCTGTCCCACCTGCTGAGCTGCCTTCAGTGGGAGATGTTTTTCTGTAATTTTGTGAGTTCTGGAGCCCTAAAATGTGTTTAGAGTCATATTTTATAGGTATTTGAGGTGGTTGTGTGGGAGCTGTGAAGTTTTCCTGCTTCTACACCACGATGTTGGCTCCACAGACAGTTAGTCTTATCCCTCGTCGTCTCAAGATATTTTAATTATAACTTTCTCTATAATCACTATTTGAATACCTTCTTCCCACCCTCTTTCTGGCTTCTTCTTATGTGGTGTCTTTCTCCATTAGAGGAATGTTAGCAACTTGAGGACTGGAATTATTTTTGGGGGGGTTGTATTTGTATTCTCAGAGCTTAGCACCTTGTCTAGCACATTCTGAACAATAAATGTTTGTTGACTTGTCTAGGGTTTGGGTTCAGATCCCAGCTTGGCTACTTGTTACCTCTGTGATTGACATGATTTCAAGGGCCAAATAGGTCTTTTCAAAACTATCTCTAAATATGTTTTAAGTGGAAATAATGGCAAAAGAGCATTTTTGTTCATGTTTTGTATTCCTAATTCTGTGAAATGTAATGTAGGCTAGAAAATTACATATCTAATTATACCCATTACAAAGATGTAAGACAAAAACCTACTTTCCTTCGGAATATAACATTAGCATCATCTTCTGTGCATTATGTTAGTCTCTTCTCCATTTTACACAAAGCTGAGTGCATCCTCTGATGTACTCACCTTTCCATTTTTCTATCACCTTACCTATAAATTACTTCCTTTGGAGCTATTTAGAAACACTATCTCCATCTTATCAAAATTCTGCAGGTCTCGATAAGACTACAATAGCCAATTTGGAGTCTTTTAGGCTTATTGTACAACCATTCAGTTTAAAGAGACTTTGAAAAAAATGCATGTTTTACCTTCTTAAAAGTAAACAGAGCATATTTTCAAATGTGCTAGGCAGAGCGAAAGCTCAGTTTTTGCAGTGCCATTATGGTCAACTGGCTCAGTAAATGGACCAAATAATATGATGTTAGGAAACCCTAAGTAAATATTTTCACAGATCAGACTCTCTCCTGCTTCCAAACCAAATAATGAACTCTCCATTATTCTGAAAGTGAAAAGTATTTGTTCTTGAAAATAAAGCTGAATAAACTCCAGAGCAGTCACCAAGCCAGCCTTCACAAATCAACCACGTTGCTATGGCCTTACTTTTGTGACAGGAGATCGAAAGGCAAGAAAATAGAAAGCTAAGGATAGACTATCAGTTAGTAATTTAGTGGCCCTTCATCCTTCACCCAGACATATGAAGGACACCTAATACAGTGAAGGAAAAGTGAAGAATAAGATAATGCCTTATACAATAATTGTTGTACTAGATTCTGAGTCAAGACCACAAATACACATTGGGGATCACTCCTGCCATCTCGGATGAAAATGTGATATATAAGCCCAATAGGCTATTTACATGCAGTTGGTGATGCTCAATAGAAAATGTGTGTGCCAACAAATATTTTAAAAATAAATCAGTGTGTGTGTGTATGTGTGTGTACATATACTGTATATTACAAGTGAGGGAGCCAGCCTTTGTGGCATGTAGGACATGAAAGTAGGGAGATTCTAGACCAAGGGGTTCTTAATCTATTTTGTTTCTTTCATGGACCCCTTTGACAATCTAATGAAGCCTATGAATTCATTCTCAGAATTTTTTTGTTGATTCATAATTGAAAGAAGAGTAAAACTTCAGTTGTTTGCTAATAAAAATAAAGATGGATTTTTTTTCTATCTAAATCCACAGATACCCTGAAATTTATTTATTTGCCCCCCAGGGGTCTGGGCATCTTAGTTAAAAAAAACTTTTGCCCTAAACTGTAGAGCAGAAAGGATTAATAGCCACATAGGAATCAAGAGATGTGACTAATCAATAGCTACTGTCACATGGACACTTATAGCATGAGGGTTTGTTTTTTTTCATGAATAATTGAAGGCTTTGCACTGGTCCTGTCAGTCTCACTGAAATATAAAAGCACCCAACAAAGGCACCTTTGACCTTCTCAGGCAAGACAAATACTCCACTTAGTACAGGCTGTACTAACTACCATTTTGAGCATGCTTCTGAGGGTAGCTCTCCAATGACATTAACTTATCACGATGGGCATTAGTGTCTTAGGGAGAGGATGTGAGTCACTCTGTGGAACATTTCATCTCAGTGTTCACTGGAAACCTATGGTCTCTGCTGTGTTGAGAGACTATTCCAGCCAAATGCCCCAAAATGTATTACTCTGAGAAAGTAACGAGTGACAGAAGGATAGATTTAAATTAAAAACATTGGACCAAATTCTCATTCCTTTGCTCTTCAAGAGGGAGGAAGATAAAATAGTCAATTAAAGATACTGTAATGAGGGAGAGCCCACATTCAGTTATTGATACTACTAGTGCACAGATATCTTTTATGCTTCCTTTCTGGTTTTCTTTTCTTTTTGCTTTAACTCTGATTTGTTGGGCATATTTTTGTATGTATGTGTTTTGGTTTGGTTTGGTTTTTTGCTACAACAGAGATAATTCATTTGGTCTTGGACTTCTCATTTCATCAGAGCAGCTAACTCCCATTGAGAAAATTCCTATGCTAAACAATGAAAGTCAGCAATTGTTCTGCAATTTATAGTTTTAAATTGTTGTCTGGGGGTACTGAGAGATCACATAGCCAATATGCACCTATGGTATCATTTGAACCTAAGTGTTCCTTATTCCAAGATTGGCTCTCAATCTAAAATTCCACTCTTTCTTTTAAGTGAATAATATTGACCTTTAAAATCCCATAAACTTGCTTCTACTCCTCCCTGTCAAGATACAAAATAAATGTAGAATGTTAGAGTTAAAACCCTGAAAGGTTTTCTGGAAAAGTTACCTTATTATGTAGATTTTAAAACTGAGAGATGGAAAATTAAATAACTTTCCAAACTTTGTTTCTCAAAGGGTGAAGGGTGGAAGGGAAATATATTTGGAGCTGAAAATAAAATTGAATATCAAAGTAAAAAGAAAAGGTAATTTGCCCTAGCCAGTTAGAAAAACTAAGACCAGACTCCCAGATAGGCTAACTGCTTATTCAGGACACTAGTCAGTAGAATTCAGACACAAAGACAAAAAGAAGTAAAGCTCCATTTAAGTAAGAGATCAAAGATTCCCAACAAGCCTCCAATCTCCTCGTCTGGTGAATCCTATCCCCTTATCATCCTCCCATGCAAATAATATTATGCCCTTTTGTGTTTGCTTCAGGTGTTGGTGAAGAGCTTGAGTATAATCAGACAATTCTGCATTTAGATAGATACTAGTATAACTGGGAAAAGTTATGACATTTTTCTAAGGAGTTAGACATACCCAGAGGAAATGTACATTCTTTATGTAACACTGAGTTATGGCCAAGCCTGGTTAATCTATTTCTAAAGGAGCCAAGCACCCGATAGAGCATGGCAGTTGAAAAGAAAGATTACTAGGTCCTTAGGATTGGACATACTTTTGTGATTTAAAATAAAGGTGTTTTTTTTTTTTTGAGGGGGCGCCTTTAGGGGCAGGAGGAAAAAATGAAAGAATATGCTTGCATGGTGCTGATGATAATTTCTAATGTTAAACAAGATCCAGCTGAAGCTTCTTTGGGGGCAGCTTGCTTGCATAGTGGATAGCTCACTGGCCCTGGAGTCAGGAAGACCAGAGCTCAAACCGACCTCAGTTACTTACTAGCTCTGTGACCCTGAGCAAGTCACTTAACCTTGTTGGCCTCTCATTTGTAAAAGGAGCTAGAGCAGAAAATGACAAACCACTCCAGTATCTTTGCCAAGAAAACCCCAAAAGGGATCACAAAGAGTTGGACATGACTGAAATAATTGAACAGCAAAAGCAGCTTCTCTTCTCAATCTCATGGTCAGAGGTACACCAAGACTTCAAAATTTTGTCAACACCATTGAAAACATCAGGGGCAATGTCAATTCAGAAATGAGTTATGCTTTTCTAGAATGGCTTCTTTAGACTCACGACAACCATTTTCCTGTTTGTTAGTCATATCTCCTTCACCGGATTCAGTCAGAAAGCAAAAAGGGATAGTGGAAAGGGTGCCAGATTTGGAATCAGAGGATGAGTTCATATGTCGGCTTTGCCTCTTCTATAACCTTGGGAAATTCTCTTAACTTCATAACCTAAGGGGCCAAAGAAAGAGTACCATCCCCTTTCCACAAGATAACCCTTCAGATACTTAATGAGAGCTATCATATTACTCCTAAGTCTTCTCATCTCCAGGCTAACATCTGGTTCCTTTGAGTTCTATTATTATCCATTTTGTACCCCACTCTGGATGCATTGTAGCACTGTCTTTCTAAAATGTAGTCAGAATTAAATGTAGTACTTCAGATGTGGTATAACCAGGACAGAATACAGAGGAACAATAATTTCTTTCTTCTTAGATGCTTTGCATCTCTTAATGTAGCTTAAAGTTGTGTCACTTTTTTGATTGCTAATGTATACTGTTGATACATATTGAGTTTATAGTCTAGTAAAATCTTCAAACATTTTTAGAATTGTTGCCTACCAACATATCTTGAATATTGTAGTTTGTAGGGATGATTTTTTAACCCCAGTGTAAGAATTTATTTTTATGCCTATTAAACATAATTTAATTAGACATGGTTCATTATTCTAGCACATTGGGATGTTTTTGAATCCTGATTATGTTATCCAAATGTTTAAGCTATCCAATCTAGATCTGTGAGGGATGAGAAAAATAATTCATGCTTTCATATAAGTCATTGATAAAAAAAAAAAAAAAGTTAAGCAGCACAGGACTTGCCCAATGTTGTTCCATCAATGACTTCCCTTCACAGTGATTGAATAATTAACAATCTTTGAGTCTAGTCATGACCAACCAATTGCAAATCTACCTAACCATGCTAATTTCCAATTCAGCCCATGAATATGCTTAGGCCTTTTCTAGTCTTAAAAAAAAAAACAACCCATACTTCCTTAACCTGACTGGCCTTCAGCTTACCAATTTATCTCTCTTCTAGGGGAAAAAACAGTCTATATTTGATGCCTCTAGGTCCTCACCACCTATTCATTCCTTAAGCACTTTTATTATGTGACTTCATCTCTTTTATACCCTCCATGTCCTTGGCTTCCTATTTTCATTTTCCCTCCTATTTGTCTATTTCTTTCATTGTTTAATTTTTTTCCCCTACCCCCTTAGAATAGACATTTCCTGAAACTCTGGTTTATCATTCTTCCCTTTACTCTGTGTAACTTCTCCTTTCATCTTGTCATCCTTTCTTGTATCTTCAACTGTCAACTAGATAATTCACATTCCCAAATCTGACCTCTTTCCTGAGCTCAAGGTTTCCAGTTGGCTTCTTTTCACTTTCTTTTCACATTTTCACTTGAAGATTCTATCACTATCTCAAACTCAGTATATATAAAATTAAACTCATCACCTTTCTCCCTTAATCTACTCCTTTTCCCGATTTCTTTCTTTGCTAAATGAACCACCATTCTCAGTCACCCATATTTGAATATGCAAAGTCACCTTTGACCCATCCTTTTTTTTTTTTACCATAGTTACCAACCTTCACACTTCTATCTTTGTCATATCTTTTATGTATGTCTCCTCCTTACTATTCCTACTACTACAATCTTCATTCAGATCCTTATTCATCTTTGTCTGGTCAAGTGCAATAGTTTCTTAACATTTCTCTCTCTACTTTGTTTTTTTTATACCCATTTCCAATCTGTTCTATACATGGCTACCAAATTAACCACACATCTAATCATGTCTATCCACTGTTCAAAACTCTCCAATGACTCCCACATTACCTGATGAATAATACCCAAATTCCTTAGCCTGTCATTAAAGGCTCTCCATAATCTGTCTATAACCTGTTTTAACTGTTGATAGCATCCTCCCAATCACTTAGACTCACAGCCTCAGTATCATCTTCAGCTCCTCACTTTCACTCACCCCACATACCCAATAACTGCCAGATACTGATGTTCCTCTCTTTACAACATCTCTCATATGTGTTCCTTTTTCTTTTTTTCGCACAACCTCCAGACTACATCAGGCCATCACCTATTACTTTGACTATAACATGGGCTGTCTAACTGATCTCCCTGCTTCAAATCTTTCCCTGCTCCAGTCCATTCTCCCCTCAGCTATTTAAATGATCTTCCTAAGATTCAGGTGTGATCACATGGCCCCCTGCTGAATGAACATAGAGTGCCTAGAACATAGTAAATGATTATTGATCCATTGACTTTGTCTCATAGTACTTCATCTATCACTGAATTTCAAAGTTGAAAGGGATATTAGTGGCCATCTCATTCTACCTACACCTGAAAAAGAATCCTCTCTCCAACAAACCAAGAAGTATTCATCCAGTCTTTGCTCGAAGATCTTCAGTAAGGGTAAAGTTACTATATCCCAAAGCAACCCATTGTACTTTTGGATAGCTCCAGTTTTTAGAAAGTTTTTCTTTGCCTATACAATATGATTCCATGCCATAAAGATGCAAATATACTTTCTATAGATTAAATGACATCAATCAAAGAATTTTTAAGTGTAGATAAATGTTATTATTAAAGCATTACTCAAAGGCAGAGAATAAAATGAAAGGAGCATGCCTTAGTCAACATTAGACTTTGAATCTGACACTGCAGTTTGTGTCACTTTTAATCATTTTTACCTTCTATATTTCAGTTTATTAACCTGTAGAATGGGAACAATGATATTTGCAATATCAACCTTGCAGAATTGCTAAGAGGAAAACCTTATTGAACTACAAAAAGAAATAAGACCTAAAAAGATGGACATTCTCATTGCTTCCATCAACATGTGACTGAATTATCCAATGGCCTTTTCCTACCCAGTCTATCTCATCTTTGACCTTTCCACATAACTAGATACTCTTTATTCCCTTTTCAATCTTATCATCTTTGCTTGCCTGGCACCTGTCATAGTGTTTTATATGTTGGGGTCCAGACCTATAATTTCATCTCCACCTGCCACTCCAAGTACAAGAAAGTTCCCTGGGGAAAGTGACCTTGCCAAGGGTCACAGAGCCAGTATGTGTTGGAGGCAGAGCTTCAACCCTCAAAGAAGCATAACATTTGTGTTTCCTTGTGTGTCTCTCACAGTATTCCCCAGCCAAATATGAATTAGTTTCAAATTAGCCCCTGCTTTGGATTATCCATGTGTCTCTGTTCTTTCCATCCATTACTACAGATAATCAAGAACTAATGAAATAGAGGATTGGTAATTATTTGTTGAATTTTGAACTGTAGAGCCAATCAAGCTACTTAATTCTGGATTTAAAAAAAAAATAAACCAAAGTAGATTCATTTCCAACTTTCTACTCTCTTTCCTTCTAATAATGAGACCTTGAATTTTTATGGTACTTTAATATTTTTTCAAATGCTTTAACACTTTTTTTTTACATAAACTTTTGCTTTCATGTGTATAGGGGACTCCTTCTAGTGAAGAGATTCCCTCCACTGATGAAGTCCAGCAATTATTCTACAACTTATAGCCTTAGAGAGTAGCCTCAGGGCACTGAGTGCTTGAATGATTTGCCCATGATCACACAATATGTGTCAGGGTCAGGACTTGAACTCGAGAAGAACTTGAACAGTCTTCTTGACTCCAAAGCTTGTCCTTGAACCACTACCCCATGCTGCTTCCTGTGCAATGCATTCATTTGATCCTCACAAGAATACTCGGAGATAGGCAGCATAGATATCATCCACAAGTTAAGGATAAGGAAACCAAGTCTTGAAGAAATTAAGTGATTTGTCCATGTTTACGAATGACTGAGCTATGACCCAGGTATTATGACATCTAGTCTAGTGTTCTTTTCAACAACCCTTTGATAATAAACATAAGGCAAGGCATAAAACAAGGAGTTGTATGCTACCCCAAAGAATTTGCCGCTATGATGGTAGAGATACACATTATTGTTTTGATTTAATTCTGAAGGGTCTTGGAAAGGAAAGGCTTGTTTCTTCCTTGAGAAAACTCTGCTATCTTTTGTGTTAGAAATGGCCCATCAAGACATAGAAGCTTAGCTGGGCAAGGTTTTTCTGGCTTGGCAAAAGCCTTCAGGGACAGATGTTGACATGCCATAGCTGAATTGAGATTGATCAAACAGGTTTTTTAAATCTAGTACATTTTATAAGCTTTCTATTTCCCCAAATGAATTTAAGGAATAATAAATAAATGAGGGCATGAAGAGAAATGAAATGATATAGACAGGAACCAGCATGAGATATGAAAATATCTCAATCTGTACAGCATTAAGGTAACTTTTACCATTAGAGACTAGACTCCCACTAAAAGAGAAGGCATTGGTCCAAAGGGGCAAGAGTCTCTAGGAAGACTTTCCTCAGTAGCAAAAAAAAAAAAATGAGTCAATGAAAAGGAACTTGGTAAGCACCTACTATGTGCCAGGCCCTATGCCACACTCTGTGCCAGGTGCCAGAAATATAGATACAAAGAATGAAATTATATCCATAAGATATAAAACCAAAAAGAACCTTAGATATCATATGGTACAGCTTCTTTCATTTTACAGATGAGGACATTTATATTGAAGGATTTAGTTTTTTCAACTTCAGACAAAACTGCTTCGAAGACTCTTTTACAATAAGGTTTCTCACATCCCTATATCATGACCATTCAGGATTCCTTGGAAGACATAACAACAGAAATAACCCTGTTCAATAATCCTCTGATATTAAACATCAAATGAAGCATTAAATAGAGAGTCGCACACTCGCCAAGAGCATTTGCTGCTATGAAGATAAAGGTCAAGGTCAAAGAGAAATCCATTTTAGATGGTGAGTGAGGCCCTCCAGATGGTCCTATTTGTGGATGACATTATGTTTATTGTATCTTGCCTGAAGACTTGTAAGAACCTTCTAGAAGAGATCTGTAATCATTAAAAAAAAAGTTTGACCTGTCCATCTACACAGGAAAGACCAGATGAGTGAAGAGTATCTATTGCCTAGATTTTAACATATATCTGAATGGACAATCTATGTAACTTGTCCAACGGTGTACATGTACGTGTATATACATGTGAAATATATATATTATATATAAATACGCATATATGAAATATGTATATATGTGTATATACATCTGAGACAGGCAGTACAAATGAATAATGAGCTAGGTCCAGAGCTGAGAAGGAGGGCAAACTGAATTGCTTTGCGGAAATTTCAGAATATTTTAACTAACCTCAAGTTCCGCATGAGTACAAAGGGTCAACCATTTCAATACAGACCCTTGGCCAATGTTGCTGTCTGGCAGTGAGACATGGAATGCCACTGCCTCTGGAATGCTAAAGATGAGCCTCTCACAGAGGGCAATAGAAAGGTTGGGAACCAGCTGCAGAATGTAACTAACAGAACACTAAAGTTGAAAATGAGGAAAACATATATGCCAGACAGAAAAGAAGGTCTGGTCACAAAGCAAGAGTGAGAGTTAACAGGTAGATGGCAAGTGTTTCACTTCCTGATGTCAAAGAAAGCAAGGAAGGTCTCCATTATTAGTGAACCCCCTTTGGTAGACTCTCAGAAATCTATGCATGAGTCACACATGAGAGGAAAGCACTGGATGAGTTGCCTTTATCTACACCACTGGAATGAACTCCTAAATCCAGTGACATATTCACTGGAATATATACTAGTACCATCTCTTCACTCAAAGGGACAAGATGGTGCCTGTGTAGCTTTGCTCAGTTTATATACATATCATAAAACAGACAGGTACTTACTGATTTTGTAATGGTGGTGGTATCAAGAAAGATCTCTCTCGTCAGCCTCCTTATTCAGCTAACTACAGATATTTCCCTTGCTCTTTCTCTAAACTACTCCCCATGTTTGCTTGCTTCCTTCCTTCATCTGCCTTCCCATTGTGAGGTGGGGATTTATAAAAATCTTCAACAATAATAGGAGCCTGCCCGCCTAGCCATGTTGGCAGCATCACAGTTGCCGACTCACACCTCATTATCGTCTAGCTTTTTGAAATGGGGATAAGGGAAATAATAATTTGATCCTCCTCAACTCACTTCTAGTAAGAACAATAAGTTTCAGAAAAGGAGTTGCTAATAGGCCTGAGTATTCAAAAGTGAGTTATCTTCCATAAGAGAACAGGGTTGTCAGTAAACAGCAGATTCATCCTAGAGCCTGGACCACAGAAGCTGTGATATTACCCGAGATTCTAAGAAGTAGGACAATAAAGACATAGGAACTTAGCCAGGAGAAAGGCAGAGCGGCCGTAGAGTCAGGAATTTTATACCAGTGGCTCCCTATTACCTCAAAGATGAATATAAAATCCTTCATGTGGCTTCTAAAGTCTTTTAAAACCAAATTCTTTGTATCTTTCCAGTTTTCTTAACAACTTATTCTTCTCGATGTACCCTACAATCCAGTGACACTGGCCTTTTTACCTACTACATGATTTCTCACTTTCTCTCATCACACCCAATGCCCAGAATGCTTTTCCTCTTCACATCTCTCAGGAAGTCCCTGGCCTCCTTAAAGATTCAGGTCAAATCCCACCTTCTTCAGGAGGATTTTGCTAGTCATTTCTGCCCCCACTGCTAGTGCCTTCTCTCTAAGTTTACCTTCCAATGTACAGATTATGACTTGTCTGTACATTGTTATAGTCAGGTTTTCTCCCTTGTTAGAATATGTACTTCTTATGAGCAAGAGACCTATTTTTGCCTTTCTTTGTATCCCCATTGCTTATATAATGCTTGGCATGTAATAAGCAATTAATAAATTCTTGTTGAGTAACTTTCTACTTATGGAACACTGGGCAAACCTCAGTTTCTTCTTCCATCAAAATAGTAAGTTGGACTAGATGACCACCAAGGGTCCTTTAAATTCCATGTATATGACCTATAATATCTCTTTTTGTTACTGCCAGACAGCAGTTCTCTTTCCCATCTTCTAGATTAGAAGACTAATTACTGTGTGGTTTTGAAAAGAAAAGCCCACATGAAACTCATCTGTCTCTGTGTGTGTCTGTTTCTCCTCCTTTTTTCCTTTCATATTCTCCTCACCCTTCAGACATTCTTCTCTCCATCCATTTCCCTTCTCTTCTCTGTCTTTTTTCTCCCTTTTTTCCTCTCTCCCCCTCCCTTATTCCTCTCACTCTTTTATCTCTATTAAGGATTCTGAGTGGATTTAGAATAGTGTCCTTTACAATGACAGCCCATTGAGGAAGAAAGAGAAAAAAACTGTCATGTTTGGATGGCATAGTACAGGTGGGGGTGGTAAAGGATGAGTAACAAACCATAGCCTTATCTTCCTATTGTTGTTCCGTTGTTTTTCAGTCATGTCCAACTCTTCGTGACCCCATTTGGAGTGGTTTGCCCATTTTACAAATAAGGAAACTGAAGCAGAACAAGGTTAAGTGACTTGCTCTGGGTCACACAGCTAATAAGTGTCTGAGGCCAGATTTGAACTCAGGAAGGTGAGTCTTCCTGCCACTTGGCACTATATCCACTCTGCCACCCAACTGTGAGGAACCACATCTTAGGGTAGCCAAAGACTGACACCTGATATAATTTACACTCTCTCCTTAAGCATCTTTTTATAAAGAACAATTAATGATGAAAATGGAAGAATAAAGTGTTTTGTGCAAGAGTTTATATTTATTGTCAAAGGATATAAGATATTACCACTGTTGTGGAGGAACATTATGGTGTCTAATGAGTAGAAAAAGAACTTTGTTATAATGTAAACTGCTAAAATGTGTGTATGAGGAGCACAGCTGTCAGATGGGATTTTGGATAGTTTTGGATAGAAAATGACATGTGGTGTATATTCAAGGACTTGAATCTCTGTTAAAACTGTGGCGTGATTCTTCTCTTGTGTTTGAACAGTTTATTGTTATAAAGAAGCAAAGAAAGATCTTTTACTTATTAAAAATGAGAGGATGCGATTGTGAAAATATGTGGTTTCAAGGACACCAGAGAGACTACCATTTTGAGAACTCCAGGGCTACAAAGCATGATGGAATGTCAGCTAATTTGCCTTTATAGCAGTTTTATGACTAGAGAGGGTAAAACTAAGAGAATGAGAAATCATAAACATTCGGAAACTGAGACATTGTTGAAAAATGACAGTCAATTTAACAGGAGAAATTTGGCGAGTTGTGACTTTTAAATTAAAAGGTAAGTCATTGAGAGTCAGGAGGGTCTTATTTAAACTATTGAATTATATTTGTTGCATCAAGGATAGCAGAAGAAAGGGAACTTCAGAAGTGAACACACAGCGATGAGGGCTGAAAAGCTATTCCCATTGGAACTGTGACATTAAAGGGGAATCAGCCGATTCCTGACTTGTCTGGAAAAGAGCTCAAATGATAGTCATTGCCTTTTAGCCCACCCCCTTCCTCCTAAAACAGAGGTTCCCAAACTTATTTGGCCTACCACCCCCTTTTTTTAAAAAAATTATTCTGTATCCCCTTGAAAATCTCCTTTCTTTAACCTTTTAACATTTTTTTTTTGAAATTCACATCACTTGAATACATACAAACACATATATTAAATGACATCTTAAATTTAATAATTTATTGTAAACTTGTGTGGCTTTTCTGCATTGAAATTTTGAATATGGAATATATTGTATCATGTAACTACATAGTATCATATTGTAAACAAGTCATTATACACACTTATTCCTGCCAGTGCATTCTGGACCTCCTGTCAATGCTTGCCTGACAACACCTGCTTGTTAAGACCTGTAGATGGACTTGACCACAGATGGGTTATAACTTGCACTGTGTGTGTTTATTTGGAAAATAATGTAATCACTGTGACTTTAACTCTTTATATAACAGACAGAACACATACCAATGGTTTTTCAAAATTCTCTTCTCTTCTTTGCTTATGCTTCCATGTGCCCCTTATTTTTATTTAATGCCCCTCCAATTGCACCCAAGGCTACCCCACCCACCCCACCCGCAGATCTTTCCAGCGCCCCCCAGGGGGTAGTATTGCCCACTTTGGGAACCTCTGCAGGTGAACTTTTTGGTAAGGGATTTTTGCTCTCTGCTGCCACCTCTGGCTGAAAAAGACAAGTGGGGAGGAAGAGTTTATAGTCGCTGTGGTATACTGGTTTATGGAGTGAATCTGAGCAGCATTTCTGTAAGGTTCCTACTTACTGGCCAGCACACCATCTGCATGAGTGAATGACTGGTGGGATATAGCCAGTTTGATGAACTTGGCAATTCTCTGGCTTACAGAGAGAACTATTATTTGAATTAAGAGCTAACCCAGTCTAAGTACCCTTTTATAGGTGATTGTTAATTGTTGAGGTTTTTTGTTTTTTTTTTCTTTTTGGAGGGAGGAAGACAGGGAAATTGGGGTTAAGTGATTTGCCCAAAGTCACACAGAGAGTAAGTGTTACATGTCGAGACCGCATTTGAACTCAGGTCCTCCTGACTTCAGGGACAGTGCTCTATTCACTGCGCCACCTAGCCACCTCAGTGATTGTTAATTGAAACAGTTAATAAAGATTGTTTTCCAATAGAGAAGAGTGATAAAGATGATGAGAATCAGCAAGCACGTGGTAAGCAAAGAAGCAATGCTACAGATGTTCCCAAATGTACTCAAAATATAGAAGCCTGCAGTCTAGAATTGTGAGTTGACCTAAACACAGAATCTTTCAACTTCCTCACATTACCCATCATGTTCCTATAAATGTCCATTCTTCACTATGGATACTAAGTTCATGTGGATACTAAGTACATTTGTGGAAGGGTATGATTTGGGCATATATATGTATTATATTTTCATTGTTTATGCATTTCTTTTAATATAGCAATATCTCTAATATTGTTTCTCCTTTGTTAAGCAAATGGTTATGTTTAAAAGGATTTTTATTGTGAATGGCTGCTTATATAGATAGAAAGTATTTTGGATGGGGGATCCAGAGATGGAGTGGTGAATGGGTATAATATATTTCCTCTCAGAAATGCTCTCCCAGAACCCTGAGAGAATGGGAATGTAATCCTATAATGGTGGTCAATCTCTACAATTTAACTCTACTAGTGTGAAAGCAGATCGGAAGGGCAAGCTAAACCCAGAGAGAAGTAGGTGTTTCAAATATGTAGGTGAGAGTATAAGGTCCTGAGTATTATACTGTGTAGGTACTGACAATATCACATTATAATTTGTAGACTCCACTGTAACCCATTTAAGTTGACTTGTGGGGACGGTGATCACAGAGTTCAGTATTGCTCAACACTAACATTTCTGTAACATTTTTTTTTTTTAAATCAACATATTTTGCTACTTGGGAACACTTTGTTTCCTCCTCCTAACATACACATTCCAATGGGCTTAAAAAGGAGAGGAAAGATGAGAAGAAAGTGACAAAAAAGAAAGAAAATTTAGAGAATTTAGTGACAAGAAAAAAAGAATATGAAATGAGGACCTGATGTGATCTTTCTCTGCCTCCTCTTGGGTACTGTTCCTTTCTATCCAAGATAAGTCCTCAAAGACAGTAACTGGATGCATTCAGTGTAGTTATGCATACTTTTTTTTCCTTCTATTTTCTTTTTTTTTTGCCTTTCAGTACCTTTTTTAAAATTTTTATTATTTTATTTTCTCCAGTTCCATGTAAAAACAATTTTTAACATTCATTTTTTAAAAAGTTTGAGCTCCAGATTCTCTCCTTTCTTCTCTTCCCACTCCCCCTCATTGAGAAGACAAGCAATTTGACATAGATTATACACATATAGTCATGAAAAACATTTCCATATTAGTCATGTTGTCAAAGAAAACAGACAGAAAACTCAAGAGAAATAAATTTTTTAAAAGTATATATTCAGACATCATCAATGGATAGCATTTCTCATAAGTCCTTCAGAGCTGTCTTGAATCATTGTATTACTGAGTATAGCTAACTCATTCAGAGCTGATCATCTTACAGTATTGTTGTTACATTGTACACAGTACATTTGACTTGGCATCAGCTCAGGTAAGCCCAGGTTTTCTGAGAGCATCCTGTTCATCATTTCTTAAGTAACGATCATAATCACATATAACAATTGGTTCAGTCATTCTCAAATTGATGGGTATCCTCTCAATTTTCAATTCTGAAGAAAATACTTCATCAGAAAAGTGCTGCTGTAAATATTTTTGTACATATAGGTCCTTTTGTGATTTTTTTTTAATCTCTTTTGGGACGCAGACCTAGTGGTATTGCTAGGTCAAAGGGTATTTTTATAGGCCTTTGGGCATAGTTCCACATTGCTCTACAGAATAATTGAATCAGTTCACAAGTCTACCAACATTGCATTGATGCCACATTTTCCCCAAATTCCCTCCAACATTCATCATTTACTTTTCTGTCCTATAAGCCAATCTAATACATGTGAGATAATACCTCAGAATTGTTTTAATTTGCATTTCTCTAATCAATAGTGAGAGCATTTTTTCATATGGCTATAGATAGATTTGGTCACTTCATCTGAAAACTGTTCATAACTTGTAATCATTTATCAATTGGGGAATGGCTCTTATTTTTATGAATTTGAATCAGTTCTCTAGATATTTGAGAAATGAGGCCTTTATCAGAGAAACTTGCTTCAAAATTTTTTTCACAGTTACTATCGGTAACTATATTTCCATCCATCCTGTTCCCCTCCCACCCATTTTATTCCATTTTCTCTCTCCTTCCAACCAGTTCCTCCTCAAAAGTGTATTGCTTCTGACTACCACCCTCCCCCAATTTTTCCTCCCTTCCATGATGCCTTCCCTTTTCTTATCCCCTTCACCTCCTACTTTCCTGTAGGGTAAGATAGATTTCTATACCCAATTGAATGTGAATGTTATTTCCAGAATGAGCCAATTCTGATGAGAAGAAGGTTCACCCATTCCCCACATTTCCCCCATCTTCCCCTCCACTGTAAAAGCTTTTTCTTGACTCTTTTATATGAGATCATTTACCCCATTCCACCTCTCCCTTTCCCTTCCTCTCAGCATATTCCTCTGACACCTTGATTTTATTTTTCAGTTATTATCCCTTCATATTCAACTCACACTTCTACCCTCTGTCTATATGTACTCCTCCCATCTGCCCTGATAATGGCAAAGTCCTTATGAGTTACAAGTATCGTCTTCCCATGTAGGAATGTAATTTTAACCTTATTAAATCACTTGTGATTTCCCTTTCCTGTTTACCTTTTTATGCTTCTCTTGAATCTTGTATTTGAAAGTCAAACTTTCTATTCAGCTATGGTCTTTTCATCGAGAATTCTTGAAAGTCCTCTATTTCATTGAATGACCATTTTTTCCCCTGAAGGATTTTACTCAGTTTTTCTGGGTAGGTGATTCTTAGTTGGAGTCCTAACTCTTTTGCCCTCTGGAATATCATATTCCAAGCACTCTGATTCTTTAATGTAGAAGCTACTAAATCTTGTGTTATCCTAATTATGACTCCATCAATATTTGAATCATTTCTGTCTGCTTACGATATGATCTTCTTGACTTGGGACCTCTAGAATTTGGCTATAATATTCCTGGGAATTTTTATTTTGATATGTCTTTCAGGAGGTGATCAGTGAATTCCTTCAATTTCTGCTTTACCCTCTGGTTCTAGAATGTCAGGGCAATTTTCTAAATGCCTAGTATCTGTTTTTGATCATGGCTTTCAGGGGGTCCATTAATTTTTAATTTATCTCTCCTGAATCTGTCTTCTAGGTCTGTCGTTTTTCCAATGAGATATTTTACCCTGTCTTCTGTTTTTTCATTCTTTTGGTTTTGTTTTATTGTTCCTTGATTTCTCAGTCATTAGCTTCCATTTGCTCAATTCTAATTCATAAGGAATTATTTTCTTCAGTTAGCTTTTGTTCTTCCTTTTCTGTTTGGCCAATTCTATTTTTTAAGGAGGCCTTTTCTTCAGTGAATTTTGTCTCTTATTCCATTTGCCCAGTTCTGCTTTTCAAGACCTTCTTCTCTTCATTGTATTTTTGTGCCTCTTTCACCATTTGGCGTATTCTGTTTTTTAAGGTGTTATTTTCTTCAGTATTTTTTTGTTCTTCCTTTACAAGGCAGTTGACTCTTTTCTCATAATTTTATTGTACCGTTCTCATTCCTCTTCCAAAGTTTTTCTCTACCTCTCTTACTAAATTTTCAAAAATCCTTTTTGAGCTCTTCCATGGCCTGAGGCTAATTCGTATTTTTCTTGAAGTCTTTGGATGTAGGACCTTTGACTTTGTTGTCTTCTTCTGAGTGTATGCTTTGATCTTCCTTGTCACCATGGTAACTTTTATATAGTCAGAGGTTTTTTCTGTTGTTTTATCATTTTTCCAGCCTATTAGTTGACTTTTAACTCTTTGTTAAAGTAGGCCTCTACTTCCAGGGTAGAGGGCACACTATCCCAAGTTTCAGGGGTTTTGTGCAGCTGTTTTCAGAGATACTTCTAGGGAGCTCTAAGTTTTTAGTTCTTCCAAAGTGGTATGATCTAAGGAAAGGTGTATTTATTATTCTTCTGGTCTGTGCTCTGGTCTATGAGCCACCATAAGCACTCTTTTCTGCCCTGAAAATGTGACCAGGGTCCCTATTCCATTGCATCTGCAAGCTCTGGTGTGCTAGTGCTCCTTCTCACCCTGGGACTGCCACCCAGGACTACCCACCAGATATGAGTATGGGCAAAGCAACATAGCCCTGCCTCAGTGACAGCAAAGAGAACCTTCTAATATCCTTCTGTCCATTTGTTTGACCCCCTTACTGTCTGTGGGCTAAGAGCTCTGGAAACTGCCACTCCCACTGGTAATTCAGTGTCTCTGAAGGCCTGCTCCTGGTTTCCTGAGGCCTGATCCATGCTGGATTGAGATCTACTCTCACCTAGGTATGATTCCTGTTGACGTTCCAAGTTGTGTTTGGCTGGAAAATTATTTCATCCCATCCTTTTGTGAGTTTTGCTACTACAGGAATTGTTTTGTGGCATTATTTAAAGGCATTTTCAGGAGAGCAAGTTGCTCCCTGTTCTCCCCCATCTTGGCTTCACCCCGTAGGTATAGGTTAGGATTTGAACTCAGGATTTTTGACTCTAGACTCAACACTCTCCACCAAACCAGTAGTGCCAGACACACAGCCTATGAGCTATAAGTGGCCCACAGCACTTTCAATTGTAGGGGAATTAGATTAAAATGTAATTGGGAAATATGTAACAAAATAAATTTATAAAAATAATAAAACATACATAATGTTAAAAGGTAGTTTTCTAAGACCACATATGCCCACCAGGATCCTTACATATGGTTTAATGCCCTCCTTTCCCCCCATTTCTACTTGAGTTTGACACCATTGTACTAAATCATCCTGTCTGCATTCAGCATGGTACTGTGGAAAGAATACTGGCTCTGGAATCAGAGCATTTAGGTCCAAATCCTGCCTCTGATGTTTCCTACTAGTGTGACTTTGAGTAGCTAGCCTTCCTGGGCCTCAGTTTCCTCATCTATAAAATGTGAAGAGTAGATTAGCTGACCTCTAAGGTACCTTCTAGCTCCAGAACTGTAAGCCTGTGATTGTTATTTTTGTGTATGAAACATCTGGAATTGACCCTTAATGAAGTTAAACTTACAGAGTTAAGTATAATGACATATTTTCACTTAGATTCTAACTTTCAACTTGGCAGTTTGTTATTCTATGACTGACGCAGGAGACCTCTCGTCATCTCTGCACAGGAAGGGTTCCCATCAAAATGAAAGGAAGCTGGAGTCAAAGCAGTTTAGATCTAGGATGAGAGTTTAATTCTTCTGGATTACTCCATGATCAGACTGTCCTGACCAGGAAGTGCCTGTGCAGAGCTGACTCTGTTCCCTTTCATGGGTATTTCTCATCCTCCTTTAAAGCTGACAGGACTCATGTTGTGTGTGAATATGGTTGACAGGCAGATATATGACTAGCAATACTTTTCACACTGTGCACATGTGATGGTTGCCTCTAGGTAGGCAGCTTGAGTCCCTGTTTGTAGGCCCCATTGTTATTGGCACCTTTGCTCCTGCACACCATGTTCAACATAATACATCTGCTCGAAAAGAACTAGTTCATTTCTGATCACTAGGGTTGATAGACCTATTGCTGTGGTTTCCAAGCATTCCTGTTTATTTCATGCTGATTCAAAATTAGAAGATCAATAGCTGAAAAGGACTGTTGGGAACATCTAAGGCTACCCTCTCATTTCACCAGGAAACTAAGGTCCAGGGAGGCTGGGATTTATCCAAGTCAATATAGGCAGCTGAGTTGGTATTCAAACTCAGTCGTATAATTCCAAATCCACTGCCTTTTCTATTATATGCCCTGTTGTTCTCTCAGATGCACTGAGAGAATTTCCCTATCCTTCCTGCTTAGGTGTTCCACTTTGCTTCAACTATTTAGAGTCCATCTTCCTGCCTAGATAGAATCATTAATGGTGATGAAGAAGCAGCAGGTTTCTTGAACACCTCTAGTGAGTCTGTCCTATCATTTAATGCTTAAATATGGCTTAAAATTGATTCAATGACACTGTTCAATACAGGCAGATTCTACTTTTTGTTGTCTCAAATTTAGATCCTTCTTTGACAATGAATAAGTGAAGATGAGATGCAGCTTTGGTGTTATGAAAAGAGTACTAGAAATAAAAACTTCTAGGAAAACTGGAAATGCAGTCTAATAGAAATTAGAGTTAGACTGAGGTCTTATGCCATATTCCATAATCAATTCAAAATGTATATATTGTCTTATTGTTAAAAATCATACCAACACATCTGAAAGAGATCGTATATTTTCATAGCTATGGGTAGAAAGTGTATTCTTAACCAAACAAGGGATAGAGACAATTATAAATCATCAAATAGATAACTTTTCATCTATTTTCATGAATAGAAAACTGAAAATCTTCTATGTAAAATGAATTCATCTAATGAAACATTTAAATGGGTTAAATGGGAAAAAAATCTTTGAATGGCATTTTTTTAGATGACAGTTTGGTATCTAAGCTATAGAGACTATACACACACACATAGATATATCTATCTCTACATAGAGAAAGATATACATATATAGATATAGATATGTGTGTATCTATACATATACATAAACATTTGTGTGTGTGTATATACATATATATGTATATATATATATATATATATATATATATATGCACACACACAGATATATGTGTGTGTATGTATGTTTGCATATAACCAAATGCCATTCCCCAAAATATAAGTGTTAGGATATAAATACAATTCTCAAAAGAATTGCCAACTATTAATAACCATATGAAAGAAAAATATGAATTTCTAATAATCTCACACATCTCAAAAAGATGGAAAATGAAGGGAATAATTAATGTTGGAGGGGTTGTGGGAAGATAGGTACTCTAATACATTGCTGATAGAACTGTGAATTCATACAACCATTTTGAAAAGCAATTTGGAATTATGCAAATAAATTAAAATACTGAAATACTTTGATCTAGAGATTCTACTATGAGACTTAAATCTCAAGAAACTCATTGATAAGAAGAAAGTCACCATATATACAAAAAATATTTATAGCATCACTTTTGTGGTAGAAAAGAGTTGTAAGGAAAATCCCTATCATTTGGGGAATGGCTAAACAAAATGTGACACATGAATGAACAGAATAGAAATTGTAAATATGACGGATACAGAGGAAGGCCAGATTTATACAATCTGAGGTAGAGTGAAGTAAGCAAAGTTCAGGGAAAAAATTACGCCAACAATAGAAGTAAAAAGAAAAACCACAGAACATTTAAAAATGAATATTGCAAAAATTACAAAGAAGTAGTATGGTTCCAAAAAGGAAATAAAAGACACCCTCACCTGACTCCTTTGCATAAGTGGAAAGTTCATAGGTGTTGAACATTACATACATTTTCAGACTTTTTGACGTATTAATTGATTTTTGCCAGTTTTTGTCTCTTTTTCCTTTAAAACTTATTGTTATATAAGACGGCTCTTTGAGAGGGAGAGAACTATTTTTTTTTTTTTTTTGCTTTTTGGAGGGCAATTGGGGGTTAAGTGACTTGCCCAAGGTCACACAGCTAGTTTTTTTTGTGTTAAGTATCTGAGGCCAGATTTTAACTCAGGTCCTTCTGACTCCAGGGCCCGTGCTTTATTCACTGCGCCACCTAGCTGCATCTAGGGAAAGAACTATTGGGAGAAATTCTGGTGATGTTTGAAAATAAGGTGTCAGCAAAATTGAATCCAAAAATTGAAAGAAAAGGAAACAGTACTGCATTAGGACTTGAGAGATCAAGATTCTAACCTTATGACACATTGTTTAAGTCAGTCCTTCCTTGAACCATGTTTTCCTTAGAAGTAAAATGGGCTAAAATACTTGCCCTAGCTACAATGCAAATTGGTATCACTAGGGTTGGTGAGGAAAGTGCTTGGTAAACCTTAAAGTGTCATATACCTAGAACTACTATTGTGTCTACAACATACTGGTTTTACCAATCCATAAGTATGTTTATCATATATCATCACCTGATGGAACTGTGTTATTTGTGAGTAATTTTTCAGTCAAGTCCAACTCTTCATGAGCCCATTTAGGGTTTTCTTCGCAAAGAGTAGTTTGCCATTCCCTTCTCTACCTCATTTTATAGATGAGGAACTGAGACAAATAGCATTAATGACTTGTGTTGGATGACACAGCTACTAAGTGTCTGAGGCGGATTTGAAGTCAGGGCTTTCTGGACTCCAGGCCCAATGTTCTATCTACTGCACCAGCTTGCTGTCCATGAGACCAATTTTATTTAAAGTCTGTGTGTAAGTAAGTCAAAGGATTGGTTTTTGGTTGGTCTACTTAATCAATGAATTCTAGAATTTCTGTTATATTTATGTGTTTTGGATTTTCTATATCTTTCTTTAAGAGAATAATGTGCTATTTAAAGATTTTCCTATATGTATTGACTCAATATTCTTATAAACTTCCTACTTTTTTCAACAGACTTTGAATCATTATCTCAAGTTGCTTCTGTCTTTGTGCTATACTTAGGCAGCTTGGTGGAAAAATAAAGTTCTGGCTCTAGAGTCAAGAGGACCTGAGTTTGAACTTGACCTCAGACATTTACTAGCTGTATGACTCTAAGCAAGTCACCTAACCACTGCCTGCCTTGGTTTCCTCATCAATGGGAATAATAATAGCACCTACCTCCCTGGGTTACTGTGAGGCTAAAAATAAATAATATGTGTAAAGTACTCTGCAAATCTTAAGGCTCTAAGCAATATGGTTTTTGTTATTATTATCATTATTGACTCTTGGCCTTAGAATTATTCCTAACTCTTATCTTCCATACCATATGCTGTTGCCCTAAAATATTTTTATACTTTCATATCCATATATCATATAAATGCGTTCATTCAGAATCAGAACACTTTAAAAATCTACACTGAATGCCAACTCCAGAAATGCTACCCATTAATGAAATGGCTGGAAAAATGCCAATATCTCAAATGATTTTAAAGAGAAGACAGGCATACTTAGAATGGAAATTTGAAAATTCTTTTTGATTTTTAACAGCACAAATTTAACCAGTAGTCTAATGAAGTAATTTTAAGATGGTGATGTCTAATTATGAATGAATACATTGGGGTCTTTTATTTGGTCAATGCACACTGTATACTGATATACACGTTATAGTAGTGAGCATAATTTCACTATTTTATGTGATACTAGAGATGTGTCTTGCTTTTATGATACATTGTTAGTCGTCTCTATGATTGCTTCAATACTGAGTCTGGAATCTAATCTCATATATTCTTGTTTGTGCTTCTAAGGTTTACCCATGGCTTAGACAATTGTGGAACACTACACTAAGAGCCCTGATGATAGGCATAGCATATAGGGCTTGAAGAGTTTCTAAGAAGACTCGAATAGACCAGTGTCTGGGTTGCCATTTTATCTTAGACACAATTGCATCAGATAGGTTGGCTAAAATTCTAATTAGTACACAATATTCTGTTTACTTTATTTGTGATGTAGAATGGTTTAGAAAATTTATCTACAACCCTGTTATGGTTGATGATATTATATTATGAAAGTCTCTGAATAGCCAAACAAGCTCAATAATGTCCATAATTCGGGATCAACATTAGTATATAGAGTCACCTCTGTCTGAAGTACATTTTAACTTCAGATAGTTGTTGCTGTTGTCCCCATGTTCTCTGGAGCTTTTATTTGTGAAAAAGAACAGGAGATGTAAGGATGACTCCTTCTAAGCAGGGGTTAACGAACTTATTTTCTTATAATTTTGGTAACAGTATTTCAACATTATGAGTTTCCACTGTAATCCTATTTTATTTCATGCATTTTAAAATATCATTTTGAGAAGAGATCAATTACACAAAGGTGGTTAAAAACTCTTTTTCTAATGTCATGATGTGAGGGACATGTTTTTAAAAAGAGCCACCGTGCTTTACAAAAAAAGTAAATGTGTATATGCCCTAAAATAAGTAATGGATACTTGTTTTTGATTTTTAATTGATTTGTTCATTTACTTATAGTTTACAAGATTCAGTTCCACAATCCCTTGAGTTTCAAATTTTCTCCCCTCCTTCCCGCTCCCCTCCCCCCATGGCAGCATGTAGTCAAGTATAGGATCTGCAAATACTTTCACATCGGACGTTAGTCTGGTTGTAAAGAAGGGTTGTAACCAATGGAATGAACAGTGAGAAAGAGGAAAGAAAACCAAACATGGAAAAGAAAGAGAGAATGTAGTTTGCTTCAGTCTCCATTTAAACTCTGTTCTTTCTAGATCTTTCTCTGAATGTAGACATCTCCTTCCATCCTGAGTCTTTTAGAGTTGTCTTATAACCTTGCATTGCTGAGAGGAGTCCAGTTTATCAAAGCTGGTTGTCACACATACGTTGTGTCTGTCATTGTGTATAACGTTCTCCTGGTTCTGCTCCATTCACTCAGCATTAGTTTATATAAGTCTCCCCACGTTATTATGAAGTCTGTCTGCTCCTCATTTCTTATAGCACAATAGTATTCGAATACATTCATGTACCACAACTTGTTTTGCCATGCCCCAATTTAGGTGCATCCCCTTAATTTCTAATTTTTTGCCACCACAAAGAGAGCTGCAATAAATATTTTTGTGCATATGGGTCTTCCTCCCACGTCTATGATCTCTTTGGGATACAATCCTAGAAGTGGTAGTAATAGATACTTACTAAGCCCTTAATATGTGCCAGGGAAATATGGGACCAATTTACTTGAACTCATTTAGAGTGGGAAATGCAGACTTTGATCAAAGTGAAAATAAATTCTCAAAGCCTCCTAAGATCCTTTGTACAGAGTGTGCAGATATGAGACCCAGATGCAAGAACATAAAGTCTCTAAGGATTTAGAGACATTTTGATCTTAAGCATGAAAGAGCTTTAGCACTATCACTATTCTCTTCTCTGTCTACTTCAGCTTCTCAGGAGCTAGCGTCACTTCCTGGGGAAAGTTGACTGAGAATGATGAAGAGAGTACTTCAAATACCACTGTCCCCAAAGTCTTAGTGCAGTTTTCAGCATTAGTAGTTTATAAGTGCACCAAGACTTTTAGACCATCCAGTTTAAAGAAGGACGCACAAAACCAATAAAGTAGAACTGAGGTTGTAAATTATGTAAGTTAAATGTAAATTATATGTGAAAATGTAACTGATGTAAATTAAATCTGCCCAATTTTTGGTGTTTTGTGAAACTTAGAAATGAAAAATAAAGCTGATGGTTACTGGTTGAGGAGTGTCACATACTGGCATTCCTAGTTCCTCCCACCCCTGGGTGTAGGAAAATGAAACAGATAAGTGAAATCAGTGAGTGGTGACCAGCCTTGAACAGTGCTCCAGATACAGAAATTCTTCCATTCCGTGAAGGTGGGAACAGATGGGTTAGAAATGTTTAGACATTTCCTACAAAGGCTCTTCATGTCAGGAGGGAGCCTTTGATTTATAGCTTACATTAATTACATCAAGCCATATTCTTCTCTGGACTAGTCAAGTACCTTTCCTTATAGAAATGGTAGCACCTTGACTAAAGGTTACTGAAATTGTATAAATACGTGATGGCTTGTTGGCCATAAAATCCCCCCACACCCACACCTTTTCTCATTTCCATTTCAAGCACTCATGAAGCATCAGTTGCAGGTCTTCTCACTCTCACTGTCATTCTTTCTAATTCATTCTCTAATAGGTATAGTCCTCATCTGTCCTCCCTCAAAGTTTCAAAGAATGGATTCTTGGCTAAAATTAGATTTTTGTTGTCTGAAGTTCCAACAATGAAATGATAAAATGGGAGCTCCTAGAGGGCATGGACTGTTTTGTTTTCTGTCTCTGTATCCCCAGTGCTGGGGATAGGTGCTTAATAAATAAATGCTTATAAAAATAAGTAATTAATAATGTTTGTCATGGATGCTTACAATGTGAGCTCCTTGAGAACAGGATTACATTCTCTGTACTTGTATCCTCAGCATCCAGCACAGTGCTTAGAACAGAACAGGTGTTTAATAAATTGGTTGTTGCAAAGAACTTCATTTGAATGATAGAGACAAGTACCCATCAAATATGTGCATCCTCAATATAAAGTTAGCACTAAAATATGTCTGTTCCCTCTCTTCTTCCCTCATGTTCCTCTCAGGCACCCTTGTTTTTCTATAGCCAAGTGCCTATGATCCTTCAAAGTTTCTGGGTTACAGATGCAGCTCATTTGGCTGTGTGAATGTAACTGGATTCCTGAGATGTTTACATACTGCAGTATACTTAATATTGTGTTTACATTTTATAGTAATTAAGGTTGTTAATATACTTTCCTAGCAACAGTACTGTAAAGTAGGTTATGCAAATATTGTCATTCCCGCTATACAGATGGGAAAACCTAAGCTCAGAGAGATTAAAAGACTTAGCCAGCAGTATATTACAGAGAAGTTGTAACCACAGTTGTAATTGTTGGATGAAGGTTTCAAACCCAAATCAAATGATTCTAAGTCCAGCATAACCTCCTACTTCTCCTTACCACCTCTCTAGAATAGAGTACTTCTATTGGAAAAATAATAACTTAAAAATTGTATTGATGTGCTTCATTTTTCACATCACCATGGTTTTGTTCAGCATTGCTCCCCCTTCCTCTCTCATAGAGCCATCCCATGCAACAAATTGTATTTTTTAAGACTAAAAAAAGAGAGAAAAAGGCACCACTGATTAATATAGCAAAACAGAAATTCTGAAAATATGTGCAACATGCAATACTTGTGGACTCATTTGGTGGGCTGAACTAAGTGTCTTTTCATCTCTTCTTTTGAACTGTGCTTGCACTTTAGAATTCTGCAAATTTCACTTTGGATTTTTGTGTATGTCTCCCTCTTCTATTTATACTTTTGTATTATGTATGTGTTATGGGAATCTGAAGATCTTCCCTGCCCCTAGGCCCTTTGCCAAAGTGGCTACGTGACTCTGAGGACCCTTGGATATTTGAAAGTATACTCTGTTCCCTAATAGGCTGAATGTGGTCACGTGGAGCCTGGGGCGCCAGGC
>CM053591.1:11219204-11279276 GCA_028646515.1 Pseudochirops corinnae
TGAATGTTTGTCTTGATTTGTAATGGAATAAACAGAGTGTTCACTATATTTTGTAATCTGAACTCTAAAGGCTGTTCACAGTAGCATTCCTTTGGGAATCTGCTGGTGCATGGCATTACAATGACCAAAAAAGGTAGAATGGGCAGTCACACTGGGAGAATGAATGAAAACAAATTGACAACCTGAGCAGGTAGTGCCTTTGACATACAAAAAAAAAACAAAAAGAGGGTTGCCAATGCTTTGTTGGACCTTCTATGATTTATTAAAGAAAGACGTAATCAAGAAGGCCAATGAGGAAGAATGCAGAGAAGGAGGAATTGTTATCTGCACTGGTGGAGGGCAGATGTCACTGATGAAATTCAAGATCTGTCTGAAGAGGGATAAAAAATTGGGTTGGAAGGATTCAAAGAGGACAAGAAGGGGGGCTAAGGAGAGAAGAACACATTGCGAATATTCATTGCCTAGTGATTAAGGGAACAATGTAATTTTCTTGTTGTTAACAGAATACCATTAGGAGGTGGTAAGTGCTTTTCAACTCCTTTTGAATTCATAAAGCATTTAACTAAATTTATGCCAGTAAGTTCCTTAGCATAAAATAGTTGTATAACAGCTTGAGGTTCGAAATGTTGCTGGCTTTAAGGAGTTCAGTTGAGTTTCTGGTTTCCTTCAGAATGACCCAGGTGGGGCTTTTAAACAAATATACCAGCTGTACTCTGCCAGCTCTGCATCACAATTGGCTCTTCAGAAATCAAAGCAAGTTTCTTGCTAAATGAGAGAGTTCTTAATAAGTTTGTTGTTGTTAGTATTTTTTATTAGTCCACAGAGTGGCAGCCATTTGCTTTGTGGTTATCAGGGAGAATCAATCCATGGAAAAGGCAAAGGGAAGGAAATGGTGAGATATGTTTTCATACAAGCCACAGGGCTGGGAGACAATTGGAAATCCTTGTCTAGTCTATTCCCTTGCTTTGCAAAGGGAGTACATGGAACCGTCTAATTTTATCCTGACTTCATGAAAGCTTTTAAGAAGTAAAAGTTACATAGGCCAACAACCTCCTTGAGCCATTGTAAGACAGGCATTTGATTAAAAAATATAAGTTGTAAAAATGCTATCTACATAATAAAATAGAAGCAGCTGCAACAGTCAAGCAAGCTGGCCACTGCATGGATGATTCATATTGCTAGGCTGAGAGTCAAGACAAAGTTAACTCAACAAGCTTCTATGAAACATTTTATGTGCCAGGCACCACATTAAATGCTAGGGATACAAAGAACAACAAAAACAAATAGTCCTTGCCCTCAAGGGACTCACGATCTAATGAGCAATACAATATGCAAACCACTGTTTACAAATGAAACATGAACAAAATAACTTGGAGATGATCTCAGAGGAAAAACTCCACTATTAAGGAACATTACTAAAGACTTCTATACAGAAGGTGGGATTTTAGCTGAGACCTGAAGGAAGCCAAGAAAGCCAGGAGGAGAAGATGAGAGAAAAAACTCCAAACATAGGGAACAGCCACTGAAAAATGCCTAGAATTGGTAGGTGGACTGTTCTATTGGAGGAACAGGAAGGAGGCCAGTATCACTCGATCCTACAGTAGGTGGAAGGGAGTAAAGATGTAAGAAGACTGGTGTCCTAGAAACACACAAATTGTTCAATTTTCAGTATGAGCATTTACACCTCCAAAATGGACAAATCCTGCAAATAAGGGCTTCATTTGATATTTTGTAGACTGTCTAGACTTCAGAAAATGATGGAGAAAATATTCATAATGGAGATTAAACCTAAAGGCTTGTTATGAATACTTTTTTTTTTTCAGAAAGCCAGTTGATATACATTTACCAGTGATGTGGATACAAAGGTGCCCTAAAGGTTGAGTTGCCCTTTCCCTGGCTTATCCTCTAAAGGTGCCCTAAAGAACAGAGGTGCCCTAAGGGTTGAGTTGCTTACTCCCTGGCACCCTAGTCTCCCCTTATCTTGAAATACCACAAAACTTCCCTTTATCCTGGACCATAAAATTCCTTGTCTCCCCCCATCCTGGGTCATAAAAATTTCCTTGTTTCCCTTATCATTCATCATCCTCATCCTGTGTCCTTATCTTGAAAGATTTATCTTGTCCCTAAATCTCCAACCCAATTTAGAAACCCTACAAAAATTACAGCATCATCCTACAGGCTGTATAGCTTTCTGTCTATATAAGTCTAGTCCTTGTCCTATAGCAATGCCTTTGTTTTAACACCTTGCTAAATTTCAGGCCCAGATGCTTTTTGTGTCAATAAAGTTCTCATTGGCTAAAGAGAAGGTCTAAGTGAATTCTTTCAAATCTGAACCAGCTCTCTCAACTCTGACCACAACACCAGCACACTCCTGGAACTTGGGTTCCAATTCAGACCCTGACACCTCCTACTTTGATAATAAGAGGCAGATTACTTCCTTTCTCTGAGACTTAAGTTTCTTCATCTGTAAAATGGGAACAATGATACTTGTTTTCTCCATTCCACAGGGGTGTTGCAAAGGAAAGCATTTTAGAGACCATAAATGCCATAACACCCTAGAAGCTTAGTCTTGAAGGGAAGTGACAGAAGATCATGAATCTAATGATGGAAATTGTTCAAACAAAATGAAATGTGGACTTCCACTCCCTTAAATGATCCTAATCTCAGAATTTCAGTAATATCCTTATATTCCTACTCTTAGATTTTTACTCTTGATTGTGTTGTATGGAACCATACCCTACATCCACCACCCATGTATTTTGCCTTTTGGGGGAGCCCAGATTGAGCTGCATCTCAGCTTTTAGTGTCCTTGATTCCTTCCTTTAGGCTTCATGGCATGACTGACAAAACAACAATAATGAAGTGACTTTCCTTGCCCAGATTTCCAAGGGCCACAGGGGTCTTATGATCAGATCTTGCTACCTTATACTGCCTTCTCCCCCTCTCCTCCTAAAACTATAAAAACTTTTGATGGGTCTCTGGTTGGGAAATTCACTGGACATTCCCAAGGGTGGCAGGTTTGCTACCCTTATCACAATTAGACATGCTTCATTCCTCAACTCATGGCTTTGATTTATTTCAGGACTTGACAGAAGTAAACAAGGAAGAGGGAGTATTCAAGAAGCAGAGTAGTACTAGGCTTGAGTATGACAAAGGACATGAACGTGAACCACAAACCACTGCCAAAGAGATTCAGAAATAAGGAAAGGAATGGCTATGGAAACAGAGAGCCAAGTCAGGGTTCCCAAGGAAGGGAAAATTCAGAGTGGGAGGGGCAAAGGCAAAAAGGGAAATGAAGGGAAGCCCCTTAAATTAGGGATGAATGCACCCCAGCTATTGTCATTGGTGTATTGGTTTTATGAGCAAATGCTGCCCCTACTGTCCCCTCACAAGCTATTCGACCAGTCACACCTGCCAGTGGTTCTAACATCATCTTAGTTTTCCTGAAAGGTAGAACCATTATCTCTTTTAGAGAGGCATAGGAGATGAGAAAGCTAACCTTAAAGCCCAGAAGACCTGGGTTCAAGGCTTGCCCCTCACATATACTAGCAAGGTGATTCTGACCAAGTCACTTAACTTCCCAATGCTTTTTGAAGACTATGAGTTGCAGAGAAGGTTCCAAATGGCATGGTAGAAGGAGTTTCCTCATCTGGGAGTTCTTTGGACCAGTGAAATCACTGGTCTAATTCCCACCTATTTTTTTAATAGATTTATAAATTCAAAATAACATAGATAGAAGGGATCTTAGATGTTATCTAGTATAAGTCTTTCATTTAGCAGAATGAAGCTCACAATTATCTAGAAGAAAGATATTGAAGGACAAATAAGACTTCAAGTTTCAAGTATGGTAAATAATCCAAAGCCAGTAGAAGAAGGGGAGACAATTGTGCTGGAATTATCTGCATACAATGATAGCTGGGAAGAACAATTAGTAAAGGCTTTTTTTGATATATGTCTATTTGTTTAAGTTGTTTTTTTTTTTTTATTTTTGTTTAGAGCTGTCCTTAAGTGGCAGTGTTAGCTTAGAAATATTTCATGGGCTTGGATTCTTGGAGTGAAATATAAGGCTTGTGATGATGCTCAAGCAGTCTCATAACATTACTTATGAAATACAAACACATTTTAAACTACACATGACTTCGAATGATCTGTAGATCATTAGTAAAATAAATGTCAATTGGGGGAAGGAAGGAAGGATACTGAGAAAGATCATAGTTTATATTATCATCCATCTAGAATTGGAAAAGAGCTTAGAGGTGTTCTAGTCCAATCTGTTCATTTTAAAGATAAGGACACTCATGAACAAAGTCACAGAGATCATAAGTACCAGAGTTCAGATTCAAATTCAGGTCCTATGATTGTAAGAAGTTCTTCCTACCATTGAACTGCAATCAATTTGTTAATTGTTTTTGCCATGGATATTAGTCTACAGTATTTCCTTGGCAGATCTTTTTTTTTTTTTAAATAATTTCACCTATGAGGACAAGTGTCCTATTTTAGTCTGAAAAACTTTTAGAAATATACTACAGAGTCTTAGGATTAAATGAGACCTTTTATATCTCACAGCATTTTGATGCTTGAACTTTCACATTTTGCTTTGACTGAAAATGTTGACAACTATTTGATAATTATCACAAGTAAGTTTTAAGTGAGATTCAAAAGAAAGATAAAATGATATTTTTTCACATATGAAATGGAAAGTCAGGGTCTTTGTGCTAAATGTATCTTAAAATTTGAATGTTAAAATATAATAAGGCTTTTATTGTTAAAAACTTAAATGACCATTGACCTCTGAAAGCCCAACAGAAATATGGGGTACAGCAGTCTTGTAGCCCAGAAAGCTTAGGGAACTAACAGGAAAGGCCACTCTCACTCTGGGAAGGGGAAGCAGCACAGGATAGGAGGCATCCCAGCAAGCCCCACCTCAGCAAACTAGGGGGAGATCCTGAGCCTCCAGGGGGGTGGAGCAGGCAAGTGATAACACCAGAACCTCCTCCTGGCCTCCCAAGTGCCTCAGAACAGGCAGGGGTAGCAGCAAATACCAACTTGGAAAATTACCATGTATGGCAGTGTTCTCCAGCAGACAGATCTTCTACTGCTTCAGCACAACTCCAGGCAGCAGGCAGCCATCTTCAAGCAGCTAAACATTCAAGTGCAAAGCCCCTGATGGGCAGAAGTCCCCCAGGGGCCAGACTACATACCCCACCCTGAGAGTTCCAGTATTGCTGATCCCAGCTCAGCTCCAGGTAAGCTGCCAGACCCCTAGAGCCTCTAGCTGCCAGTACCTGATGGTCCAGCACACAAAACCAGTAATCAGGTCCCAGGTAGAAGCACAAGAAGCTTGGGTCAGTGCCCCCTGTGCTCCAGAAGGAGAGCTCAACTCTAAAACCCAGGAATTAGGCAAACACTATAAGCAAAAAGCAGAATTGGACAATGACCATAGATTCTTATTAGAGAAGGGGAAGATCAAGGCACAAATGCAGAAGAGGACAACATTGTCTATATACCCACATCTTAAGTCTCAAAGGGGAATATGAACTGGTCCCAAGCCCAAAAAGCCTTCTTGGAAGAGTGCAAAAAAAGATTTTAAAAGTCAACTAAGAGAGATAGAAGAAAAATTGGGAAAAGAAATGAGAGATGTGAAAAGAGAATAAATAGCTTGAAAAAGAAAGGCAAAAATTGACTGTAGAAAACAAGTCCTGAAGAAGTAGAATTAGCCAAATGATAAAGGAGGCACAAAACTCACTGAAGAGAAGTTCCTTAAAAAGTAAAAGGAAATGCAAAATCTAACAGAAGAAAACAATTCCTTAGAAATTGGAATTGGGCCAGTGGAAGTTAATGGGTTATTGAGATATCAAGAACCTATAAGATAACAAGAAACAGTGAAATAGAAACAATAGAATGAAAAAAAGAAGAAAACATAAAATATCTCATTGGGAAAACAACTGACCTGGAAAATAGATCCAGGAGAGACTTTAAAAATTATTGGTCTACTTGAAAACCATGGCAAAAAAAAAAAAACTGCACTGAGGTCATGGAACCAGAAGGTAAAATGGTCATTGAAAGAATATGCCCAATCAACTCCTAAAAGAGATCCTCCCAAATTGAAAATACCAAGGAATATCATAGCCAAATTCCAAAATTACAAGGTCAAAGAGAAACTATTGCATGCAGCCAAAAAAAAAAAACATTTTAAATATCATGGAACTACAGTCAGGATTATGAAGGACCTTGCAGTTTCTACATTAAAAGATTGGAGGGAATGGAATATAATATTCCATAAGGCAAAAGAGCTTGGATGACAACCAAGGATCAACTACCCAGTGAAACAGAGCATAATCATTCAAGGAATGAGATGGACATTCAATAAAATAAGGGACTTCCAAACCTTTGTGATGAAAAGACCAGAACTTAGAAAATTTGATCTTCAAATATAAGACTCAAATATAAGGAGCAAAAAAAAGTAAACAGGAAAGAAAAAAACAAAAACATGTTAATAATAATGGCAAACTGTTTACATCCCTACAAGGGAAGTTGAAAGGGATATACATAGATAGAGGGCATGGATATGTGATTTGACTTTGATGTGATGATAAAAGATCTAATTAAGTGATGAAAAGGGATTGTACTGGGAGAAGAGGAAAGTAGGAGGAAGACAAGGGTCTGCCTTTTAACATGAAAAGGCAAAAAAAACCCCATTACAATAGAGGGAAAGACGAGAGTGAGATGAGCATTGTTTGAACCTTACTATCATCAGATTTGACTTCAAGAAGGAATAACATAATCGGTTAGGTATAGAAATTTAATTTACCCTAGGAAGTAGAAAGGGAAAAGGGAAAGGGAGGGTGTGGATAGAAGGAAGGGAAGAAGGAGTAAGGGTAAAGGGGAAGATAAGGGAGAGGGCTAATAGAAGGGAGGGCAGACTGAAGGAGGTGGTGGTCAAAAGCAAAACTCTAGTGAGGAAGGAAAAGGAGAAAGGAGAGAGAAAAGCAAAAATGGGAGAAAATAAGATGGAGAAAAAGACACAGATAGTAATCATAACTGTGAATGTGAATGGGATGAACTCTCCCATAAAATGGAAGAGGAGAGCAGAGTAGATTAAGAATTATAGTTCTACAATACGCTGTTTACAAGAAACACATTTGAAGCAGGAGAATACACACAGAGAAAAGGTAAAAGGTCAGAACAAAACATATTATGCTTCAACTGAAGTAAAAAATGCAGAGGTACTAATCTTGATCTCAGACAAAGCAAAAGCAAAAATAGATCTAATTAAAAAGAGATAAGGAAGAAAACTACATCCTGCTAAAAGATATCATAGACAATGATGGAGTATCAGTACTAAATATATATATGAATCAAAATTCTTAGAGAAGTTAAGAGAGTTACAGGAAGAAATAGATAACAAAACTATTCTAGTGGAAGACCTCAACCTCCCCCTCTGAGAACTAGATAAATCTAACCAAAAAATAAACAAGAAAGAAGTTTAGGAGATGAACAGAATTTTAGAAAATTTAGATATGGTTGATCTCTGGAAAAAAAAATGAATAGGGATAGAAAGGCTTATATCTTTTTCTCAGCCATACATGGCACCTACACAAAAACTGACTATGTTTTAGGGCATAAAAACCTCACGATTCAATGCAGAAAGGCAGAAATATTAAATGCATCTTTTTCAGATCATGATGCAATAAAAATTACATGTAATAAAGGGCCATGGAAGGACAGACTAAAAATTAATTAGAAACTTAATAATGAAATCCCAAAGACTGAGTGGGTCAAACAAATCATAAAAACAATCAATAACTGCATCCAAGAGAATGATAATAATGAGACAACATACCAAAACTATATGCAGGGATGCAGGGAAAACAGTTCTTAGGGGAAGTTTTATATCCATAAATGTTTCCATGAATAAAAAAAGAGAAAGAAGATATCAATAAATTGGTCATGTAACTAAAAAAGCTAAACAAACAAATTAAAAATTGCCAACTAAACAGCAAATTAGAAATTCTGAAAACTAAAGGAGAGTTTCGTAAAATTGAAATTAAGAAGACTACTGAAATAATGAATAAAACTAAGATCTGGTTTTATGAAAAAATGAATAAAATAGATAAATCTTTAGTTAATGTGATTTTTAAAAGAGAAGAAAACTACATTACCAGCATCAAAAATGAAAAGGGTGAATTCACCACCAATGAAAAGGAAATCAAAATAATATTTTGCTATTTTACACAATTTTTTGCCAACAAATTGACAATTTTAGTGAAATGGATGAATATTTACAAAAACATAAATTGCCCAGATTAACAGAAGAAATAAAATACTTAAGCAACCTCATTTCAGAAAAAGAAATTGAACAAGCTATCAATGAACTCCCTAAGAAAAAATTGCCAGGGCCAGGTGCATTTACAAGTGAATTCCATCAAACATTTAAAGAACAACTAATTTCAATACTGTATAAACTATTTGGAAAAATAGGCAAAGAAGGAGTTCTGCCAAACTCTTTCTATGATACAGCTACTGTGCTGATACCTAATCCAGGAAGAGCTAAAACAGAAAAAGAAAATTATAGACCAATTTCCCTAATGAATATAGAAGCAAAAATTTAAATAAAATATTAGCAAAGAGATTACAGAAATTTATCTAAAGGATAATAAACTATGACCAGGTAGGATTAATATCAGGAATGCAGGACTGGTTGAATACCAGGGAAACTATCAGCATAATTGACCATATCAGCAACAAAACTAACAGAAATCACATGATTATCTCAATAAATGCAGAAAAAGCATTTGACAAAATACAACGCCCATTGCAATTAAAAAACACTAGAGAGCATAAGAATGAATGGAGTCTTCCTTAGAATGATAGATAATATCTATCTAAAATCACCAACAAGCATTAGATGTAATGGGGATAAGCTAGAAGCATTTCCAATAAGATTAGAGGTGAAACAAAGATGCACATTATGTACTAGAAATGTTAGCTTTAGCAATAAGAGAAGAAAAAAATTGAAGGAATTAAACTAGAAAATGAGGAAACAAAGTTATCACTCTTGCAGATGACATGATGATATTTACTTAGAGAATCAAGTAAAAAAAAGTTATTTGAAATAATAAACAAATTTAGCAAAGTTGCAGGATACAAAATAAACCCACATAAAATCATCAGCATTTCTATATATAACTAAGAAAGCCCAACAGCAAGAGATAGAAAGAGAAATTTCATTTAAAGTTATTGTAGGTATTATAAAAACTTGGGAGTCTACCTGCCAAAACAAATCCAGGAACTATATAAATACAATTACACAACAGTTCACACAAATAAAATTAAGATCTAAACAATTAGAAAAATATCAGTTGTTTATGGGTAGGCTGAGCTAATATGATAAAAATAACAATTCTACCCAAATTAAATTACTTATTCAGTGCTATACCAATCAAACTACCAAAAAATTATTTTATAGAGCTAGAAAAAACAATAACAAAATTCATCTTGAAAACCAAAAGGTCCAGTATATCAAGGGAATTAATGAAAAGAAATGCTAGGGAAGGTGGCCTAGCCATACCAGATCTTAAATTGTATTATAAAGCATCAATCATCAAAACTACTTGGTACTGGCTAAGAAATAGAATTGTGGATGAGTTGAATAGGTTAGGAATACCAGACACAACAGTCAATGACTATAGAAAAATACTATTTGATAAACCCCAAAACTCCAGCTTTTGGCATAAGAGCTCACTATTTAACAAAAACTGCTGGGAAAAGTGGAAAATAGTATAGCAGAATCTAGGCATAGACAAATATTTTATACTCTATAGCAAGGTAAAGTCAAAATGGGTACATGATTTAGATACAAAGACTGATAATATAATCAAGTTAGGAGAGCAAGGAATATTTTACCTGTCAGATCTATGGAGAAAAGAAGAATTTTCCAAATTTTTTTTGGAAAAACTACTTTTACAGTCAGTGTCTCTGATAAAGTTCTCATTTCTAAAATATATAGAGAATTGAGTTGAATTTTTAAGAGTGTAAATAATTCCCCAATTGATAAATGGTCAATGGATATGAACAGGCAGTTTTCAGAGGAAAAAAAAATAGAGCTATCCATAGTCATATAAAGAAAATACTTTAAATCACTATTGATTAGAGAAATGCAAATCAAAATGACTCTGAGATACCACATCACACCTATCAGATTGGCTAACATGACAAAAGAAGAAAATGGTAAATGTTGGAGGAGATGTGGGAATATTGGAACACTAATGCATTGTTGGTGGAGTTTTTAATTGATCCAACCATTCTGGAGAGCTATTTGGAACAATTCCCAATGGGCTATAAAATAGTGCATACCCTTTGAACCAGCAATATCACTTCTAGATCTGTATCCCAAAGAGATCATAAAAAAGGGAAAAGGACCCACATGTACAAAAGTATTTATATCAGCAATTTTTGTAGTGGCAAAGAACTGGAAATTGAGGATATGTCCATCAATTGGGGAATGACTGTACAAGTTGTGATGAATTAATGTAATGGAATACTATTGTGCTATAAAAAATGATGAACAGGCAGACTTCAGAAAAACTGGAAAGACTCATATTAACTGATGCTGGGTGAAGTGAGCAGAATCAGGAGAACATTGTACACTGTTACAGCCACAGTGTGTGATGATTGATTTTGGTGGACTTAGCCCTTTTCAGCAATGCAAAGACCTAAAACAATTATAAAGACCTCATGATAGAAAATGCCATCCAAATCTAGAGAAAGAACTGTGGAGTCTGAATGCAGAGCAAAGCAGGCTATTTTCTTTTTTGTTTCATCTTTCTTTCTCATGGTTTCTCCCATTCATTATAATTCTGTTATTCAACATGACTAATGTGAAAATGTGTTTAATTGGAATGTATATGTAGAGCCTATATCATATTGCATGCTGTTTGGGGACAGGAGGAGGCAAGGATGGGAAAAAAATTGAAAACTTATAGAAGTGAATGTTGAAAACTAAAAATAAATAAACTAACAAAAGAAAATAAAAAAGAAATGATAAGCAGGTAGACTTCAGAAAAACCTGGAAAGACTTATATGAACTGATGTAGAGTGAAATGAACAGAACCAGGAGAACACTGTACATGGTAACAGCCAAAGTCTGTGATGAATAACCTTGACATATTTAGCCTTTCTTAGCAATGTAAGAATTTAAGACAACTCCAAAAGACTTGTTGATGGAAAATGCTATTCACATCCAGGGAAAGATCTTTGGATTCTGAACACAGATGGAAACATACTATTTGCTCTCCTTTTCCTTTGTTCCTTTGTTTTGTTTCTTCTTTCTTGTGCTTCCTCCTGTTAGTTCTAACTCTTCTTTACATCATGACTAATGTGGAAATATGTTTAATATGAATATATAAGTAGAAACTACATCAAATTGCATGCCATCTTGAGGAACGGGGAAGGAGAAGATGGGGAAGAAAATTCAAAAATTAAAATCTTATGGAAGTGAATTTAAAAACTAAAAATAAATAAATCATTTTTAAAAATTTACGTGACCTAATGTTCTGAAAAGTGGCAGCTATATAGTTCACTGGATAGAGTGCTGGGCCTAGAGTCAGGAAGATCTGAGTTCAAATATAGTTTCCTGCACTTACTATCTGTGTGACACTGGGCAAATCACTTCTCTGTTTGCCTTAGATCCACCAGAGACGGAAATGGCTGACCATTCCAGTATCTTTGCTAAGAAAAAGTTGTCATAAAAAGGTAGAAACAACAACAATGTTCTGAAAATAGAAAGAGAAGCCTGTCTTAGCAGCATAAAAGTCACTCACTCATGGAATTTTTCATCATGATCAAATTTAGTCTTAAAATTAGTATTATTTCTATTCCATAATTGTCTCTTAATTTTAGACAAAAGTAGAGTCAATGAATTTTAATGATTCTTGTTGTTCATTCTTCATTCTCAAAGACCAATGACATGTCTTGACTTGCTAATGAATTGGATTTAAGTGAGACAGAGCTGGTTCAAAGTCTACAGTGGCCATGCTTTCCAAACCAAAAATAAGGACAAATATGGTCTGACAAAGGTCCTTCCTTTCACAAAATCTCATAACAAATTTACCTTTGAAACACGAGTTAAGTAAAATAATGTATTTGCCCACAGATTAGCTCATGCTGAGTGTCTTAATTTTGCAAATGAGGAAAATGAGTCCCAGAAAAATAAATAGCATGGTATAGCAGGAAGAATACTAAGTTTAACATCAGAGAACCTGAATCCCAATCTCATTCTACCACTTATTACCTGTGTGACCTTTGAAGCATGATTTATCTGCACTGGATCCCAGTTTCTTCATCTGTAATTAGAAAAGCTGGACTGTATGACCTCAAGTCACTTCCAACTCAAAATCTTAAACTCCTCTAAATTATTTGTCCTTCCTAGACCTGTGTTGTCATCTGTAAAATGAAAGAGTTTTACTAAATGACCTGAGATGTCACTTCCAAATCTGCATCTATGGACCTAAGTTACTTGCTGTGGCAAAGTTCACACAGGTACTTATAGCAGTACTACTAGCTTTACAACCTAGATCCCCTGATTTATGAGTATGGGATTCTAGAGAGGTTTCCAGGGGGAAGAGAATAAAGCTTCTGTATTCTTGATGGTCAATCCTCTATGTCTAGAATTGAAATAGAAGATCTTAGAGCAGGAAGGACCTCAAAAAATCAGCCAGTCCTGCACGTTGACTTTCAGATCAGTTACTATTACCCTCATTTTACAAACATTCGATTGGTGTTGTTGTTGAGTCATTTCAGTTGTGTCTGACTGTTTATGAACCCATTTGGGGTTTTCTTGGCAAAGATACTGCAGGGGTGTGCCATTTCCTTCTCCAGCTAATTATATGGATGAGAAAACTGAGGCAAACAGGGTTAAGTAACTTGCCCCAGGTTCACATAGCTAGTAAGTATCTGAGGCCAGATTTGAACTCAGGAGAATGAGTCTTCCTGACTCGTCTAGCACATTACCCACTGTGCCACCTGCCAGTCCAGTTGATTCAACCACAGTCAAATATCTACTAAGTGCAAAGGGGTGAAATTAAGGGGCAGTGAAGGAGAAAAGTTAATACAGTGCTGGGCCTGATCTGAGTTCAAATGTGATCTGACACTTACTATGTGACCCTTTAATGACATGACACTTTAACCCCTATTTGCCTCAGTTCCTCATCGGTAAAAGGAAAATACATTGGAGAAGGAAATGGCAAACCATTCCAGTATCTTTGCTAAGAAACCTCTATGGACAAGTTCATTGGGTCATGAAGAGTTAGGCATGACTAAACAACAGTAACAACTAAGAGGTGAAATAAAAGTCCAGATCTCTTGCCTTCTAGCCTAGTGGTCTTTCTTCTACACCATCCAACCTCTCTTACTTAGACAAGTCAGTTTTGTTTTGTTGTAGAGCCAGAATGGATCTGAGAAAGAGCTTTGCACAATGCTTTCATTTTTATAGATTTATATGTAGCTCTAACCTACTAGTTCTTCACTCTTAAGAAAATCAGTTGATCAAAGCACCATGATGCCACCATAACAAGTATAGAAGTATCATCATAGGATCCTAGATTTAGAGGAAGAAAGGACATTAAAGGACAGTAAGTCCATGCTTTTCATTTTACAAATGGGGAAACTGAGGCAGACAGAAGTTAAGTGACTTGCCCAGTGTAACAGCAGTAAGTATAAGAGGCAGGATTTAAACCCAGGTGTTTCTGATTCCAAGTTTAGCACTATGTCCACTATACCACATTACCTCTTTCAATCAGGGCACTACTGTTCTTTAGCAGCCATCTCCACTTGTCCTGATCTGTATCTCACCACCGGACCCAGATGGCTCTGGAGGAGAAAGTGAGGCTGGTGACTTTGCATAGACCTGCCTCACTTAAATCCAATTTACTTTCAAGTTATGGCTTCACCTTCCTGATGTCATGGTCCTCTTTGAGAATGAAGGATAGACAACAATTATTCATTTCCCCTAACGGCATTCATATCAGCCAGTTTATGTACTAAGGCAAGAAAACTCAGATTATAAATTATTGTTTATTGTTGTTGTTACTTAAAAGACTGGATATCCCTATCTCTCCCAGGCCAAAAGTGCAGTGGTTATTCATGGGCCCAATTTCATTATAGATCAGCACAAGAGCTTTGAAATTTTTTTCCATTTCTGACCTGGGCTGCTCCTCTTTAGGCAACCAATACCAGAGACCCACCATATTAACGCAAACTTAGTATGGACAACCCACCAGCTTAGCCCCCTACAGCTAAGAACTTCCAAGCTCAAGAAATCTACCAATCTCAGGCTTCCTGTTAGCTAGGATTATAGTTATATACCAATATGTCCAGCCTAAGAAATCTCAGATTAACATTGGCAAAGCCCTCCTTGACACAATACTTAAAAATTATGATTGTGTGGTGCCTAGAGAAAAGCCAAGCAACGTTTTTGCTGCAACTGGAAACTATTGCATAGTGATTTTGTCTGGTCCTAAACCCTTCCATCACCACCACTACCAAAAAAAAAAAAAAACCCTCAGATGAAACAACCTTCAGGCCCTAAGAAAGTTATTCCTTTTGCAAGTAGATCTGTGATTCACATTGTTTCCATTGATAAACCTATCCTAAAGTCAGGTCTCACAAAGCCAAGAAGAAAGACCCTTCCTGTGTCTTCAATGTGTTCAAGAACCCTGTGAAATATTCCTTTGGAGGAGATAATCACCAGTATATTGGCAAAACATCTACCATTCAGAGAGACGCCTCAGCTGGAAACAGGTTCAGCCTCAATGCTGTTCAATACACCACTTGGCTCCAGCAGTAACAAGACTATACAGGGAGAGATCTAGGGTCCAGAATCCTAACAATAAAAATTACTTTGAAAAAAGGGTTATTAATAAGAAAAATGGTGAATACTTAAGATGGAATTATATGATTACTATATAGTACTCAAAGTTTACTGAAAATAAGTGAATAAGGGATTACACTCCACAAGAATTTACTCAGTCTCTGTGAATGTGACCCTGTATTCTGAAAGAGTAGATGTCAATAGAACAAAAGCATTGCCAGGCTCTACTAAGATGAGAAGGCTTGGAGTACAGTCCTGACATAACACATAACATGACAGAATGGCATGGCATTACATGATAGTACAACATGCCAAAATATAATATATAATATGATATAGCATGATGTAACATGATGTGGCATGTCTTGGACTGGAAATGCCATTGACATGGCATAATACATAACATGCCACAGCCATGACATAGACATGACATAGACATGATAAGACATAATATATAGCATAACATAGGATGGCATGACATGATGCAGCATGACAAAATGCATGACATTAATGAGATGGAGTGACATGATATAACACGACACAAACATGACATAGCATGGCCTAAACACACTGTATGGCATGACACAACATGAAAACATAACATAGACAAACCATAATGTGTAACATGAGAGACGTGCCATAAACATGGTGGACATGACACAGACATGTCATTGACATGTCACTGACATGACAAACCATAACCTATAACATGAAGTGCCATGAACTGACATGATATAACTTTATGTGGACATGATATAGACATGGCCTAGCATGACATAGATATATCATTGGCATGGTACTGACATGGCATTGGCATGTCATAATGTGACAAGACACAACATATAACATGATACCATGGCTGGCATCACATAGATATGACATGAACTGACATGGTATAAAATGACATGGGCATGCCCTAGCTTGACGTAGGTATGGCATTGTCATGACATGGCAAGGCATAACATTGCATAGCATGGCACTTACATGACATTTACATGACATGACATAGACATGATGTGAGGGAAACAGTTATTAGAAACCAATGATTTGGAGAGATCCAGAGTTTCCCCCTTTCTCTAAAGTCCTGACTTAAAAGTTTGGTCTCCTGAAGGCCTTTCCTGATAGTGAGATAGGGCTACCTTTCCTGTTCAGACTCTACCCAGGTAGAGAAACTATGGTGTTTGGTTCAGTTTTGGGTGGGGCATAAATTCTTTGAATAGATTGTCCAAGACTGGGGGTGATCTTAGTATTGAGAAAGTCTCTTTGTCCAAGGGTGACATGATACCTTCTCAGCTTTTCATTATAATATTCATTCATTACTTGCTAACCAATCAGGGTTGAGTCCCAGCCTAGGGAATACCTACTCTTCAAAGGGTATATAAACTGTGAGCCTATTGCCATGATCGTCTTTTCGTTTAAGAGGGATGGCCAAAAGTCCTTCCTTTTGTTTATAACATGCTGGATTTATAAATAAAATGATTAAATTACCCAGAAACTATGTTTCTTGAACCTTTTTAATCACCACACCTGAAAAGTTTGAAAGACAACTTAAGTTCTTTATGGCTTCTAGCTCACTACCGATATCAATTGAGGACAGGGAAAAAAAGGGGTAAAAATAGAAATGACATTCAAGAAATTATGACATTTTCTTCCCATAATTCAGCTGATCATGATAGGCATCCTTTCTCCTTATCTAACCAAAAGAATTAAATTCATTATTTTCTTCTTTCAAACTCTTGCTAGCTCGACCTATTAGTCAATGTGATTTTTTTTCTCCTGGTAATGGTGTCATTAAAGGTATGGAGAGGTATGGAATGCTCTTGGGTACTCTTATCCCCTCTATTGAATGGGAATAATTTTGAAAACTCACTCTGATGTGCAAATCTTATGTGGGAGATACATCCTGTTTCAATTTGCCAGTGGGCAAGCAAGTAGGCAGGAAGCAATATATAATGGGTAAGGAATTGGTCCAGGCTTTTGAAAGTTGGAGTGATATGTAGTCCCAGTTGATGAAAATGCAAATATGGTCAAGGGTGCCTGAGGAATAAACAGGGCTTTTGGAGAATGTTGATTGGCAGTGAATAGTTGGTAAAGTCATAGAAGCTGTCAAAGATGAGGAAATGGAAATCACTAATCCTGGTTATAAAAATCAGCCTTGAGAAGCTGTGGTATTCCATAAGCCATATATAATGTTTCATTCTCTCTCATTTTTTCAACTCTTAGAAAAATGACTTTTAAAAAGTAAAGCAATATGGGCAGCCTTCACTCTTTCCAGGAAATACACATCTCATAATCCTACTTGTGGCTTTTTTACTTTTAACTCCATCCACATTTGGAAAGCTATCTATTCTGTAGGGAAGGTTCTATTTGAACAAACTCATGGGATTTTGAATCACTTTGTTGTGGCAGAATTCTGTTATAACATATCTTGTAATGTACAGATATTACATTCCAAGTGCTCAGGACTGAAAACTCTGCAGCTGATGGCAAGGCTCCAGAGTAATCAGACAAACCAAATGAAATCCTTTCAGCCCAGGAGGGGTAAAGAAAAGGAGAGCAATATAGGATCTAGATTCAGAGGATCAGTACAGCTCAGTTACCTATTAGAAGACACAGATTCAGTCACTTAAACTCTCTCACCTTGGGCAAGCCACTTGATCATTCATAAAATCCATTGTACAAATAGGGGATAGAGGCCATCTAGTCTCCAAACTTTAATTTTATAGTTGAGTAAAATGAGGCACAGGGAGCTTACATGATTTGCCCAAGAACACAGAGGCAGTAGGCTTCAAAGACAGCATTAGAATCTAGTTTTTTCCTACTCTTTTCACAATAACTGGCATTCTATAGTTTCCTCATCTATAGTTAATCAATTATTTAGCTGGTTATATAGCAGGCATTGTGCTAAATGCTAAAAATATAAAGCCACTAGAGCCATGATCAGTCTATGCTTGAGGAAAATCACTTTGGCAGCTGAGTGTAAGGTGGACCAAATTGGGTTTCTTAATCTGGAGGTCCAAGGATTCATGGATAGATTTCAGGAGGACTGTGAACTTGGGTGGAAAAATATACTTTTTTTTTTTTACTAACTTTTAACTAAAATGCAGCATTTTCTTCAATTATGATGTTTTTAAAAATTATTCTGAGAAGAGGACCATAAACTTAATAAGAATATCAAAGGAGTCTGTGAGATAAAAACATAAAAGAAACTGTCAATGGGTTAATTAGAGATGGATTGGAATAAATTATCTCTAAAGTCTCTTCCAATTCTAAAATCCTCTCATCCTATGATCCTCTTCCATCATCCAAACATTTGTTTCCTTTTGTAAATTCATGAATATTTTGGTACATTCTTTTGGGAGTTTTGAATGGTTTTTTCTGCCAGACAATAGTTGGTTTAGTTGAGGTGGAGAGGGAGAAATGGAACTATATGGGAGCAGAAGCAAATAGCACCTAGGTTTAGCTTAGCCATTATCTCCATCTCTTTATCTCTTCTCTTATCTCCCTTCCTGATCTCAAGATAAATAATATGCAGCCAAAAATTGTCTTTATAGGAAAGGATTATTAATTCATTAATATTATATATGTATATATATATATATGTTATACATATATATAATTATTCATTATAGGAAGGGTCATTATCCTGCAATCTCCATTCTTCAAATCCCATGACCTTTGTAACCAATCTACCAGAGCCGTGAATACTTGCTCATCCCTTAGAGATTCTCCTTCCCAACTACCACCCCACTTCCAATTGAATTTTCCCCCAGGTACTAGAATTCCTGGCTACAATTAACCATTGAAGAGGGCTTAGAGAAGACCACATGTCGTAGGTAATTACATACAGGAGAAGAGAATATAAGATACCCCTTCTGTAGTATATATGCAGAGGCTGGTTGTCAGACATTAAAATCTATAAAATGTTTTTTTTTTCTTAGAACACTCCTTTAGGTAGATAGTCTAGAATAGTTGTACCCCCTTTTAGAAATGAGAAAACAAAAGCCTTGGGAGGTGATATGACTTACTCAGGTTCACAAAGATAATAATCACCTGAGACAAAATTTGAAACCAGGCCTCCTAAATTCTATGCCCAACATTCTATCCATTTTACCACACTGCCTTTTGCTTATGGATAAATTGGTCTGGTCAATTATTTCTATTGGAAATTTATGGTTGAAAAAAATATGGCAAGCTTCTCCTAAAAACGATCTGTTCAATTGAGTGAACCAGGAACCTTTGCTGCCAAAGAGTTGGAAACATGTTCTCCTAGGTCATTTTTAAGAGTCAGTGCTTTTTCTTAAACAACTTGCCCATTCAGCCTTGGTTCCAAGGAACAGAGCTTCATCTTAGTGTTTTCTCCTTAGGTTAGAAATCATAAGTGAAGCCTCACTGGGGGGTTTGATGAGGGACTTGAAGAGTTAGTAATTATTGATCAGTTGAAAAGGAAAACTGTTCTCATAAAGATAACCTCTAAATAACCTAGTTGTTACTTAGAATAAAAAGAATGGTAGCTGACATTTATGTAGCTTTTTAATGTTTACAAAGCATTTTAAATAATGTTATCTCATTTTATCCTCATAATACCCTGTGTGGTAGGTGTATTACTATCCCTGTTTTACTGATAAGAAAAATGAGGGGCTTCCAAGTCACCTGAGTGTATCAGCAATGTTATGGGAATCTGAAGATCTTCCCTGCCCCCAGACCCTTTGCTTAATGGATTAAGTGGCTGTGAGAACCTTCCCCTATTTGAAAGTATACTCTGCCCCCTAATAGGCTGAATGTGGTCACATGGAGCCTGTGGCGGGAGGCTTGTTCTTCAGGAATGCCCACACCTTATTACTTTGTTATTGGGCAGTGGGTCAAGAGGGCTGTGACATTCTCTGAGCCAGGAGAAGGCTATATATACGCCCTGATGGGAGGATTTGCTTTGGGGCTCACTTTGAGAAGAGGTGTGTGATTTGGCCAGAAGAGACTCTGGGTAGCCACTGAGCCCCCTGGCCTTGAAAAACCCAAATGTCAGTGCTTCCCTCTGGGGAAATTAACTAGGTATGGATGTAATGGTCAGACGACTGGAAGCCCATCTGCTGATCTGTTTTTCTGTCTGCTTGTAACTTCTGCTTGTTAACTTGTGTTTGTAACTTCTGTTTGTATTCTCTGAAGTTCAGGGTGCCGACTTTTCCCCCTGAACTAGGTAAATGATATGCTTGATTAAAGTAAGATTGTTAACCCATTTTGAGTTGCTTTCCTTTAGAAAAGCAGATCTAACAACCTGTGCTAGCAGCCATCCTGGGTATGCCAGGGTGCTTGCTGATACACTGAGCAACAAAATGGAGGACTAGACATTTTCCCTGATCCCCACAACTTGTCAAACCTCTCCAAAACAGAAATTGTGCATTGAACAAAAAGCAACTTCAGTTATCTCCATGGTCTAGGAAACCCAGAGTGCAAAAGAAGGTTTAAAAAATGAACTGATGCTCATTGACCCTGAGCTCACTGAGCACTCTCACCCACTTCCCACATCATTGTCAGTGAGGCTGCACTAGCAGAATCTGGGACCCAACATAGTGGTTGGGGCTTGCAACAAAACTTGGTCTCATACTCTGGTCTCCACTCTTTTTCCAGCACTAAGAACTCAGCACCAGACTGTTGGAGTTTGCTTGGGCAGTGCAGCCAGCCAGCACAATAGGCAACTGCCCTAAGGAACAAAAGTCTGATGGGGGCCACAACTCCAAAAAAAATGGCAGGTGAAAGTTCCAGAGCAAGGGCAGAAAACCCATAATATCAGCATGACAGCTCTCTCAATTGCCCAGGGGGAATGGGACAGGACACGGAAACAGAACACTGTGGGTGAGGGTGAGGGTGAGGATGAGGGTGAGGGTGAGGAGCAGTGTTCAACACTCTGCTAAGCCTGAGGGAAAGAGCACAACATCTAGCAGTGATCAGTTCTGACTCCCCCAAAATCATTAGACATAGAGACCTAAACTGATGAATCATTAATTGCCCAGTATGGGAGGATGCTTTGAGATTCAGTCCTGAAGGAGGATGCTGTGATGCTTTGAAATCTGGTCCCAAGAGGGAAACACCATCAGAGGGCAGTGAGAAAGTAATTAGTAAAAATAAGGGAGAAAAGATTGAAATTACAAAAAAAAAATCATAACAGGGGAAAAACAAATCTAAGAGATGGAGGAAAAAAATTAATTCATAATTTTAAATGTGAATGGATTAAGAAATCCAATAAAATGGAAAACAAAACTTTACATACATTGCTTGCAAGGAACACTTCTAAAAAACAAACACACGTGCAAAATGAACCTGAAGGAATAAAAAAAAAATTGTCTACATCCATCAAGTGAATCAAAAAAAGCAGAAGTTGTGATCATGCTATCTGACAAAGCAAAAACGAACATTCACAAAATAAAAACTGATAACCAAGGAAACTATATTATACTAAAAGGAACCAGACAAAACAAATCAATATCTGTAATAAATTTATATACTCCAAGTTACTTAGTACCCAAATTCATGAATGAGCTACAAGAAGACATAAACACACTAGCAACAGAAATTTCAATATCTCTCAGTTTTGATTAAGTTTAACAGAAAGATAAACAAGAAAAAAAATGGAACTAAATAAAAGAAACATGAATTAATAGACAATGTCTTCTCAACAGGTCAGTAAAATATAAACATATTTTTCAGCAACATATGGAACTTTTACCAAAAAATTGACCAAGTATTAAGGAACAGAGATATTGCAAACAAATGTGAAAAGACAGATACTGTTAATATATCCTTTACAGACCATAACAATAAAAAGGAAAACTGGTTCCAAGACCATAAACAAAAGATACAGACCCAAATGGAAACTTAACAATGAAATCTTAAATAATGAGTGGGTCAAAGCACACATAATAAAAAGAATAGCCATATATATAAAAATTACAATGATGAAACCACATGCTAAAATTTCTGGTATGTAGCAAAAGCAACCCATTAGGGAAAATCATATTCTTACAAACATATATTAAGAAAAATAGTATTAATGAACTAAATATGCATTTAAAAAATTAGAAAGCCAACACATAAAAATTTAGAAAGCTAACATATAGACATATAGCAAAAAAGAGAAGAGATATTAAAAATGAGAGGGAAAATAGATTGGAAACAAAAATATAGAAATGATTAGTAAAACAAAAAGCTGGTTTTTTGAAAAAAACTGACAAAATTGATAAACTCAGCTAATCAGATTAAACATGAGAGAGCAGACAACCAAATCAATAAAAGAGCAAATGAGCAAGATGAAATCCTGGTAAGATGAAAAAGAATTAAAAGAATAATCAGAACATGTTATGCACAGTATGCTAACAAAACTGAGACCACAAAAGGAATAAAAGAATAATTTCAAAAATATAGAGCACCTAAACTATTAGATGATCAGTTGGAAATTTTAAATAATCTAATCTCAGAAAAGGAAATGGATGTAGCAGTAAAGCAACAATAAAAGGAAAACTATTCCTGATCTTGATGGATTCCCAGGAGAATTCTCAGTACCTCTACTTCTCATTATTTTATAAATTGAGAAAATACCCTACAAGGATCCTTTTCTGAGATAAATATAATACTAATACCTAAACCAGAGAAAGATAAAAGACAGAAAAAAACTACGGGACAATATTACTACTGACCATTGACTCAAAAATTTTAAACAAAATCCTTTCAAACAGACTAAAATGATTTATACAATAAATCACTCATTAAGATGAACCGGGATTTATATCTGAGATGCAAAGATGGTTCAATATTAAGAAAACAACATAATCGTTAAAAACTAAATCATATAAAACTTCATAATCATCTTTATAGATGCAAAAAACCCCACTTTTGACAAAGTACAATATTCTTTTATGCCAAACATCCTACAAAGTATAGGCAAAGAGAAACCATTTTAATAGCATAAATAGTATCAATATAAAAACCAAAAACAAGCATCTTATGCAAAGGGGATATACTAGCACCTTTTCCAATAAATACGGGAGTAAAGTAATAATGCCCACCTTCCCCATTGTCATTTGCTGTCATTCTGGAAATCCTAGCAACAGCAATAACACATGAGAAATAAAATAAAAGCATAAAAATAGGTAGAAGGAAAAAAACTATATGTAATAATAACTTAGTGTTTATTTGGAAAATTCTAAGGAATCAGCAAAGAAATTGATTGAGATAAATAATAGCTGTAGCAAAGTTGCAGGCTACAAAGTAATTCCTCAAAACTCAATAGCATTTGTATTTAATTTTTAAAAAAGATCACAAGAAACAATAATAGAAAGTTAAATTTCATTCCAAATAACTATAAAATGCATAAAACATCTTTACATTGGCCTACCAAAGCACATACAAAAGACATATGGATTCAATTACGAAGTGCTGCTTAAATAAAGAACAACTTAAGCGGCAGGAGGAATATTCATTGCTCATGGTTAGGCTATGCCAATATAATAAAAATGACAATTTTAACCTAAATTAATTTATGATCTTACTCCTATACCAAGCAAATTGCAAAGGGGATGCTTTATAGAACTTGATAAAACAATAAAATTAATTTGGAAAGACAAGAAAATCTAGAATCCTAAGGGAAGTGATAAAAAGAAGGAAGGTCAAAGAAGGAGTAACATCTCCAGACTCTAAAATATATTACCAAGCAGCTAACATCAAAACCATCTAGTACTGGTTAAAAATTAATGAGATAAACCAATGGAACAGATGAAATAAGGAGGAATCAGAAACAGCAGAAGTCAATAATCCAATTTTTGATAAAGTGTAAAATATGAATTACCTATGGAAAAAAATGCCTTATTTGATCAAAAAATACTACTGGGTAAACTGGAAATTTTTCTGGTAAACATAAACATCAATTAGAAAATCTAAATTACCTAAGGAAAAAACTCTTTATTTGATTTTAAAAATGGGAAAACTGACAGAAATTAATCTCAGACCAACACTTCACATCATATTCCACAATACATTGTAAATGGATACCTGTTCTTAATATTGAAGAATATGCTATAAAAAATTACAATAGAAATCAATCACATACCTCTTCCAAAAATGCTTAGGTGATATATTTTAATCAACAAAAAGATGGTAGCAATTTAAAAAGATAAAATAGGCAATGTTGATCACATGAAACATAAAAATTCCTGCACAGATCAAAGTTCTATATAAACTGATGCAGAGTGAATCAGAGCCTAGAAAACACAATACACAGTAACTACAACAATTTTAATGGAAAAAACAACTTCACATCAAAAAAAAAAAGGTGAATTAACAAAATTATAGAGACCAAATGGAACTTAAATGAAGAGATATGAGCGGCCACCTTCAACACACACCTTAGTGGAGGTGAGTAGTCCACAGGTGGTACACATGGCACATGTTTTTGAGCATTTTCAATGTGTTGATCAGCTGTGCTGATTTTTTTCCATCTCAAAAATGCTATATGACATGGCTCTTTGGGAGGGAAAGGAGGAAGGGTACTTGGGATGATTGTGATGATGTGAAAAACAGGCAAAATCAATCAAAACTTGTTCTTAAAAAACAGGAAAAAAATGAGACTGAGAAGGGTTGGCTAATTTGCTGAGTACCACAATTAGGAAGCATCTGAGGAAGGATTTGTTTTTTGACTCCTCAATCTGCAAAATTCCAATAAACTACTCCTCCACTCTACCTTGGTTACACACATAATTGATCACAAGTTTGATCTTGCCACCACTCACAATCCATTTCTCTATCTAATATAATCGATTCCTGTTTCTCTGTCCGAAAATAATCTCTTCATTCCATCTTTCTCTATAATTTACACCTAACCTTGTTCTCTATCCTCAATGTAAACCCCTCTTTTCTCCACTCCTTTGTTTGTCTCCAATCTATCACTCCTTTCCCCTTGTCCCCTTGGTGAACCAGCTCAATTCTGTTACTCTTTTCTACCCCTGTCCTTTTGTCCTATTGCTGATCATGCCTTTGTCAAAGCCCAACCATGTATTGCTTCTACTGTGCACTTCCTTTACTCTTAGTCACATGCTGCTGAGGATAGACAGAAAAAATCATGAAACCATGCTGACTGGGTCCACTAAACATATATCTAATCTCAACATCAAGGCAAATATTCTCTTCCTCTCTAATCAATTCACTATCTGTCTTCAGTGAAGGTAACAAGTCTTCTCATCTTGCCTCAAGCAATGAGCTCTTCCCACCTCCATCATCTCAGCTGAGAACGTCACCTTATACTTCACAGAAAGAATTGATACCATAGGCCAACAGCTTCTTCCCTATCCTCATCTCACATCATTTAGACATCTTTCCCCTAAGATGTCCTCCTTCACTACTCTGGTCTCAGATGAAGAAGCATCTTTTCTGCTTGTCAAGGCCAACCTTTCTACATAAACCCTTGATCTCAATCTTCCTATCTTCTTCAGGACATTACTACCTCCCTGCACTCCCATTATCCCCCATTCCTTTACCTTCAATCTCTCTCTCTTTACTGTCTTATTCCCTGATGCCTACAAACATACCCAAATATCTCTCATCTTTAAAAAAAAAAAACTCTCACTTTGTGCTACAATCCCTGTCATCTATATCATTCCTCCCTTTCATGGTTAGCCTCCATTTCCTTTCCTCTCACTCTTTTCTTAACTCTGTTGTATAGCTACTGACTTCATTATTCAACTCAAAGTGTTCTTTCCAAATTTATCAGTGATCTCTTCATTGCCAAAACTAATGGCCAAATCTCAATCACACTTCTTGCATGAGGTGCATATTATCATCTTGTCTTCTTGTCTTCACTCATATATGCCAATGATTCTCAGATCTATTTATAAAGCCCTAACCTCTCTCCTGAGCTCTAGTCTTGCAACCCCAACTTCCTACTGGACATTTTGAACTCAATGTCTCAAAGTCATCTTTTTTTAATTTTATTTTTAATTTGTGGAATAAAACAAGTATTTCCATAACATAATACAATAAAAAAAAAGATAATTGCAAATAAAACTGCAGACCCATGATGCACAGCTTGCTGTTTCTTTCAAATATACAAAATTTGCATGTCAATTTCTTTTTTGTCTTCCTTCTTCCTCCCTCCCCCAGATAGCTTCCGTTATATCTGAGTGTGTGTGTCTGTGTGTGTGTGTGTGTGTCTGTAAAATTATTCTATACATATTTCTATTTATCAGTTCCTTCTCTGGATGCAGATAGCATCTTTCTTCCTACATCCTTTACAGTTAACTTCGGTGTCTATAATATTTAGAATAACTTATTCACTCAAAGTCATTCTTAAAACGATATTGCTGTTAGTGTAAAAAATAAAGACATCTTAAACTCCACGTAACCTTGAGTTCTCTGAGCATGCTCAGATGGTCTAAGATGGAAGATTCTGGGACCTCTACCATGTGGGTAAGTGAAGTCTCCTTTGACTTCTAAGTTTTTAAGATTGGACAGGCTGGGACGTTTGCTCTTTCTGCTGGGTTCGTTTTGCCAACTCTTTTTGGAGGGAGGAGGTAGGGCAATTGGGGTTAAGTGACTTGCCCAAGGTCACATGGCTAGTTTTCATGTTAAATATCTGAGGCTGGATTTGAACTCAGGTCCTCCTGACTCCAGGGTTGGTGCTCTATTCACTGTGTCACCTAGTCACCCCTTTTTGCCAACTCTTTTTGCTGTACACGCCTTCCTGTTGAGTTCAGAGGGTGAAGATCACAGTTTGCCTATGCAGCACCAGGCACTGAGAACTGAATAAATGAGAAGAGAGGACTTTCTTCCCCCTGCCCTCCCTCTGTTTTACCCTAGCTCTGAGAAATGGGCCTTGGGGTATTTGTCTTCTTCTATGTTATTTGTCCTTTTCCTTTTCATGTGCCAGAAGTGAACTTAATGGAGAGTTTGTGTCATGGCAGCATTGGAGCAAGTTTTCTAGGTAAGATGGTACAGTCAGCCAGGGAGTCCAGAGAAGCCAGGTAGCCTGAGACTCAAGCCCAGGGGTGGTTGACATTTGGAAGGGGGCCTGAGTTCTAGAGGAACTGAGCTAAAATGTGAACATAATCCCTTCTCTAGAGACTGAAGTGGTACAGAGGTGGGGGGGAAGGAGGAATATGCTTCCTATATTTTGGCAGAATAAGTATATATATTTGTGATTATTTCTTTGAGTAGATATGGCCTTATAAAAACAAATCTGACTGTTAGACTGTTACAGGACTCTGAAGATCTTCCCTGCCCCTAGGCCCTTTGATAGGCTTAAGTGACTCTGAAAACCTTCCCTGATTTGAAAATATACTCTGCCCCCTAATAGGCTGAATGTGGTCACATGGTACCTGTGGCAGAAGGCTTGTTTTTCAGGAATGCCCACACCTTATTACTTTGTGATTGGGTAGTGGGTCAAGAGGGTTGTGACATTCTCTGATTCAGGAGAAGGTTATATATACCCTGATGTGAGGTTTTGCTTTGGGGCTCACTTATGGGAAGAGTTGTGTGATTTGGCCAGATGAGACACTGGGCAGCCCTTGAGCCCCCCAGCTTTGAAAATGCAGATGTTGGTGCTTCCCTCTCTGGTAACTAACTAGGTATGGATGTAATGGTCAGACAGCTGGAAGTCCTGTCTGCTGCTCTGTTTATTTGTCTGTATTTTTTGTCTACTTGTAACTTCTGTTTGTATTCTCTTTAGTTCAGAGTGCTGACTTTTCCCTCTGAACTAGGTAAATGATATATGTTTGATTAAAGTGAAACTGCTAACCCATTTTGAGTTGCTTTCCTTTAGAAAAGCAGATCTAAGAACCTGTGCTAGCAGCCACCCTGCGTATGCTAGGGTGCTTGCTGATACATAGAGTAACATAGAGTAACACCATCAGGGAGAGCTGGTAGAGTCATTTATAGAGAACCTAGATGGTCCAAATCTCATTAAGGGTACAAGAGAATCCTAAGAAAGGGTTGAAATCTAACCATCCTCACTTCTTCAGTAGTGAGGACAATGACAATCATTATTACATTAACATTTCCAAAACTGAACTCATCTTTTCCCCAAAACTTTTCCTTCTTTCTCACTTTTCTATTATTGTTGAGGGAATAACCATTCCTCACTCCTTCTATTCCTCATAATCAACCTCTACTTCTCCATATCCATATCCCATCAAGTGCCAAATGCAGTTATTTCCATTTTTGTAACATTTCTTGTATCTGCCATATGGCAAGCAACTGAGTACTTAGCTCCTTGTTTCACCTCTTCAAGTGCCTTTGAGCCTCACCTGTAATTATATCAAGTCTTTGTTAGAAACAGAGCCTGTGAAGACCACAGTGGGAGGAACTTTTCAAAGACTGGAACAGGAAGAGTGGAACAGGAAGGAGATGAGGATATAAAAGATAGAGCACAAACTGGGACTGAGCAGAACTGGGAGGAAGGATGTCTGTGGTGCTAGCACTCTGTCTGTCTGTTCTGTCTGTACTGATGTTACTTTGTCAGTCCTGTTTGCTGACAGAGGATATTGCTATTGTTACAGAAGTCCTGGGACCTTATTGCTGGTTCAGAAGCCCTGAAATAGGAGTTTCCTATTGTATGTTTACAGAAGTCCTGAAGGAGGGCTTTACTGATGTTTTCAGAGGCCCTGGGACTTTACCAATGATTAGTGTTTGGTTTCTCAGACAGAAGCCCTGTCTGTTGGTCTGTGTTGATTTCACAGGCATAAAGTGAATTGATGATAGTGCTAGCAATGTATGTGAATATTGTTGTAACTGTGCTAATCTTGATGTGTGTAGATATTTTGTGGCTCTGTTAAGACTTGTTTTCACAAAAAAGGGAAACTTTGAAGGGCTTGAGGTGGACTGGTCACCAAGAACATCAAACTGGAAGGGGAACTGGAACAAGAACTAGAACAGGGGGAGCTGTCTACATGTGAATCCAGGTGACAGTTGGGTGAATTCAGGCAAGGTCTGGGAGCATGGAAGAAAAGCCAGGAGGAAAGAGTCAAGATAAAAGACTTTCGGGCTGATGAGATTAAAACAATGTGACTTAGGGATGGGAGACCTTTGTACTTTGTACCCTTTAAGGATGATTGCTCCTTAAGGAAGATTGAGTTAAGGATGATTGGAAGTCAGTGTCCAATCAAGATGAGAGAAAACTTTAGATGGGTACTTTATATTGATTGATTGAGATTGTGACTAACTGAATGATATCTTTTGTTTAAGACTATGTGGCCACTTTAGTAATAAGTTTTTATGTTATATTGTTGTGAATGTTGTGCTTTGGTTTCTGTGAATGTTTTGCTTTAGTTTATTGGTGAATAAGAGTTCACTAAACTCTGTGATCAAAACCTTAAAGTTATTCACAACAGCAGTCCTCAGGAGAATTGCTTGTGCTTGCCTTTACATCTACTCCTCCCTACCCCTTTGCCACCACCCTGGTGCAACACAATCCCAGACTACTGCAGAGGCTCTTGTTTGTTCTCTCTGGCTTAAGTGTCTCCCCACTCCAGTTAATCTTCTATTCAACTATCAACATAATCATCCTAAAGTTCAAGTCTGACCATGCCACCATCAATTTCCAATTAATGAATTTAAGTGATTCCCTGTTATGACCAGGATCGAATATAAAATCTCCTGGCTTTTAAGGTCCTTAATAAGCTGGCCCTTCTCTACCTTTCCCATCTTCTTACACCTTACTCCATTCCATGTGCTTTGTGACCCAGTGATACAGTTCTCTTTTCTGTTCCTCTGTCTCCCAACTCTACATTTTCACTGGATATCCCTCATAAATGGAATTCTCTACCTCCTCACCTCATTCTCCTTCTTTTCCTGACTTATTTAGATCCTAACTAAAATCCCACCTTATGCAATTACCCTTTTCCAATCCCCCTAAATGATAATATCTTCCTCAGTTGATTATCTCCAACTTATCCAGTATCTTATTTCATGAACAGTTCCTTCTAGGTTGTCTTTCCCATCATACTGTGAGCTCCTTTAGAACAGAGAGTCTTTGGGGTGGTATTTGCTTTTATTTTCTCCTTTCTTTGAATCCCAGTGCTTATCACAGTGCCTGGCATATTTTTGTGGTTGAGTTGTTTCAGTGGTATCTGACTCTTTGTGACCTCATTTGGGGTTTTCTTGGCAAAGATACTACAGTGGTTTGCCATTGCCTTCTTCAGCTCATTTTTACAAGTAAGGAAGTGAAGCAAACTGGGTTAAGTGACTTGCCCAGAATCACACAGCTACTAAGTGTCTGAGACCAGATCTGAACTCTCAATGAGATTTTCTGACTTCAGGCACTCTAAGCACTATGGTGCCACCTAGCCACCCCACCTGATGTATAGTGGATACTTAATAAATGCTTATGGATTTGACTTCAAGTGAGAGAGCTAGACTAGAAGTCTCTTAAACTCTCTCCTCTGACTTTAAATACTTACCATTGTTCTGATGATATTTTAAGAATTTGAGACTAATGATTCATTTCTTTTCTGATGTGTTCCACTTACAACAACAAATTAATAATACCTTATTTTTGAACCTAAGGAAAATTAACCTATTCATTTTATCTGGCTTTTATTCTTTTTCCCTGTCAGTAAAAAATGGTGTGGTTTATTTATCTGCCAGAAATATTTTTGTTATTAAAGACTTTAGGGGAGCCATTTCACATATGTGAGCCTCAGTTTCTCATCTATGAACAGAGAAGGTAAGGCTAGAAAATCTCTAAACTTCTTTTGAGTTATAATATTCTGAAACTCTGTCATTTTTCTTGATCTCTGTGGGGAAATTTTCTTTTTAAAAGACTGACCACTTTAAAGGAAAAAACATTATTTTAACTAGACAATGATTCTAATGTTCTAAAGCATATTTTCACTGGGTTCCATTGGGCCAATTTCAATAACACTCCAAATTAATATAACCATATACTAAATGGCTTTATGCAAAAGACTCAAGGTTTGGGTAAAACTATAAATAATCCTTTAGGTAAAGGGTCCATATTTAGATTAACTGGAGTTGCATTTATCATGTGGCCTATGACTCACATCAGTGAGATAAATGCTGGTTTGTTTAAAGTGCCCTCATCCATTAGGTGACTTCTGGTATGAAAATCCTCATTCATCAGCATCATAAAATACCTTTTGCTCATAAAAACACAACAGTAAAATTTAACAAATCAAGAATTATAAGGAACTAGAGTTATTTATATTTAATTTTAAGTTTTAATGCAGTTCTTAGATAATTCTCAGGAAGAAACAATGTTTATAATTGTGAGCAGGAGGGGAACTTACTCTTTTATGTTTGCTGATGATGGGCACAAAGAAAAATGTTTCCAAGATAATATAGAAATTCAGGGTGAGAGAGCTCTAAACATATGCATTGTTAATTTCTTTTAATGTAGCAATTTTATGTCATATGACAAAATGTTTTAATAAGTTCAGAAGTAAGCCCATATGACATTTCAACAGTGTTGAAGACGGATAAGATAAACCTAGCCATGTGACCTTGGGCAAGTCACTTAACTCCAATTGCCCTCCAAAAAAGCAAAAAAAAAAAAAAACAGATGGATAAGACAAATTATTTTTTTATCCTCTAGTTCCTGAAAGAATTTTTAAAATCTAGAAAAGATGATGAATCAAAGGTTAAAATGGTGGCCTACATTTTGATTATCTAAATAATACTACTTGACCTTTGAACAAAGAGGAAGAAGTAGTAAGTATAAGAACTTGCACCTTCATGTTATTACAGATTCAAAAATTATTTAAGTCAAAAGACTTATAAAATTTTTCTATTATTTTCCTTTCTTTAAAAGTATATCTACTCTTACCTTAAACTATTGCCCACAAAGAGATCTGAGAAGCATTTCTGAGAGCCTGGAGAAATAGGACTCTTCTTACTAAGATGGTTAACATAAGCTCCCATTATGTGTCTAATTTATATAAAGCAACATTGAAAGACACCATAATAGGCAAGGAATATTGACCAATGTTTACTGGATCAGTTGTGAACTGAAAACATGATAAAATTGTAAAGTAGCCAAAAAGAGACCTCTGGAGCCACCAATTCTCCCTTTCTTTATCTAACTCCCATATCCTTATTCGGTGGTATATCTCTCAGCCCTGATTATTCTAGTCAGGGAGTCAAAGTCCCACCCAAAGGATGGATGGAAATTCCAAATGGGAGGGAGGGAAAATGGTCTTGATTTCAAGAAAAGAAAATGTATTTTGAATAAGACTTTGTCAAAAGTGTTCACATAATTCAGACGATGTTCACTCATAATTAGCTTCTGAAGATATACTCACCATACCTATAGTCACGCACAAAAGTATATCTACCCTCACATAAAACTATCTTCTCCAAAGACAAAACTGCAAACAATAAAAGTTTCACACAGTTTCAAGCAGAATTTATATCTAATGACATTTAACATTATGGGATCATATGGTTAGAGCTAGTAGGAACACTGCAGGTCATATGATCTAGCCCCTTCAATTTATGGATGAGAAAAATAAAGCCCAGAGAGATAAGATCACTTGCTCAGTGCCACATAGGTAGTAATTGACAGAATTTCAACAGAGATAATTTGACTCCAAATTCAGCACTGATTCCAGATCTTTATCATGCCATTCTGCCTTTCTCATCCCAGATAAACTTAAAAAATCATGATTTTATAATTTATCATAAGAAAAACTACAAAGTCTTTCCATGTCTCCAAATACTTCATCTTCTCCCTTATCATATCTTGCCTCCATTTGTCCTTTCTAGTTGGTTAAATGGAATATATACACATATTTCCTACTTGGTTCCTATCCAAAATGTGTACATTTGGAAGCCTGTGCTCAGCCATACAAAACTGGGGTGTGATACTGTGTGATGATGAAAAATCTTCTAAATGACTTGGAGGCAAAAGAACTGCTGAATTATAAGGGTCCTGAGACAAAACTGAATTGGCATACAGCAAAGATGATTTGACAATCTCTCAGGCTATTTTCATTCCTGGTGGCAGGTGAGGCAAGAGCTGCCATAATTTGCTCAGTGGAAGAAATGGAAGTCACTATCAATGATCTGGCATCTTTGTGTCCATGAGTACATGAAACCTTTGTTTATATTGGTTTTATTCTTTCATGGTCTTAGGCAAAAAAGAATTCTGAAAGGGGACTGTCCAGGAAACCACATGAAGAACCTTCAAAGATATCAGAGATGCGATTGGCAGTGACTTGTAGGAGGGGAGTGGATTTATTAGTTTAGCTTTCAAGACCCATCATCTATTGTCATGACTCTTATACCCTCCAAACTCCAGAATTCTATGATCCAGTTTAGCAAAATCAAAAGCAAACATGCAGACACACACTAGCATGCATATTAAAAATGCTTCACACATTCATATGGGTGCACATTAGCTGCCCAATAAATGTTTGAATACACACCTATAAGCTCTAACACACTACTGCTACCACATACAAATAGGCTCTGATTCTTTTGGGCAAATTTTGCAACTATGGTTTTAGCTAGCTCTGGGAGCTGGGAGAACAATATAGACTGAGTGACTGCATATTGAATGATTTTGCTATCATAAATGTACAACTTATAGCTGAGGAATAACAAGTAGAGTTAGTACAGGGGCTTCTAATGCTGGTACTATAGCCACAGTCAGCTTAAGTAAGAAATGTGGTTGGACTTTTCTCATAGGATCATAGGTTTAGAATAGGAAGGGAATTCATAAGTCTTCTAACTGTAATGGTAACAGAATTTAAAGATCCCCCTGTATTGGCTTGGTTTTGGGGTTGAGTGTTGAAATCCAGAGCTTGTGAATCCCACTTGTGGAATGGACTTGTTGACATGAAAAGAGAAGGCTGAACTGGGAGGAGTTGGTGTATGAATTTAGAGAAGGCCCAAGCAGAGAGAGGCAGAAGAACTTTTGGGGAGCAGTATCACAGAGACAGAGAGAAAGGAGAATTGTTGGGGGCCAGAGTTGCTGAAAGACTGATGAGGGCCAGTTGGAGCTGCTGAGGACTTTTGGGAACTGCCACCTAGAGCTGCCGAGGACTGAGGAGATATGGCTGTGATGCTGGTATTTTGTCTGTCTGTTAAATGTTGTTTTGCCAGATTCATCTGCTGGTGAAGGACAGTGCTGTTGTTGCAGAGGTCCTGGAACCCTGCTGTTGGTTCAGAAGCCCTGAAGAGGGATTTTCTTGTTGTATATTTACAGAAATCCTGGACGAGGGTCTTGCTGATGTTTTCAGGGGTTCTGGGACTGTTCTGCAGGCAGAGACTGAATTAATGAGGATATTGGCAATGTATGTTGTGGCTTTGTTAAGCTTTGTCTCCCCAGGAACAGAGATTGCTATGAACTTGCCTCCTGTCTAGATGAATAAAAGACCTCTCCTTGGGTATTCAATGCTGTAATATCTTGACCTTGTTGTAGATTAAAGGTAGATGGCCTTTTGTGCTCTCCTGCCCCTTTTGAGAAAGTGTTTGGCGTTAATGGATGGTATTGTAACTCAGTTGTGATCCAGGGGTGGGAAACTTTTGACTTTTTTTCTGCTTTGTGACTGACCAAATGAATGTACTTTGTTTATGATTGAAAACTAATCTCCATTTGAGAAGAGAGACTTTGTGACTGACTAAATTAATGTACTAGCCAGGGGTAGGGTACTTGGACCTCGTAGTTTGCAATCGAATTGAAGACTTACTAAATGCTATATTTTGATTTTCTGTGAATGTTTTGCCTTAATCTGTCATTGAATAAGTAGAGTTTGCTGTGCTTGTAATCTGAACCTAGAAGTTGCTTTTGCTTGGCCTTACACTAATCTATTCTCCTTATTTCAGAGTTGAGGATCTGAGGCCTAGGGAGTTTAAATGGCCTGTGCAATGTCACGTAAGTAATAAACAGCAGAACCGATAACTGAACCAAGGTCCTTTGATAATAAATCTATTTTTTTTTTAATTAAATGAATTCGTTTCCTTGCTCATAAAATTAGGGAAGTGAATTAGATAGTTGACCTCTAAATTCCCTTTCTATTCTAAATCTGTGATCCTATCTCCCAGGCTGTCCCATGTTAAAAGGATAACTAATGAGCAGAGAGTAAAGAAGCAGGGATGCTAGAGACACAGGGAAACACTTGGAGGGAAGAGTATATTTAATCTGACTCCCTGTCACAATGATATCCTTCATGACCAAGCCCCAATTCATGAAACTCAGCCCTTACTTTCCATCCCATACTTGATATTTTGTTTTGGACTCCCAATTCTTTCTGAAGTACAAAATGGCAAGATTTATGTCAGAACTAGACAAGGGAAGCTGGCTCCAATGGAGCCCCCTTTGTTTTTGTTTTCTCAAGCAAAGAGTGGGTAAGTGCTGATGGACTTTCTTCTAATCATAGTGGACCCAAAAGGAATAGCTTATACAGAGAAAGCATTTATTAAATGCTTGCAGTGGGTTAGGCAGTGTGCTCCTGGGGCTCCAGGAATATTTATTAACAACAACAATAAAAACATTCATTAAAAGAAACAGCTTTACCCTCATATGAGGCTTTTCAACTTTGAAAAAACACATTTCAGATAATTAAGAAATTTAATTAAGATTGTGTCCTAGGTAGCATATTGAAATGCATGAATATAAAAAGAATCAGTTTATCATACATCATATTTCATGCACACTAGATTGAAAGTAATAAATCTAACGTGGCTTTGACACTCAAAAATTATAACAAAAATCCTTAAAAACAGAAAAGAGGAAAGCAGATAACAATATATTGTATGAGTTAAGACTTGAGGAGAAAAGGTTCAGGAAACACAGAAAAGATGTTTACCTTAGAGAAAATATTGAAGGAAATGAGAAAAATTTTTTTAAATAAATATTTCAGGAAGAGAAGATACTGAATATCAAAAGATCTCCTCTTGAAGGTATTCTAGAAAAAAAAACAGGAAAATAATGGCTAAAATAGTGGAGGAAACGGAATTCCCTCTTAAATTTTATAGCAAGAAATAAAAGATAATTAGGAAATAATTGAGGCTTGTAAATTACAGATACCTATTTACAAAGGCAAGTGAAGCATACTTAGGATAGTTGAACACACCCAAAATAGTAACACAATTACTACTGTATTTATCATCATAATTTGAATGAAAAAGAGCTATTTGGATTAAAAATATTCCAAGAGGGTCATAAGACTAGCAAAATGGCAAAATAGTTAGTTTCTATAAATCTATTCAATCTTACAACCTCCAAAAAAAACCGATTTTTGTACCAGATACAAAGTAGTTACATCTGATTCCATAAGGTAAGAGAAAATTGCCCCCACTTCCCTAAATACAGTGCACTCTCTCCTGTCACAGAGCAAAAATTTCACAAGCTAACTAATTCTGAGGAACTTTAATACTTTGGGCTTTCACTCAATTTTCTAACCTTCAATGACCTATAAATGACTGAATAAGTGACTAAAAGCAAACTATAAACATGAAGTGGAGGGACCAGATCCTTCCCACCTATTGCAATGATTCATCTGCACACACACTCACACATATAGGCCCCGGAAGACATGCAGGGACTTTTCCTAACCAAATCCATAAAATAAGGGAGCAAAAGAGAAGGAAGAGTTATATGGGCTATAAACATGGCAAGAGCCACAGGCTAAAACAGAATAGCAGACTGCAAAATCAACTAACGCAAGTATGTTTATCTGAAGGTTATTCATAAGGGAGACCCTAAACAATGACTCCCATATCTCTTAATATGAAGAGGTTGGGGCAGGCCTACAGCATAATCTCTCAGGGATGATGGGAAAAGGAGGGAGTCTGCATACTGTGGAGGGGATCTGTCAGGCTAAATGATAGGGAAAACAAGGTGTAATGGGATAATCAGGGAAGCCACCCATGTTCTTCCACATTGAGGCACTTCCCATAGACTGTGCCTGAGCCCTGGTCCCTTCCACTTAACCCCATGCTGGAACATTTCCAGTGACATGTACTCTGGGGTCTTGGAGGGTCTCCATAGTTCCCATCACTGGGGGCTATGTTGAAGATGAGTGGCAACTGAGGAGGATCCACTGTCTCAGTAAAGTTTAAAAAGAAATAAAACTGTTCTTGCTCTGTCTCTCTTCCTTTCTTGGACATGTGGCTTCAGACTGCAATAAATTTCCCTTGGAATTCCTGATGGGGGAAAGGAGGAGATTCCTCTCCCTTCTTCTCCTCTAATAGCAGCTATATAGTTACACATATGACAGTGCACACATATACTGGCCTAGATGAGCCTGAGACTGGATTGCAAATCCTTTGCTTCCTCTCCTATTTTGCGTTTCTCTGAGAAGAAATGACTGAATAATGATGATGAAGTAACCACCTCATAAGTACAAGAGATCTGGAGTCACTGAGAAGTCCATATGCTGGTTGCCCAGCAGTGGGTACAACTAAACCGTTCTTGCAGGAAAAAATTGCCATGGCCAGCAGGATGATCTGGATGAGCCTTGAATGTATAGATACATGCTTTGCTGGCCAGAATATATGGACTTTGAGTGAATTGGTTGGATAGGGCAAAATCAATGAAAAATTACATACTTGCTTAGCAGTCCTGCAAGTTTCATGGGATACTTTATCTCCCCTAAAATTTACACAAAGGTGATGGGAAACATGTTTAGGTATCTGTTTGCACCCTACAATGAGACTCCTGTGATGGATCACGGTTTTAAGTATTTTTCAGTGCAAGCTTATAAGGTTTTTGTACCTTAAGAATTTCTCTTGTGTTGCAGATAAATGCTGTCCTCTATGTGATATATACTATTTTGCACATTAAGTACCTTTTCTAGAAGGGACTCTGTTAATCCTTTTGGGGAAGACTAGACATGAACCAATGTTAATAGTTGTTTAACAATATTGAAACAAATTTTATAAAGGCAGGAGCCAGAGTACAAGAAAAGCTTATTCCCTGCCTTAAAGGTGATTTGTCCAGGGTCATACAGCCAGCATATGTCATATGAGGAAATTAAAACCAGATCTTCCTACCTGTCAGGTCAACTCTTTATCCACTGTACTGTCTTTTCTATGGCATTACTGATCATTGGTAATTTAACAGAATGCTCTTGAATACACAAAATAAAATAGATAGAAAATAAATTATATTGCAACATAGTATAAGCAGTTAGATGGTATAGTGCTGAGTTTAAATCATGCCTTAAGTGGTTACAAACTATCTGACCCTGGGCAAGTCACTTAATCTCTGATTGCTCCAGATTTGTCACCTGTAAAATGAGAATAATAACAGTGCCTACCTCCCAGGTTTGTGTGAAGATAAAATGAGATAATACTTATAAAGTATTTGGGAAACTTTAAAATGTTCTATAAATGCCCTCTATTTTTTTTTTTTAGATTATGGTGCTGGGTTGAACTGAGTAATGGAAATTCATTCTAATACTCAGCTTCTCTGTCTGTATATATAAAATGAAAGGGTTGGACCAGATGGTCTCTAAGATCCATACCATGTCTAAAAATATCTCCCCTACCAAATGTTCACTTCTTTAACGAACCTCCCCTTACTCCTCCCAATAACAACAAAAAGCATAAGAGGAACCTAAAGTGAATCAACATCATGATTCAGAATATGCAGAGAAATTCCAAGTTACTGTTTGGGCAACAATCTGAAAAAAACCTATTTACAAACAGGTAGAAAATGTACACATATTTGTAAAGCTACCCTACCTGAAACCTCCTCTTAGACCTCACTAGGGTATAGATGTTACCCCCTATCCATAAATTCCGGAAGGTCCTATAAGAATGGAAAAACTTCCAATGGGGGCTAGATGGTACTAGACTGTACATGTCTTATCACCCAAGGGCCATCTTAACTACGTCTGGAAGGTTTCATCATGAGAAGGCTGCCTACCAGGTGATAAACAATGCCTCACAACATTGTTGATGGGTCACTATGTACTCCAGTGGAAGGAGGGTCTGCACCAACAAAATCATAGATCCTTGAATTATTATAAATCCCACCTTCTACAAGAAGTCTTTTCCATTCCCTCTTAATTCTAGTGCCATCCACTTGCATATTATTTCCTATTTATTGTCTTCATAACTTGTTTGTACATAGTTGTTTGCATGATTTCCTCCATTAGATTATGAGGTCAAATAGATGTAAAATTATTCTATAATCAGTTCTTTCTCTAGACATAGATAGCATCTTTCTTCATATGTCCTTTATAGTTATTTATAAGTATACATATATACTTATTTATAATATATTATATATACTATTTATATATAATTGGGTATTTATAATAGTCAAAATAAGTTATTTGCTCAAAGTTGTTCTTGAAACAATATTGTTACTATATACAAGGTTCTCTTGGTTCTGCTCATTTCGCTCTTCGTTATTTCATGTAAGTCTTTTCATGCTTTTCTAAGATCATTGAGCTCGTTTCTTACAGCACCGTAGTATTCCATCACCATCATACACCTCAACTTGTTCAGCCATTCCCCAATTAATGGGCATCCCTGAAATTTCCAGTCCTTTGCCAAAACAAAGAGAGCTGCTATAAACAATTTAAAACATAGAGGTTCTTTTCTTTTTCCCCTAATCATCTCTGGAAATAGACCTAGTAGTGGTATTGTTGGGTCAAAGGGTATAGGCAATTTAATAACTCTTTGAGCATAATTCCAGATTCCCCTCCAAAATGAGTGATCAGTTCACAATTCCACCAACAAAGAATTAGTGTCGTATCTCAACTTTGTTGCATATTTAAAAGGAATAGAAAGTTGTACATAGTAGATTTGCAGTTATGTATGCAATCATCTTTTTTATTATACTATAGCATGGAAATGCTTGTTTTATGCCATAAATTAAAAATAAATTGTTTTAAAAGATTGTAAGCTCCTCAAGAGCTGGAATTGTCTTTTTTTTACCTTCTGTGTATTTTTAGTATTTAACACATAGGAAGTATTTTATGTTTACTGACTTAATCACTGATTTAGTATAATTCCAAAGATAAACTGTGGCTGCTGTCCAAAGAAGAGTCTACCTAATAATAAAAATGATAATGTCTAGTGCTTATATGGCATTCTAAACAGCTTATCTCATTGATATGTGGTGAGGACTTTGATCTGTGTGACCCCTTTTGCTTCTTCGAGGAAGGGAGTAGAGAGCCATAAAAGGAGGTGGTAGATACTGAGATTTATGGAGAAACATGAACAATATAGCTGTTTCAGGGCAGAGATTAACTTTTATTTTTTTAAATCTCTTTATATCTAGCAAAATTCCTGGCAAAAGTGTATACTGGATAAAAGCTTTGTGAACTGAATTGGTAAGCACTGCCCAAAATGAGAAGCTATGGGTGGGTTGCAATCTGCACTATGGTAGGAAGTACTCATATGAATGAATTAAAAAACATTTATTAAGCCCTATATATCAAGCATTCAGCAAAGGGCTGAGAATACAAATGAGATAATCTTTTCTGTGAAAGAGTTCACACTCTAATTGGAAGGAAAAATACATACCATTAGAAAAAAATTCAATGAGACACTGTAGCATAGAGACTCATGCATATTTAAGTATACACACACATATATATTTATATACATATATGTTTATGCATATGTATGTGTGTGTGTGTGTGTTGTGTGGGAATTCTCAAAAGTCTATACAGTTTTAAGATTATAACACTTACAAATTTAAAACAACACTAATACTTTTGGGACAGTATATTTCTATACATATAGAATGTAAATTTATTTTAGTATAAGTAATTTTTACTAGTACTATATTTAATATTATTTCAATACTCTAGAACTGAGCTTCAATATTGCTGCAGTGAGTCATTCCTCCATTTGTTCCAAAGCATAAGCTTAAAGATGTCCAAATATAATACTCCAAAATTCTTTTCTTGAATTTATTTTCCTTTTGGGGGGAAAAAAGCAAGTATCTGTTCAAATTTTCCCCCACTACTGTTGGATCAGACAATACTGCACAGAGTACAACACTAGGTAGTTAAGCATAGTTTGAGACTTGATGAGTTACTGTAAGTGGCCATAAGCATGAAAATGAAAGGTCCTGGCTAAAATTACTCAAAAATCTTTTTTTTTTTTTTTTTTGCTTTTTTCTCCAATTTGGCAGTTGAAGTTAAGTGACTTGCCCAAGGTCACATGGCTAGTTTTTTGTGTTAAGTATCCAAGGCCCGATTTGAACTAAGGTCCTCCTGACTCCTAAGGTGCTCTGTTCACTGTGCCACTCAGCCACCCCCATTACTCAAAAATGTTAATGCAAATACAATATACCATCATTACTTTCTCAATCACTACAACTCCAATTCAGCAGGAAGTTCACATGATTCTTCCTTATTCTATATTTCCTTTACTGTTCCAACATCATCATACAGTATAATTAATAATAACAACAATAATAATATTGTAGCCAACATTTATATAGTGCCTACTGTGTGCCACACACGTCCTAAACACTTTATGAATCTCATTTGCCTCTCACAACAAACCTGGGAGGTAGGTGCTATGACCACCCCATTTTACAGATGAAGAAAGAGCCTAAGTGATTTGCAAAGAGTTCCACAACTAGTAGGAGTCTAAGGTCTCATAGGGACTTGGGATTTTCCAGCTCTATGTCTGGTGATCCATCCACTGGACCACCTAAGCAGACTCTAGGGTAGTATTTACTCTAAAGCTTCTTCTCCTTTAACTGAAGTTAGTACAGTCAAGAAACTGAACCTTGACTCTTGTCTTTTCCCTCCACATATCTGTTGAAGGGATGCTATCATTTCCTTAGAGATTTTCAGTAATTTCTTCATTGATTTAGTCCTAGTCTAATAATAAGGTCTTACTGATACAGGACTTCATAGTTACAACACAAATTTCACGCATTATCTCCTTGGATTTCTCCTCAATTGCTATGATGTCGATAGCCCACACATTTCTAGGACCATTTTTTTTTTCTTTTCTGGGTCCAGATCTGTGATTTGATTGGTGTGGGTAACGACCAAAGTTAAATTACCATCATGGATGTGGCTCTGGGACTTAATCTGGAACAGAGAAAGTTGCTAAGGGTCACAGAGAAGCCAAACAATGTGCATGATCAGTGATCGTGTTACTCTGAGGCAGGACTCAAGCTTCCTGACTCCAAGGCTACCCCACTATATCCTACTGCTTCTTGGAAAACTTCCAAATGTCTATATTAAGTACCAAACTTGTGGATAGAAGTCAAGAACCACTATAAAGAGTACTATTTTAAAGGTGAGGAAACAGAATCAAAGGAGTCTGAAAAGCGAAGTCATATAGAATCACGGAAAGACTTAGAGTTTAAGTCTCAGTCCTATCATTTACAATTATACAACTGACTAAATCATTCAACTACCTTGGTAAGTCTACTAATGTTTAACAAACACTTAATATTTTCCAGGTACTGTTCTAAATGCCAGAGATACAAAGAAAGTCACAGACAGTCCCTTTTCTCAAGGAGCTCATAATCTAATGGAGGAAAATACCATAACAAAATGTAAGTACGCAGGATAAAAAGGGTATAGTCTCAGGGGGAAGGTATTAAGATTAAGAGAGATGGCGAAAGTCTTTTTGAGAATGTGAAATTTTAACTGGGATCTGAAGGAAAACAGGGAAGCCAGGAGGTAGGGGAGGAAGAGAATATTAGACATGGGGGACAGAGAACCTATGTAAATATTCAGAGATGGAATGTCATGAAATAGGAACAGCAAGAAAGCCAGTCTCTTTGGGTCACAGAGTACATGGACAAGAGTGTGGCAAAAAAAGACTGGACTTCAGTTTCCTCATCTACAAACCAAGGAATTCTATAGTTCTGATGTCCTATTACAAAATAGAAGATGATGTTATCACTAGGATTATCTTGGTGAAGTGAAAAGAATATTGGATTTGGAACTGGAGTAGCTGTTTGAATCCCAGATTTTGCACTTACTACTGACACATTTGTGGGTGTATAGCATTTCTCTGTGCTTTGGTTTCCTCAAGTATAAAATAGTGGGTTGGCTAGATGACAGCTGTGATTTGCAATCCTATGAATCTTAGAAGAAAGAGATCTCACATAACCTGTGCTTTACATGGCCTTTGGGTAGGTAATGTTATTTCCACTTCACAAACAAAGCAGGAGAGATACTGACTCAGCCAAGGTCATGTAAGTATTGCATGATAAAAGTAATGAAGTGGTAAATGTTAAGAAACCAAGTCTTTTCCCTCTTACAGTTTTCTTTTTACTAAACCAAAAAAAAAATTCTTTAATCTTGGCATTCATCTACTATTTATATTCTAATATGTTAATATTTCCCAGGCCCAGAGATGAAGCAGTCATCACTTATTACCACGACTTAATTCAGTAGAACTATACATATATATATATATATATATATATATATATATATGCTTTCAAAAGGAATGCTTTATTTAATTACAATGTTTTCTGCTTCTTGAAATGTTAACTCCCATTCATTTCACCCTGCTGCTGCTTCTTGGTAATATATCATTTTTCTCCTTTTTTCACTGCCAAACTTTTCAAATCAGTGGTCTATCCACTACAATAATGTCTTCACTGCCTACAACTCACTGCAATTTGACTTCTACCACTACCACTTGATTCAAACTGCTCTCTCCAAGGTACTTGGCTACATCCTAAGCCTCAAATCCAGTTGTCATTTTTCGGCTTCCTACTCCTCGTCCTCTTTGCAGTATCTGATTCTGTTGACTGTCTCTTTCTTCCTGAAACTCTGACCTCTTTTGGCTTCTGTGACATTGTTGTTGTTCTCCAGTCATCTGAGTCCTCTCTGACTCTTTGTGACCCCATTTGGGATTTTCTTGGCAAAGATACTGTAGTGGTTTGTCATTTCTTTCTCCAGCTCATTTTCCAGATGAGGAAACTGAAACAAACAGGATTAAGTGACTTGCCTGGGGTCACAGAGCTAGTGTCAGAGATGAGTCTTCTTGACTTCAGGTCCAAAACTCTATCCACTCTGCCACCTAGCTGCCACACTACCCTATTATGATTCCCCCCATCTCTTTAAACAAGTTTTTAGATCTCTTTTAAAAGTTCTTCCTTTTTTTTATATGTCTTCTAAATGTGGATATGCTCCATGGTCTAGTATTTGTTCTCTGGTCCTTAATAATATCCTTTGGAAATCTCAGAGCTTCAAGATTATTATTCTGAAGATGACTCTCAAATTAATTTCTTGAGCCCTGATCTCTTTCTGGGGACATGTCTATCTTTTGGCTGGAAACTTCTACTTATATACTCTCAGTGTCACCTTGAATTCAAGCAACCAAAACTAAATTTTATCCCCTTCCCCTGATCTCATGACATCTCATGCAAATGGGTCTTCTATTTGACATCAGTGATTTCTGGCAGTGATTTCTGCTACTATCATTCTCTCAAGCAAAGAGGAGTTTCCTCATCTAAGGAATTCCCTATAACAGTAAAATCACAGGTCCAGCCTCTACCCATTTCCTACAGAAGAAATTAACAATTTATCTGATACTTCATCTCCTTAAAAGGAGACTGAGGACACCTTAAGTTTAGAACTTGGAATTAAAAAATTATAAACTATTCTTAGGAAGCTGAGACATGAAGACATCACAATTTTAGGGAAAAAAAAAGAACTATTTGCTAGAAATTTCAGAAATCCAATTCATTTTCTACAATATCATGACTATGTCCAAGTTAAATGGACCCTTATATCTGCTGAGGGTGTAGAAATTGGGTATCATGCAGTTCACTGGACCAGGATAATTTCAAAAGACTTTACACATTGAAGCTCTTATGTTGTCAGGGTTTTCAAGACTCAATGGTGATTCTTGAAAGGATAATATTTTCCTGGACAAAAATGAGTGTTCCTGAAGAAAAGGGACAAAAAACATATGAGATAGAAGTATTTTAAATGGTACATTTTCCCCTAACATTAGTATATTACAGAAATAAATGCAGTGTGTATACACACTGATGTGTATATGTATGTGCATATACATGTGTGTATATGTGTAAACATACAAACACACATGCATGTATCTGTGTAGGCTCTGATATAGCTAACATTAGAAGCAGAGAAAATATCAGCCTTCATAAATTGCCTTTTTCTTTAAGCAGAGCTATAACTAGCAATTTTTTACACCTGGAGCAAGCTGATGAAAATAAACTCTGAAATAAAGTTTTTAAGACAAATTCAGTTAAGCCAAAAGATGGAGTGGAAGGAGGGTAGGAAGAGGGAGAAGTGGAGATTATCTTGTGGTTTCCTAAAGGAAGCCTCAACTTCTGTCTCTTATCTCCTATGCATATTTCAGTGGCTCACATAAGGAACTCCATCAATCTGGGGTGACTCATTTCTCTTAAAATTTAATAACTTACCTAATTTTCTTTAAGAAATCAAGTCCTTTTTTAAACCATACTTCAGTCTCCAAATAGCTATGACTTTTATTTTTTAATGTTAATTCTTTTTAATCACAAGTTATATGCAAATTATGTGAGACCATAATAAACTGCAACTCTTAAGTTCTCAAGGTGGTCCTACATCTCCTATTACACCCTTGAAACTGTTTCTTTGTACCGAAATCTTCCCAGATTGGAATAAATAAAAACTATTTCTTTGTCCTTTCTAAACCAAATTATTCACAGCTAGGCGGCACAGTGGCTTGGAATCAAGAACACTCATCTTCTTGAACTCAAATCTGGCTGCAGACACTAGCTATGCAACCCTGGGAAAGTCACTTCACCCTGTTTGCCTCAGTTTCCTCATCTGGAAAATGAGCTGGAGAAGGAAATGCCAAACCCCTCCAGTATCTCTGCCAAGAAAACTCCAAATGGGGTCACGAATAGTCAGACACAAGTGAAATGACTGAGCAACAAAAATTCCCACACAAATGAGGCATTGTTCTTTATTTTCACAAGGTGATTTATATTTTCATGTTTATGAAAGTTTATTTTTTGTCCAATATAATCTAAATCCTATCTGAAAGCTGTTTCTTCGTACACGTATTCTAGCAGTTTTTATTAAACCAACATTCGTTTCCAACTCCTCTTCAGCATCGAAATCTTTTTTCTATCACATGGGCAATTTTGAATATCCTTTAAGAGCTGGTTTGTGTTTTTCTTCACATAGAGGGATATTTTCTGTCTTTTTTAAAATGCTGTTTTCCTTTCCTTTATTTTTTTTTTATTTTTTGTTTTTTGGAGGGCAATTGGAGTTAAGTGACTTGCCCAAGGTCATTTGGTCAGTTTTTGTGTTAAGTGTCCGAGGTTGGATTTGAACTCAAGTCCTCCTGACTCCAGGGCCGGTGTTCTATTCACTACGCCACCTAGCTGCCCCAATTTTTTTTTTTTTCGCCTTTTCAGCACTCGAATTCTCCTATTAAGATTTCTTCCAGGTCTAACATTCAACATTTTTGTGAGACATACATTATGTCTACAAGCATGCATAATACAAGGAATATACTTGCAAAGGTACATACATACATACATAGTACTCTCTGTCTCTGTGTCTCTGCTGTTCTCTGTCTCTCTGTCTCCCACCCACTCCCGTCCCCTGGATCTGTCTCCCTCCCTCCCTCCTCATCTTCACATCTTGGAATCCCTACCTTCCTTCAAGGTAAGATCAAACACCACCTCTTTTAAGGCAGTCTTCCTGATTCCCTCTTAGTGCTTCCACTCAATCTCTACAGCTTTTGGTATATATTCCCCATTTACTTCTCTGTGAATGTTTTTTTATCTTCTTAGTACAACATGAGAGCCTTGAATGCAGTGAATATATCATTTTTATATTTGTATCCTCAGTGTCTAGTGTAGTGCCTAGAACATAGTAGGCCCTTACCAATGACTTGTGGATTGATATAAAATACATTTCATGCATTAAATAATTAGCCTTTTTAATATCATAAAATCAAGCCTAAATGAATATGACTTATTATATTTATAAGCAAGTGTCAATGAGGCTTAAATGAGACAATGGATTTAAAGCACTTTGCAAACCTTCAAGCACTTTGTAGACACCAATTATTGTTGTTATTAATATTACTGTTAACCCACAGCCAAGAGGCCTTCAGTCTGGTGATGACATCGTCCTCTGAGTCTTCTACTCCCCTCCTGCAGCTCAGACAATATTTATACAGTAGTAAAAAGATGGGCTGCTCATTGTTTAATGCAACCTAGGCCAGGTGAGTTGGGAAGGGAAGGGCTATATGCACACAACACTTTCAAATTTAATCTGCATTATTAACACTTTGTGGATTCTAGAAAATCTACAGGAAAAAAAATCAAGCCCTGATTTTTATTTTTATTTCTGCAGTGTCCATGCTCACAGTGAAAATTTAATAATCAGCTCACAGGCCATAAGTTGTTTAGAGCTGGCCCTAGCACGTGCCTGAAGCAGAAGGCAACAAGTTGCTTATTCTGGACAGTTCTTTAGCAGACTGACTTAAAGAAGCATTTTCTCCCAATCAAGAGAAAGTAGAAGAGTATAGTTAAAAACCAAATGGTTTTTCTTGTATCCTTGTTTCTACTCTTATTGTGTTCACTCAGGAAGACATTTTAAACAGACTCCTGGGAAACTGAACCCAGCTTAGTCAGTCTTACATGCAAATTGTATTTCACAGGAGGAAAAAAGAGATTAATCTGACAACACCACAGTGTTTCTTTATTAGAGAAGCAGAACAAGAGAAGGAAAAAGAGAGCAAGGAGAGAAAAATGGATGATGTAAGCACCATACAATATTCTTTGTCATTATGCAGGAAGAAATGAATTTAGAGTTTAAAGACCTTTGGTGATCAAAGGGGCCATTCCTTTTTGTTGTATATGTTGGGAACAAAGGCAAATCGATAGATGAAAATGCCATCCTGAAACACCTTTATAAGAGAAATTGACTAAATGCCCAGTGATGTGTTGAAGCAAATTAAATTCCATGTTTCTTACAGATATTATTTTCACAAGTTACAAAGAAGATGGAAACTGTGATTTTTCTGACATATCACAGCTGAACATTCCTGATCAGTGCTGAAATGAGAACTTCTATATAAACATAGACCTTCCACCTTTTCCTCTTTTTTTTGTTTCAATTTTAGAAGATGGAATTTTCATAAAAGAAGAAAAATATTGAAGAGAAGAAGTTAAATTAGTTAAAATTAATGTGCACACTGATGGCATACACTCAAGTGATAGGGGAAAAAATGAATGATTGAGTCACTCCTGTTGAAAAATATTTGGAATATAAGCTATTCTAATGCCATGGGTAGATCCACAAAGCTCCTTTGGTGCCAAAGAAACAAATTTCAAAATATGATTATATGTGTAGAATCATTTTAAATTCTGCAACATAGATTGGAACTTGTTTGAAATTGAGGATCTATTTCACTGTTGTTGATGTTAAATAACATGTTAAATAATACTGATGATAACTGTCTAAAATTGCTAAATTTTTAAATAATAGACAATTTCATTGTTTTCAAAGGAGGCAGGTTGTACTCACCAGAAAAGAAAAAGATAACTTATTTCTCCCAAATATGTACTTTAAAACAAACTGAAAGAAAAACCACAGAAGGGGGGGGGGGGGTAATTCTTGGATTCTAGAATTTTATAGCTGTAACTCCCCCAAAAATATAAGAAATTTTGAGGTGTAAATGGTGTGCTGGTGCTCATTAAAACTCTCCAGCAGAAAGACTGCTAGACTCAAAATTAGAAGATCCAGGTAAGTGGCACAGTGAATAGAGCACTGGCCCTGGAGTCAGGAGGACCTGAATTCAAATCCGGTTTCAAACACTTGACATGCTTACTAGCCGTGTGACTTTGGGCAAGTCACTTAACCCCAATTGCCCTCCAAAAAGCAAAAAAGAAAAAAAAAGAGAAGATCCAAGCATCATTGCTCCTCCTTGGCTGTGCTCTCCTTATGGATGAGAAGCTTGTCCCTCTGCTGCTCCTTTCTGCTGACTTAAGTGTTATCAGTTTAAGCGTCACCCTCCTAAGTTTTCACCTGCTACTTCTCTGTCATTTTACCACTGCCATCTGCTCACTCTCCTGTTTCTTACTGTAGCTGCTGAGGCTTCAAGATTGATATCATAGCTCTCTAGAGGACACTACCTAGGCCACAAACCTCGGGGCTAGCTCTACATTCTGAACCCTTGTCAGGTTCAAAGTTTCTGCCCAATTTAAAAGGGATAGATCACTCAGGCAGTTCTGAGACTCCCACTCTTGCTCCACTTAGTAGAAGATTCTCAGCTCTTACTATTAACAGGGTTAGGGTGACTGAATTTCATTTACTCCTTAACCTTTCCACAATGGTCAGTAAGTTTTGCCCATGAAATTATTTGGAGACTAAGGGCAAATATATGCTTCCCTCTTCATTTGTCCTTTCAAGTCCTTTTATCTTTCCAAGTAACTAGTGCCCGCTCATACAAACTGTCTTAAAGTTTCAGGAAGATATTGGAAATCCTTGAGGTGTACAGACTGGTGACCCTCACTGGTAGCATCATATTAAGGCCATTGTCCATTTCACATCAATAATTAAGCAATGCTCTTTTTCCTAAGGTACAGATAAATATTTCAATTCTAGGTTTTCCAGATTACAACAGGCTAATGCTACCACTGATACCCTGTCCTAGCAACAAGAATAAATAGCAAGTTCTATTGAAACCATTCAGACAGGCTTAGTAGACTGCATCAACTATCACAACTCCATCATACCTTACTGGCTGTACCAGTGCCCATACTATGTGGGCTCAGAATCAATGCAATTCTCAGAGCAGATCCCGATACATGAAACCCAATACAGTCTATAGCAATAACATACCAGAGAATACTCAGAAGCAAAAACCAAGTGGAGTCCAGTATCTCCCAGCTACTAAAAGACTTCTCTCCTGACAATTATTTCACTCATTCTTTTCAAACGTACTCTCCCATCACTCATGCCCTTCAGATGTCTCAAACTGGTCGAGTTGGCATCTTTAATTCAACATGTCCAAAACTACATTCACTATCATTCCCCTCAAACTCTTTCTACCTTCTCCTTTCCCTGTTACTGTACAGGACAATATAATTTTCCAGACTCACAACCTATGTGTCATTCTCAACTCCTTATTATCTCTCACATACACCCATATCCAATCTGTGACCAAGGCTTATCCATTTTACTTTTGCTACATCCCGTGTATATGCCCCTTCTGTCTTCCAACACTGCCACCAGCCTAGTGATGGCCCTCATCACCTTTCTTGGACTATTGAAATAGTATACTAATGGATCTGCCTGCCTCAAGTCTCTCCTCACTCTAATCAATCCTCCCAGTCAACAAAATGATTTTCTCAAAGTGCAGGTTCAGTCATGTCACATACTCCACTCAGTAAACTCCAGTGGTTCCCCATTGCTTCCAGGATCAAATACAAAATCCTCTGTTTGGCATTCAAAGTCCCCATCATCTAGCACTACCACTACCAGGTCTATACCCAAAGAGATCATAGAAAGAGGAAAAAGACACATATGTCCAAAAAAAGATTTATAGCAATTCTTTATAAATTGGGATAGAGTGCTATAAATTGGGAACTCTGCACCACCTAGCTGCCCATAATCCTCAAAACAATTTGGTAGATGTTAAGAAATACAGAGGTTGTTCAGAGGAACAGATTAGGCACACACTATATTGAAGCAAATGAGTACATTTTTTAAGACTTAAGTGCCTCAGGTAACTTGGAGAGGGTTGGGCAGAATTTCCTTAGACATTTAAATGATACATTACCTTGTGATAAGCTCAAAGATTCCAACTATTCAGACAAGAACTTTTAATTGACAAAAACCTATAGAGAAAACTGGAAAACAGTTTGACAGAACTGAGGTATAGACTGATATCTCACCCTGAAATCCAAGACAAGTTCCAACAGTTATGTCACTTAGGATAGTGACATCAAAAATCAAATTGGAACAAAAAAGAAATGAGTTGTCAGTTCTATGAATAGAGTTCATGAACAAACAAAGACAGAGAGAATCACAAAAGGTTCCATGGACACTTTTAATTACGTAAATTTTAAATGTTTGAGCACAAGAAAAAACAAATTTAGGTAAAATTAGAAGTAAAGTAAGTAAATGAGAAAATATTTTTTAGAGTCATATTTTATGGGTATTTTGGAGTGGCTATGTGAGAGCTGCAATATGTTGCTGCTCCTATGCCGCCATCTTGGCTCCACCCCCCAGAAAAATTTTTTTTTAGCAAAATTCTTTAATAAAGATCTTTTTTTCTGAGATATACAGAGACCTGTTCAAATTTACAAGAATAAGAGCCATTCTCTAATTCAAAAAATGTTCCAAAGCTGTGAATAGACATTTTCTGAAAAAGAAATCCAAGCTATCAATAGCCATACAAAAATGTTCTAAATCACTAACAATTAGAGAAACTAAAATTAAAACAACTGAGTTTCCACCTAACAGTTGACAAAAAATAAAAATGACAAATTCTAGAGGGATGGTGATAAAACAGGTACTCTAAAGCACTGTTGGTGAAGCTGCAAACTAGTTCAGCCATTCTAGAAAGTAATCTGGGACTATATCTCCCAAACTACTAAATTTTACATAGCCTTTGGCCTTAGCAATACCACTACCAGGTCTATACCCCAAAGAGATCACAGAAAGAGAAAAAGGATATATATGTCCAAAAAAAGATTTATAGCAATTCTTTATAAATTGGGAAACAATTGGAAACTGAAAGTGCCCATCAATTGGTTAATAGCTGAACAAATTTTGGTACATGCATGTGATACAGTACTTTCATGCACTAGGAAATGATGAAAGAAACATGGGATCAATATAATGAATAATAACATCAGAGGACTCAAGATGGAACATGCTACTCACCCTCTACTGATATACAGATGATGGATTTGGAGCACAGACTGAAAATTTTTTTTGGACATGGACAATTAGGGGGTTTGTTTCGTTGGACCACATATGTTTTTTAAAGTTTTGTTTTTCTCCCTTTCTCAAAGGGAGGTAGAGGGAGAGAATGCAGATCTGAAAATAAACTTTAATTCAAAAAGAGATAAAAAAAAAAATACCACCAAATATGTCTTAATTTGCAAAATTCTATTTTATATGGAGATCAAAAGTCTGTTCAAACAGTCAAGTTTCCTATAATGAATTTCACTAATATACATACTGTTTCAGTTGGGTTGAAATTTTATTTTTTTTTATTAACAAAAAAATATTTTCTCCCTCCTTCATCTTCATCCTCCATTGGAAAAAATAGAGAAAAAGAAAGCCCTTATAACAAACATGCATAACCAAGGGAAGTAGATAATAACATTAGCCAAGTCCAAAAATATGTTACATTCTGCATCTTGAGTCCATTACCTTTCAGGAGGTGGGCAGTATGTTTTGTCATCCATCTTCTGGAATCACACTGGTCATTGAGTTTATCAAAGATCTTAAGTTTTTCAGAGTTGTCTTTACAATGTTATTGTTATGGTATAAATTATTCTTCTGGTTCTGATCACTTCATTGTGCATCAATTCATAAAGCTTCCCAAATTTCTTTGAAGCCATTCCTTTAAGTGTTTCAGGTGTATTCCATTGCATTCCTATGTCATAATTTGCACAGTCAAATGATGGGCAATACCTTAGTTCTAATTTGACACCACAAAAAGAAATGCTATGAATATTTTTTATATATGAATCCTTTTCTTCTGCCTCTTCTTTCTTTTGGGAATATAGGTTCAGCAGTTTTATTGATGGGTGAAAGGGCATGAATGCATACGAGTAAACTTTTGGGCATAGTTCCAAATTGTATTCCAGAATTGCTGGACCAACTCATTGTTGCACCAACAGTGAATTAATGTGCCTGTGATCTCAAATTCCCTCCAACATTTGTCATTTTTCTTTTCTGTCAACCTTGCCAAACATATTAACTCATAGATGAGTGCCTCAAAAACTTTTTCCAGGTAGTATATTCACAGCTCAATCTGAATCTGAAGAATGTCAGTAGAAAGCAGGTTCACAGGTTTATAACTAGAAAGAACCTTAAAGTCATCAAGTCTATCACCTCCATTTTACAGGTGAAAAAACTAAAGTTCAGAGGAAAATCGACTTCTCCATGGTCTCACACAGATTAAGAAGTAGATGACCTAAGATTAAAACATGGTTCCTTTGATTTCCAATTCAGTGCTCTTTCCATATTTAGAAATGTCACACAACATAGCTCTAAATTTTCTATTATAGAAGTTATGCAAATAAGAATACCCAAAGTACTTATACTATTACATTATGGGAAACTTCCATTATGACAACTTCTTCTACCAACATAGATCACACCACAATTGAAGACCTAGTCCATAAGTGTGTAAGGGAGAAGAATGTAATACTTAAATGTATCAGGCAATTCTATCCCCATCCTCACCACATTCCAGGTAACCTGAAGCACTTAAGTGTTACAGACCAAAGATGAATCTAGGTCTTCTAGACTGCAAGTCTAACACCTCTATTCATTACAGCAGATTGCTTTTTTCTGCAGGCAATTGCCCTTATCATCATCATCACCATCATCATTTTAATTGCTGAAACCATAACTCAAACAACATTATATTTAAAATGGAGACTGTATAGTCAATTCATCAATATTTATAGAACATGATGTGCACTTTACTTATGTGGAGTTAGAAATGAAAAATTGACCATGGTTCCTGACTTTAAGGAATCTGTAGACAGTTGGTTGGGTGGGAGTTGACAGTTGAGAGAGATAGGACAAAGGCCTTTGAGAAAATTATATACACCTTATGAAGAGGAACAACTGAAAAATGTATTCATAACTAAATGGATTCACAACTAAATCTGTCCATATCCAGCTCAATGAGTAGCACATTAGCTTCTAATACTCTAACTTCATGAGTAACACACTGTCCTGTATATATCTGCAGATTGTAGGGCCTTCTATTGACTAACATTTGTTTTATTTCCATTTGTATTGTCCACATTTCTTTTCCACAAAAAGAACTTTTTTCTCCTACTTTATAAATCCAAAAGAAATAGCAAAGATTACATTTATTTCTTTAAAATTGCATTTATTTCCCCTACTTTTAAATTACCTTCATTCCCAAATATAGCCCTCTCTCCTCTCCTACAGAAAGAGCCATCCCTTGTAAGAAAGAATTTTAAAAAAAGAAAAAAATCAGTTTAGCAAAATCAACCAGCAAATGAACTTATCATGGTATTGATCCACATTCATAGTTCCCCAACTCTGCAAAGAAGGGGAGGAGGTACATATTATAAAGGCTACATGTGAAGCCCATATGGTGTAGAAGAAAGGGCAATGTACTTGAAAGCCCTAAGAGATTAGTTGTCAAATCATTTAACTTTTCTGAGCCTCAATTTTTTCATCTGTAAAATGGGAATAATAGTATTTACATTCCTCACTTCAAAATGTTATGTATGCATGTATGTATAGAATGGTTTTGTTTATACACATACACACACACGTGTCTTATGGTAGCCATCTCTAGGGCAGGAGTTGGGGAGGGAAGAAAAAAAGGAGGAAAGAAAGTTATATGATAATTTTATTATGTATTTAAAAGGAATAAAAGTTGTATATAATAGATTTACAATTTGATATACAATCATCTTTTTCTATTCTACTATGTTATGGAAGTGTTTATTTCTTAAGTTCAGAATAAAATATTTTTTCAAAGATATTGCAAGAAAAGTACATGAAATTCTAAAGTGCTATATGAGAGTCAGAAGATTTGAATTGAAATCCTGGCTCTGCTACATACTACTTAGCCAATCTTGGGAAAGTTACTTCAACCACTTTAGACCTCAGTTTCCTCACCTCTAAAATATGCAAGTTAGAGTAGATGGTCTGTTCATATCTAGTTCAGTTCCCCTCAGACCTACATCCTATATACTACTATATAAACATGAACTACCATTATTATTGTCTATATTAAATTCAAAGGAGAAACAGAATTTGACTGAACTTTTCACTTTTAGCTAGTTTGGCTCAGCATCAGGTTAATACAGTTTTTTTATGTCAGAAAGGTTAAAACGAATTATAAATGATTACAAAATGATTGATGTAAATAATTCTTTCAGAAATAAAAAATAACTTAATTAAATAAAGAAAATTAGTGCTAATTTTTTGTGTGCATGCATGCACGTACACACACACACACACACACACAATTACTCTTTAATTCCAGTCTAGTTCAAAGAACCGGCCAATTATCTTTGAACCTTTTCAATAAATTGTTTCTGTAGCTACAACATTTAAAATCAAAAGTGATGCTGATTCATTCCCCAATCAAAATGCTCATTAAAAAGAATTCTAAAGCATTCATTTTTAATCATCCACAACACAATGATTTACAATGCAATATTTGAAGAGGTTTAAATGTCTCAGGAATAAAATCAGATAAAGTGAAAGAGTTGAACAATAGCTTCAGTATTTAAATACGGTACCTCTGTATATACTGCCTAGAAACCCCAAAGCTACTAATTTTCAAAGGAATATTCTGGTTGACAAAGAAGACATTTTGTTAAAAATTCTCTTCAGGGCAGTCTGAGATATTCTCACAAACTGATCTTACATTTCATTCAGTCATTTTCAAGTGGAGTAAAGTATGTGTCCTTCAATATAGTATTTCAAGGGAGGGATCTATGTTATTAAAAAGTGAAGGCAGTAATTTATATTCTCATTTTAAGGATTGTTCTGAGAGCAGAATAATATAAATGGTATAAAACCAAACTATCAAAACCTGAGCTCTTCTTAAAGATTTGAAGTCAGATTGAATTGTCAATTCAAAGTCAAATAAATCTGGGTTGTTGTACAAATTTTGTACTAGTTTTGCAGCTGGCCATTCTAATTTTGAAAATTACAGAATTTAACATCACAAACTGAGTGAAGAGGAAATTTGAAATAATTTTCAAGTAAATTCAATTTGTTAGTTTTAGTAGTCTAGATAATTATCTCAATTCCCCACTTTGCTTGGCAAGTAGGAGGTCCAGTAGGAATTTATCACTGCAACAGAATAGGGAAATCATGGAAATAGAATCTTGCAGCAAGAAGGGGTCTAATTCTACTATTTTATGGGAACAGAAATGGAACCTTAGAGATGAGTGGGAAGGAAGTAGAAGCAGAAAGGTAAAATAACTGACCCAAGCCCTCAGAGTCCATTTCATATATTTTTAGTAAACTGTTGAGAAGTACTCATATCAGGGCAGCTAGATGGCATAGTGAATAGAGAACCAGCCCTGGAGTCAGGAGGACCTGAGTTCAAATCCAACCTCAGACACTTAACACTTACTAGCTGTGTGACCTTGGGCAAGTCACTTAACCCCATTGCCCAAAGAAGGAAGAAAGAAAGAAAGTGACAGAGAGAGAGAGAGAGAGAGAGAGAGAGAGAGAGAAAGAGGAAAGAAGGAAGGAAGGAAGGAAGGAAGGAAGGAAGGAAGGAAGGAAGGAAGGAAGGAAGGAAGAAAAGAACTCATCAATAAAGAAGTAAATTTTTAAAGTATATAAATAAAACCTAACATATGAGCAAATTATATTTGAGATCAAAATGAAAGTCAGTAAGTAAATTATGGTATGTGTCTCTGTTTGCATGTTAAGGATTAGCTTGTCTAATAGTGAGATGTTTCATGCATCTGCTTATAGTGCTTAAAAGCAGATCACCCAATAAAATTCCCAATAATGAAGTCTCAGAGTAAAGTTCTTTTGATTAAAACAAAATATGAGTAAAAGGATAATCTATCTTTAGCATTTTGTTAATAATAAATTCATGTCTGTGTGTTTAAAATACTAAACTCGCATCAGTTATCAGTATCTTTCATGAGAGTGTAAGGTCTTTGAGGGGAAGTGTTTTTTTTTTCTTGTTTTAAAAATTAAAACCAAATTCAGAGATGTGCTTTCTACTTCAAGATAAAAAGTTTCTGAGACTATCACTAGAATACTAACATGCAGCTTTTCAATTAATTCTATTATTGATATACTTCTTTAGTATCTTATTAATTTTGTGAATGAAATGATCTTTAAAATAATGTGCCAAGCATAAAAAATACACTGGAAATAAACAGAATGATGTGATCAGGGAATTGAGAAAAGTGGTGTCAGAAATAGAAGAATTCAATCAATTTGAGAAGCATCATGAAACCTGAAAATAGAGGCTATCCCAATAGCTAAATACAGACAGTTAATAGGATTAAAACTTTAGTGACAGAGGGAACCTTTAAAAGAATCCAGTCTAATCCTCTTATTCTACAGATGAGGAAATTGAGACCCAAGGACTGCCCAAGGTCATACAGGTAATTCCAAAGCTGATTCAAAGCCAGATCCTCTGATTCCAAAGCCTACTTGCTTTCCACTTTTCCCTCCTATAAGCCAGGAATACCTAGAATGCTATTCTTTTAAGAAGGATGAAAATGAATAACTGTGAGAAACAACTATAGTTTTGAATGAGTCCATTTAAGCCCTGAAAAGGACAAGAGAAGCAAATTTCTTCCACTTGGCTCTCATGTATTGTATTACAACCAGATATGGGATTTTCTAGCATTTCTTTGACTAGAGAAACTATTACTATTGAAGGTATGCTTAGTCAATTGATAAGATGAATTATGGAGCAAAGTTATTTGTGTGATTCTAAAATGGCAATTGAAGTAAAATAAGCATCGCAGTCATATCCACATTTTAGCTTTTAGAAATAAACTTACATTTTTCCTTCTGCATTCTATATTGCTTTTCTTCTGTTGATGCTGGGGCAGAAAATGAATTTAGCCTAAAACTGGCTGGACCAGGATAGGAGGAAGAGGTAAGAGAAGACCAAGTAGATTCTGGTGATAGGTCAGACACCATGCTTGCTAGTAAGGTCACAGATCCTTTGAAAAAACAATAAAGTATGAAAATGTCTTTGGAATTCTCCTTGTGTCTTTCTACTTTTAGCTCTTCTTTCTTCATCTCTAGTGCCCCTCCTAGATCTTAGGTATTTCACATAAAGAAAGGGATTCTCTCGAGATCTCCCCCAAACCTTCTCAAATATCTTTAAATCATGACTCTAAACAAATTCTAGGGTGACAGAACCCAAAAACAGATAGAGTGAAACAATTTTCCAGCCCAAGACATTTTGGAAGGTTGGCAGAAAAAGTCCGTTCCACCAGGATGAGAGAGTAGCATAGTCCAGCGCAGGCTGTACCAATGTAGACAAGGCCCCAGCAAAGCAGGACCAAGTGTCAAGTGACTGAATCAGTGGTGGCAGTGGCGGTTTCCAGACCTCTTAGCCCATAGATGAGAAGGAGATTTAGAGGCGTCCCTTTGCTACCACCAGGGGCAGGACTCTGTTGCATTGCCTATACTTGTATCTGGGTCACAGTCTTGGTAAGTCTTAGTTCCAGTGTGAGGAGGACCACAAGCACAGCAAAACTTGTAGCCACAGAGGAACAAGAACCTTGGTCATAGTTTCAGGGTTGAAAAGAGTGCTTGTGGTCATTCAAAAGAATGGTAAACACACCTCTGCCTAAATCATACCACCTTTGAAGACCCAAAGACTTATAGGTCCCCATAATTACCTCTGAAAACAGCTACACAAAACCATGAAGTTTAAGGCATTGCCCCCCTCCCATTGGGAAGCAGAACCCCATTTTAGCATAGAGTTAAAAGTCAAGACATAGGCTGGAAAATGATCAAACAACAATAGAAAAAAAATACTTCGCTGACAAGGAAGATCAAAACCCATACTCAGAAGAAAACAAAGTCAAAATTCCTACATCCAAAGCTTCAAAGAAAAATATAAATTGGTCTCAGTTCATGGAAGAGTTCAAAAAGGGTTTTTAAATCAAATAAAAGAGCTAGAGGAAAAATTGGGAAGAGTAATTAAAGTGATGCAAGAAAACCAAGAGAAAAGAGTGGACACCTTGGTAAAGAAGGTACAAAAAATACTAGAAAATAACACCTTAAAAAAAAACAGATTAAGTCAAATAGTTAAAAAAAAAAAAGGCACAAAAATTCAATGAAGAGAAGAATGCCTTGAAAAGCAGAATTGTCCAAATGGAAAAGGAGGCATAAAAGTTCATTGAAGAAATTAATTCCTTAAAAGTTAGAATTGGGCAAGTGGAAGCTAATGACTTTATGAGACATCAAGAAACCATCAAACAAAATCAAAAGAATGAAAAAACAGAAGAGTATGTGAAATATATCATTGGAAAAACAATTTGACCCAAAAAAATAGATCTAGGAGAAATAATTTAAGAATTATTGAACTACCTGAAAGTCATGATAAAAAAAAAAAGAACGTAGACATCATCTTTCGAGAAATTATCAAGGAAAACTACTCTGATTTTCTAGAACCAGATGTTAAAAAAAAAGAAATTGAAAGTATCTACTGAATCACCTCCTGAAACAGATCTCAAAATGAAAACTGCCAGAAATATTACAGTCAAATTCCAGAATTCACAGATCAAGGGGAAATACATAAAGCAGACCGAAAGAAACAATTCAAATATTGTGGAACCACAATCAGGATAACAAAAGGTTTAGTAATTTCTATATTAAAGGACTGGAGGGTAAGGAATATGATATTCCAGAGGGCAAAAGAACTAGGACCACAACCAAGAATCACCTATCCAGCAAAACTGAGTATCATCCTTCTAAGGAAAAAAAATAAACATTCAATGAGATAGAGGACTGCCAAACATTCCTGATGAAAAGACCAGAACCGAATTTAAAAATTGACTTTTAAATAAAAGATGCAAAATAACAATAAAAAGGTAAATAGAAAAGAGAAATCATAAGGGATTCAATAAGGTAAAACTGTTTACATTCCTACATTAGAAAATTACAATTATAACTAGTAAAACCTTTCTCATCATTAGGGCAGTTAGAAGGAGTATACATAGAAAGCAGAGGTGTGAGTTGAATGTGATGATATGACAATCTAAAAAAATAAAATGAAGAAATGAGAAAGAAGAATGCACAGAAAGAAGGGGGAAGGGAGAAGTAAAATAGAGGAAACTATCTGACGTATAAGAGGACTGAAAGATACTTTACAGTGGAGGGGGAAATGGTGAGGGAAGCACATGAACCTTACTCTCTTCAGAATTGGCTCAAAGAAGGAATAATATACCCATTTAGTTGGGTGTAGAAATCTATTTTACCATACAGCAAAGTCAGAAGACAGAGAGATAAAAGAAGGTGGGAGGAGCTGATAGAAGGGACAGCAGTTTGCGGGATATAAAAATCAGAAGCAAAACACTTTTGAGAATG
>CM053591.1:11279776-11304274 GCA_028646515.1 Pseudochirops corinnae
ATTTTGCCCTCTGGTTCTGAAATATCAGGGCAGTTTTCCTTGAGAATTTCTTGAAGGATGCTTTCTAGGTTCTTTTTTTGATCATGTCTTTCAGGTAGTCCAATAATTTTTAAATTGTCTCTCCTGGATCTATTTTCCAGGTCAGTGGTTTTTTCAAGGACATATTTCACATTGCCTTCTATTTTTTCATTTGTTTGGATCTATTTAATAGTATCTTGATTTCTCATAAAGTCATTTGCTTCCATTTGCTCCACTCTAATTCAGAAGGAATTATTCTCTTCAGAAAACTTTTGAGATTCTTTTTCCATCAGGCAAATTTTACTTTTTAAGGCATTCTTCTCCTCGGTGGCTTTTTGGGTCTCTTTTGTCATTTGAGTTAATCTATTTTTTAAGGTGCTATTTTCTTCAGTCAGGTTGTTGACTCTCTTTTCATGATTTTCTGGCATCATTCCATTTTTCTTCCCAATTTTTCCTCCACTTCTCTTATTTGTTTTTCAAAATCCTTCTTAAGCTGATCTATGGCTTTTAGGCAGTCTTCCTGTTTCTTGGAAACTTTTGGTGCAGGAGTTCTGTGTTGTCTTCCTCCTGTTCTGTGCTTTGATCTTTCTTGTCCCCAAAGAAGGAATCTAGAGTTCAGTTGCTGTTCTTACTTTGCTTCCTTTGCCTGCTCATGTTAGCCAATCAATTACTTGATTTTTTAGCTCTGTGGAACTCTGCTTCCAGAGGGGAAAGCTCTGTCTCAAATTGCTGGGGTTTTTGCAGCTGCCGGAGCTATTTTTTTGCAGCCCCCACCAGCTTTGGCTCACTGAAAACGCACCCCAGGACCACCACCCAAGACCATGATCCAGATCCAGGCCACTCATCGCAAGAGCACTTAGCCTCTGAACAATCACTTGGCCCCCCTCCAGTCTGCAGGCTGGGAGCTCTGAAGCAGCCATGTGGAGATGTCTGCAGGGCCACCGCTTCTGCTGCTTCCTTGCCCTGGAGGTAGTTTGGCCTGACTGCTTTTCTCCCCCAAGTTTAGCTGAGTTCCACTGACCTTTCACTTAGTCCTTGTTTCTTATGGCTTGATAATTCTGGAAACTGCCACAGCTGCCACTGATCCACTCTCCTGAAGGCTCCAGCCAAGGCTTATCCTGGCTGCCCAAGGGCCAAGCTGCAGTTTCAGGCTGGGCTTGTTTTGGCTCCCAGAGCTGTGATCATCCCTCCCTGCTGAGCTGCCTTCAGTGGGAGGTGTATTTTTGTGAGTTTTAGAGCCCTAAAATTTGTTTAGAGTCATATTTTATGGGTATATGGCTATGTGGGAGCTGTGGAACTTTGCTGCTCCTACGCCACCATCTTGGCTCCACCCATAAACACATTTTCTTTGTCAAACATAGGATCATAGATTTAGAATCTGAAAGATCCTGACATCTAGTCCTTCATTTGACAAATGTCAAGTTACTTTCCCTGGAACTCAGGGGTAGTAAGAAGCAAAGCCAGGCCTAGAACCCTGTCTTTGGTGTTTTGACTCAAACTCTAGCAACATTATCACATGCTATACTGTTGTGTGTCACTCAGATAGGAATGCAGTACTTTTGAGCACAAACTTACTTAGAAAAATGTTAAAGAAAATATTGATTGGTGATTAAAAAGGCTGTCATTTCACAATACTTTAGAAAGCACAAGTCCACAGAAAGTTTGCCATGAAACCCAGAAAATCTGGGTCATTCCTTGAGGAGTTGTGGATGAAATGGGGGAAAAAGGCAAAAAAAAAAAAAATAACTGAAATAAAATATTTTTAACATTTCTATCATAATTTATTCTCATAATCAGAGATAGAACCAGCCCATTAGGATTCTACCTTCTCAATATCAAAAATGTTAAATGAAGAACTAGAAACAGCACTTAGGAAGATAGCTCTCTCTGGAAAGAATGGCTGAATGTACCTAAATGCATATAACAAAAAATCCATTCTGAAAGCAATGTAATTTATTTTATCCAATTACATGTAAAGATAGTTTTCAACATTCTTTTTATAATAAGATTTTGAGTTTCAAATTTTTTTCTCACTCCCTCTTTCCCATCCACCTTCCTCAAGAGAGCAACCAATCTGACATAGGTTATACATGTGAAGTCTCATAAACATATTTCCACATTAGTCAAGTTGTGAAAGAAGAAACAGAACAAAAGGGAAAAGTCACCCACAAAAAAGCAAAACCGGAAGGTTGAAGCTACATTCAGACTCCATAGCTCTTTCTCTGAATGTGGATAGCATTTTCTATTGTGAGTCTTTTGGAACTGTCTTGGATCATTGTATTGCTAAGAAGAGCTATATCAATCATAGTTATCTTCCACTGTTGCTGTTACCATGTACAATGTGCTCCTGGTTCTGCTCACTTCGCTCCAAATCACTTCATGTAAGTCTTTCCAAATTTTTCTGAAATCCTCCTGTTTATCATTTCTTACAAAATAATAGCATTCCATTACATTCATACACTATAACTTGTTCAGACATTCCCCAATTTATGGGCATTCTTTCAATTTCCAATTCTTGGCCCACACAAAAAGAGATGCTATAAATATTTTTGTACATGTGGGTCCTTTCCCTTTCAGGATACAGACCTACTAGTGGTATTGCTAGACCAAAGAGTATGCACAGTTTGATTGCCCTTTGGGCACAGTTCCAAATTGCTCTCCAGAATGGTTAGATCAGTTCATAATTTCACCAACAATGCATTAGTATCCCAATTTTCCCACTTCTCCAATATTTTCCTTCTCTGTCATATTAGCCAATCTGATAGGTGTCAGGTTTGTCAGAGTTGTTTTCATTTCTCTAAACAATAGTGACTTGGAGCATTTTTTCATATGACTATAGATAGCTTTAATTTATTCATCTGAAAACTGCCTGTTCATATCCTTTGACCATTTATCATTTAGGGAATGACTTATATTCTTATAAATTTGACTCATTTTTCTATATATTTGAGAAACTAGTCTTTTATCAGAAACAATGCTGTAAAAATTGTTTCCCAGTTTTCTACTTTCCCTCTAATCTTGGTTGTCTTGGTTTGGTTTGTGCAAAAACTTTTTAATTTAATGTAATCAAAATTATCCATTTTGCATTTTATAATGTTCTCTGTCTCTTGTTTGATTATAAATTCTTCCATTCTCCATAGATCTAACAGGTAAACTATTCCTTGCCCTACTCCTTTGTTTATGATATCATATACCTTTATGTGTAAAACATGTACCCATTTTGACCTTGGTGTATGTTGTGAGATGTTGGTCTATGCCTACTTTCTGCCACATTATTTTCCAGTTTTCCCAGCAGTTTTTGTCAAATAGTAAGTTCTTATCCCACAAGCTGGAGTCTTTGGGTTTATCAAAGAGTAGATTACTATAATCACTGATTACTGTGTTTTATATATCCAACTATTCCACTGATACACCACTCTTTTTCTTAGCCGGTACCAAAAAGTTTTGATCATCACTGCTTTATCATATAGTTTTAGAGCTGGTGGGGCTAGACTACCTTCCTTTGTATTTTTTTTTCATTAATTCCTTTGATATTCTTCACCTTTTATTCTTCCAGATGAATTTTGCTATTTTTTTCAGTTCTATAGAATAGCTTTTGGTAGTTTAATTAGTATGGCACTAAGTACACTAACTTAGAATTGTCATTTTTATTATATTAGCTCAGCCTCCCCAAGAATAACCTATTATTTTTCCAATTTTTTAGATACAACTTTATGTGAAAATTTATGTTTTGTGATTATGCTCATGTAGTTCCTGGATTTGTCTTGGCAGGTAGACTCCTAAGTATTTTATATTGTCTACAGTTATTTTAAATGGAATTTCTCTATCTCTTCTTGCTGAGCTTTGATGGTAATGTATAAAAATGCTGATAATATATGTAGGCTTACTTTATAACCTGCAACTTTGCTAAAGTTGTTAGTTATTTCAAGTAGTTTTTTAGTTAATTCTCTAGGATTCTCTAAGAATACTATCATTATCATCTACAAAGAGTGATAGCTTTGTTTCTTCTTGCCTAGTCTAATTCCTTCAATTGCTTTTTTCCTCACTTATTGCTATAGCTATCATTGCTAGTACAATATTAAATGATAGAGGTGATAACGGTGTTCTTGTTTCACCCCTGATCTTATGGGGAATGCTTCTAGCTTATCTCCATTACATATAATGCTTGCTGATGGCTTTAGATAGATACTACTTATTTTAAGGAAGACTTCATTTATTCCTCTACTCTCTAGTATTTTTAATAGGAATAGGTCTTGTATTTTGTTGAAAGTGTTTTCTGCATCTATTGAGATAATCAAATGATTTCTGTTGGTTTTTTTATTAGCATAGTCAATTATGCTAATAGTTTCCTAGTATTGAACCAGCCCTGTGTTCAATAAGTATAAGTCCCACCTGATCATAGTGTATTATCATTGTAATAAATTGCTGCGATCTCTTTGCTAATATTTTTTAAAAATTTTTGAATCAATATTTATTAGGAAAATTGGTCTATAAATTTCTTTCTCTGTTTTGACTCTTCCTGGTTTAGGTATCAGCACCACATTTGTGTCATAAAAGGAATTTGGTAGAACTCTTTTTTCCAAATATGTCATATAGTATAGAATTAATTATTTTTTTAAATGTCTGGTAGAATTCACTTGTAAATCTATCTGGCCCTACAGATCTTTTCTTGGGAAGTTCATTGATAACTTGTTCAATTTTTTTTCCTAAAATAACTTTATTTAAATATTTTATTTCCTCTTCTGTTAATCTGGTCAGTACATTGTGATATTTATTGGCATATAATTAAACAAAAAAAATCCTAATTGTTCCTTTAATGTCCTCTTCATTGGTGATGAATTCACCCTTTTCATTTTTTATATTGGTAATTTGATTTTCTTCTTTTTTTTTTTTTAATCAAGCCAACAAAAGGTTTATCTATATTATTGGGTTGTTTGGGTTTTTTTCATAAACCCAGTTCTTACTTTTATTTATTATTTCAATAATTTTCTTACTCTCAGTTTTATTAATCTTTCCTTTCATTTTCAGAATTTATAATTTGGTATTTAATTGAGGGCTTTTAATTTGTTCTTTTCCTAGATTTTTTAGTTGCATGCCCAGTTTACTGATGAATTCCTTCTCTATTTTATTCATATAAGCATTTAGAGATCTAAAATTTCCCCTAAGTACTGCTTTGGCTCTATTCCATAAATTTTGGTGTATTGTCTGATTATTGTCATTCTCTTGAATTAAATTATTGATCATTTCTATGATTTTTTGTTTAACCAACTCATTCTTTGAGATAAGATTATTTAATTTATTTAATTATTTAATCTATCTTTCCATGGTCCCTTATAACATATATTTTTTTTTGTTTCATGATCTGATAAGGATGCATTTAATACTTCTGCCTTTCTGCATTTGACTACGAGGTTTTTATGCAGTAATACATGATCAATTTTTGTTCAGGTGCCTACCACTGAGAAAAAAAGGTTTATTTCTTTCTATCCCCATTCAATTTTCTCTAGAGGTCTATCATTTCTAAGCTTTCTAAAATTCTATTCATCTCCTTAACTTCCTTTTTATTTTGTGGTTAGATTTATCTAGTTCCAAGAGGGAGAGGTTGAGGTCTCAAACTAGTATAGTTTTGCTGTCCATGTCTTCCTATAACTCATGTAATTTCTCCTCTAAGAATTTGAATGCTAATACCATATGGTACATATATGTTTAATACTGATGTTACTTCATTGTCTATGGTACCTTTTAGCAAGATATAGTTTCCTTCCTTGTCTCTTTTAATTAGATCTATTTTGCTTTTGAGATCATGATTGCTATTCCTGACTTTTCCATTTCAGCTGAAGCATAATATGTTCTGCCCCAGTCTTTTACCTTTACTCTGTGTGCATCTCTCTGCTTCAAATGTATTTCTTGTAAACAATATATTGTAGGATTCTATTTTTTGATCCACTCTGCTATTCACTTTCATTTTATGGGAGAGTTTATCCCATTCACATTTGTAGTTATCATTACTAACTGTGTATTTCCCTCCACCTTATTTGCCCCCTTTTTATATTTTTCTCTCTCCTTTCACCCTGTCCCTCCTCAACAGTGTTTTGTTTCAGACCACTGCCTCCCGCATTCTGCCCTCCCTTCTGTCAGCCTCCCCTCCTTTTTCTTTCTCCTTTTTCCTCCTACTTCCCTAAAGGGAAAGATAGATTTCTCTACTCAACTGAGTGTGTATGTTATTCTTTGAGTCAAATCCAATGAGTAAGGTTCAAACAAAGCTTATCCTCTCCCTTCTTTCCCTTTACTGCAATAGGTCTTTCATGCCTCTTCATGTGACATAATTTACCCCATTCTGCCTCTTTCTTTCCTCTTCTCTGAGTATAATCCTTTTTAAACCCATTAATTTTTTTAATGCTCACACCAAAGTCAACTTAGACCCATACCCTCTGTCTAAGTATACAACTCCTAACTGCCATAATAGAAATACAATTCTTAGGAATTACAAGTATCATCTTCCCATGTAGGGATGTTAACAGTTTAACCTTATTGAATACCATGTGTTTTTTTTTTTCCTCCTGTTTACCTTTTCATGCTTCTCTTGAGCCTTGTATCTGGATATCAAATTTTCTGTTCAGTTCTGGTCTTTTCATTGGGAAAGTTTGAAAGTTCTCTATTTCATTAAATATTCATCTTCCCCCCTGAAAGATTGTGCTCAATTTTGCTAAGTAGTTGATTCTTGGTTGTAATCCAGTCTCTTTTGTCTTCCAGAATATCATATTTGAAGCCTAGATCTTTTAATGGAGAAACTGCTAAATTCTGTGTAATCCTGACTACACCTTCTTAATATTTGAATTGTTTCTTTCTGGCTGTTTGCACTATTTTCTCCTTGACCTGATAGCTCCAGAATTTGAATACAATATTCCTTGTAGTTTTCATTTTGGGATCTCTTTGAGGAGGTGATAAGTGGATTCCTTTGTTTATTATTTACCCTCTGGTTCTCGGAGATCAGGGGAGTTTTCCTTTATTATTTCTTGAAAGGTTCTATCCAGTCTTTTTTTTTTTTTTATCATAGCTTTCAAGTAAAACAATAATTCTTAAATTTTCTCTCCTGGACCTATTTTCCAGGTCATTTGTTTTTCCAATGGGTATTTTACATTTTCTTCTATTTTTTCATTCTTTTAATTTTATTTGTTTAATTCTTGATATTGCATAGTCATTAACTTCCACTTAACCAATTCTAATTTTTAAGGAATTATTTTCCTCAGTTAACTTTTGTGCTTCCTTTTCCATTTAGCCAATTCTACTTTCTAATGGAGTCATTTTCTTCAGTCAATTTTTGTGCTTCCTTTTCCAGGTTGTTAACTTTTTTTTCATAATTCTCCTGCATACCTCTTATTTTTCCCCCAATTTTTCTTCTATCTCTCTTACTTGATTTTTAAAATACTTTTTGAGATCTTCTAAGAGGACTTTTTGGACTTGGGGCCAATTCGTATTTCTCTTTGAGGCTTCATAAATGGGCATTTTGACAATGTCGTCTTCTTCTGAGTTTGTCCTCTTCCTTATCGCCAGGGTTCTTTTTTGGTTTTTTTGCTCATTTTAAAAAATCGAGCTCTACTCCTTGGGTACTATCCCAATCATCTTGTACTGGGAGCCAGAGATGTGGTCACTGGCCTTTTATACTGGGACTTCTAGTGCTAGTGGCTTTCCCACTGTGCTAGGCTGGCCTGGATTAGTTGTACCTGTCGTCCTCTGGGTTCTAGGTCTGGTAATTTGCTTGTGGCACTGGTGCTAGAGGCCAGATGGCCTACTATGCCACTGGCCTACTGAACCAGAACCACTAGGCCCTCATTGCTGATCTGTGCTGTGGCTAAGAGCCTCCCAATGGCTTGGTCAGACACTGCCTGTGCTGGGCTGTGCTCCCCTTTTGCCCAAGGGAGGGAGACCTTTCCTAAAGTCCTTCTAAGTTATCTTGGGATAGAAAATTGTTTCATTCCATCTTTTTGTGGATCTTGTCACTCCTGAATTCTTTTAGAGGCTCGATTTAACATTGTTTCTGAGGGAAACTGAGGAGAGCTCAGGCAATTTACTGGCTTCTCTCCACCATCTTGGCTCAGCTACACAATTTTAAATGTAATAATGGGTTAATCTTCAAGGTTTTCAAAGAGGGAAAGATAGAACATGATGACTTCAGAAACATCAAAATTGGAGGTTACCCAAAAAGCTAGAGTCAACATAACTTCAGTGTGAGAAGATGCATAAAATATATCAGCAAAAAGTTGCAACGCCAAAAAAAAAAAAGCAAGTCATTCAATCCTATATCACATGTGAGTGACACCAAATGGACAGCTCAAATACTCTGATGGCAGCAACAATTTTTTTTAAATGAGATACAGGCAATTAGCACATTGTTTAGCTTTTGTCGATCAGTCAATAAACATTTATTAGATGAATATTATATGCCAGGCATTAAATTAAGATATAAGAACACAAAGAAAGGCAAAAACAGGGTCTGCTGTAAAGATTAACACAATCTATGGGGAGACAATATACAAACAACTATGTACAAACAAACCAAACAAAGGATAAATTTGAAATAATTATTCAAAGGAAGGTACTAGCATCAAAAGAGAATCAGGAAAGACTTTCTATAGAAGGTGGGATTTCAAATGGACCTTGAAGGAGGCTCCTTTGTGAAGGTTTAACAAAATTGCCAAAAGCATCCATGTACCCCTAGTTAATTTGTTAGAAAACAACATTTTGTAAATATTCTTTTTTTCTCACCTTTCCCATTGTGTCCAACTCCTCATCATATCAGACACTTAACTCAAACATATTTCTATAAAGGTAGTCATGGTAACTTCCCAACATTCACAGGGTTATAGTTGAAGAGCTAAAAGGGACCTTAAAAGTCACTTTCACCAAGGGTATCATTTTACAAATGAAGAATTTAAGACATAAGGATGTTAAGCAATTTTCCACATTCATAGAAATAATATGCATCAGAGTAGGGATCTGACTCTAGAATCAGGTACCAATGTACCACACTGGCTGCTCATCTGTAAATTTAACATTCCCCCCCATGAGAGATTTACTCATCTGATCTCCTGAGAGTGGACGGGCTTCTGCTCATTCACTCTCAGACAGTGACCTCTATGAACTTGATGTGTTTTCTATAAGCTTTTTGGCTAATTAAACAATTTGTCACTAGTCAATCTATAGCTAACTGGGCATTTCTAATATACTAATTATAATAATAGCTTGCATTTATGTAGCTCTCAAAGGTTTGCAAAGTGCCTTCCAATTATTACCTCACTTGGTCCTCACAATAGTCCTAAAACTATATACTGGTATTATCCCATTTAGCAAATGAAAAAAAACTGAGAGAGGTTAAGTGAGTTGCCCAAGGTCACTTATCTAGTAATTGCCTGAGACAGGGTTTAAATTCACTGAGGTCTTTCTGGTTCCAAAATCAACACTGTATAGCAGCAGTTCTCAATCTGTGGGTTGAGACCCCTTTGGGGGTCAAACAACCCTTTCACGGGGGTCGCCTAAGACCATCAGAATACACATATTTCCTATGGTCTTAGGAAATGAGACACCACTCCTCTATCTGTCTCCAGGTGGGTCCGCCCACATGCAGATAACATCCACATATGAGTATTAAAGGATTGCAGCATTAGGAAGGTTGAGAACCACTGCTCTATAGACTTTGCTGTTTAACTGACTTATAAGATGTCCTAACAAGAAGATTGCTTTATATCAAGGTACACATAATTAATCAGCTTCCACTTCAATGCTACCAGGAGCATTTGCATGCTAACAGACAACTTCATTAGTGTAAAGGAGTACTTAAGTATTATAAGATCAGGATATGTTACAGAGTTATTTGGGAGAATTCATAAAATGAGTATTTATCAAGTTCCCACTTCATGCAAGCACTGGGAACAATATAAAAATGAATGACAGTTCCTGCCTTCACGTAGCCTACAGTTTCATAGTGAAAGCAACATGAAATCCAAAGAAGAAAAACCCAAATGTGAACATTAAAAATAATTTTACAGACCAAAAACAATACTTTATTTAAGACAATAAAATACTCAATATCAAGCTGTATTGTTTAGGTGTGAGTTATGTGTCATGCTCCAATATTTTGAGTCAGATTAACTCAACCCTATCTTTTCTTTCTGTTTGAATACATTAGTTGCACATTAAAACATTGATTAGGTCTTAGAAAACTTTCCAAATATTCCAGGATAAACAGGACACATTCGAAAAATGAAAAGTTTATCTCAAACAATCTGAACAGTACTCAGAATCTAATGATTGCTGTATTTCAATTGCAACCACCATTAACCAAAACAGCTACACGACTGCAGAGTCAAGAATAAGATTGTAATATGGAAATTGGAAGCTTTTAAAAGCTCAGCATTGCATGTGAGTAAACCACAGGTAAATGAACCATGCTTTTCATATCACTAACTCATAATATGCCCCCTCAAAAAAAGAATATGGCTTATACAAAATAAGCAGTTAACACAGGAAATGGAGATAATTAAGATTTCTTCACAGAAAGAAAATGATTAGAGCTTCATCATTTTTTTCTGCCATGAGAGAAAAATTTAACCTTTTGCAGTTCAAGCTGTCCTGAATATGTTATTTATTCTGTTTACTCTTTTTACTTTTTACATTTTTTTTCTCTCTTCCAATCCACCCCCAACTCTGAAATATAGGCATCAGTTCCAAGAAAAGAGCACGTCAATTCACTTGCAAGTGATGACATCACCTTCCTGATGTCAGGGTCCTCTTTGAAACAAATGGCAATAGGGAGCTATTAAAGTTCTATGAGTAGGGAAGTAACTTATCCATACACATTTTTTAGTACTGAGATTCTCAGTGAGTTAACTCTCTGCAACATATAGTCTTAGAGAGTTGTCTGGAAGCACTGTGAGGTAACTTGCCTAGAGCCACACATGACTAAAATCTAGGTTTAACTAGTCCTAAATCTAGCTCTCTCTCTACCTACTACACCACACCGTTTCTTTATTACACAGTTCTTTTTTACTTAAAATGTTCTATTTTAAACCCTCTCCTAGTGACCTCCTTTGTTCTCTTCTTCCTATTACAGTCATTTCATCACCATGCCAAGTACCCTTTCCTGTTGCACAAGAGGAAAAAAAATTACCTGTCAAATGCATTTCTAAGTCCATGCCAAGTGATGATTCTGTTTGGTGATTATCCAAAACTGTTTAATATTTTTTTTCCCTTTGAAAAGAAGCCAAATGTGCATCTGAATATTGTTGTACTTCCATGCCCTACATCACCAAACATACCCCACTTGTACAAGAACACTGCTAGCCTGGAAATCTCACAAATGTGTTCTTCTGCCACGGAATCAGACTGAGGTATCGGATAACACGCAAACCGAGGTTTGTATTCAACAATTCACACGAGTCTATGATGGGTAACTTTTATTGCTGTTGTTACCTACTCAAGTTTGGGAAAGTCTTTTTTTTCCAAATTATTTAAAAACATGATTTTGCAAGCAGGAATTATCTAGATCAATTCATCACCCTTCATTATTCCCTCACTGTACTCATTTCCCCTCAGAAATGGGGAAACAAGCCATAAAATAACAAAACACTTTTCCTTTTCTTTAAGTCAGAACAAATTGAAGCTAGAGGCTGTCTTGCCACTGATGTGCCTGCCCCCTCCAATGTTATTTTCATTTCTCATAAAGATAGGACTTCTTCCATTTTAAAGGTGAAAATGGAAATAATGTGGCAACAATGGTCTTGGTGTTGAAGGAGGATGATAGGGGCATGGAAATAGGATTCTTTTTTTTGGAGGGGGCAAGGTAGGGCAATTGGGGTTAAATGACTTGCCCAAGGTCACATGGCTAGTTTTAATTTAAGTATCCAAGGTTGGATTTGAACTCAGGTCCTCCTAACTCCAGGGCCAGTGGTCTATTCAGGAAATAGGATTCTTAAGTGACTAACACAGGTACTGATTGGGACTAATGAGGAAAGAAATCAAGTCAAATGAAATTATTTAACATTTATGGAATGTCTTCTGTGTGCCAAGCACTGTGTTAAGTGCAGGGGATAAAAAGGCAAAAAAAATTTGTCTTTGTTCTCAAGGAGCTTATGGGCATAGCAGAGGAGACAACATGAAAACAATTACGTGCAAACAGGATATGCCTGGAATAAATTAGACACCTTGGAAATAATAGCACAAAAATAAGCAAAACCAGAGGTTGTTCCCCTTTATTTCCTTCCTCTCTTCCTACCTTTCACTGCCCATCTTTACTTCTTGTCCCTCCCTCCTCCCTTCTTTCTTCCTCCCCCCATTTCTCCTTCCTATCTCTCTCATATTCTATTCTCTATTTTCTTCTCTTCTCCTCTCTCTCTTTCTCTCTCTTCTCCTCCTCTTCCTCTTTTTCTCCCTTTCTCTTCCCTCTCTCCTCTCTCTACTCTTACTCCCTCTTCCCATTCCCCAAAGCAGAACAATTTCTCACTTGCCTTAAAGACAATTGTTCTGGATCAGTGATTACATTGGCATAGAGAACTTCTGGTGAGAAATTGCCTCTACCCATGCAGGTCATCATTTGTTATGCAAATTGTAATCTTAGAGTTGCATAAAAACTAAGTCTTAGTTTACTGGGACACGGAGAGCTAAGTGTCCCATGTCCCACAATCAGTATGTATCAGAAGCAGGACATGTACCCAGGTCTCTCAGAATCCAATCCTGGTTCTTTAGCCATTGTGCTGTATGTGAAAAAGTAGGCAAAGTTACAAGGGAATCTTTTGTTTTAGATCTGATTTTGACCAACAGAAAGGAACTGCAGTAGAAATGATAAGAAACATGATGACAAGCAACCGCTCCATCATGGAGATAAAAAGAAAAACCTAAGGAACAGTAAAACCCAGAATGAAGTAAAGCTGATAATGAATGCTACAAACAAAAGGAATGGGGATGGATTCGCTTGGAAGTTTTAAAAGTACCTTAGATTAGAGGCAAAAAGAAGATGAAAGAAGCGAGAGAAGCACTTCTTGTGGTGAATAAAATGACAGATAATGAGAAGCAGGCTAAATTAATCAACTTCTATTTCACTTCTGTTGTCTTTCTAAGGAAGGTGATATTGGCACTGGGAATAATCCAACAAAAAATGGTCAGCGGGGAGTAGAAACATTAAGTGCAGAGACAGTCAGGTAGGACTGAGCTGCCTTCAATGGGTTCAAGTTGCCGTGTACAGATGAACCTAGAACATGGCAATAACTGGCAGGTAGGATTGCTGAACCACAGAGATCTAAAAGAACCAAAACACCTCTGGATTGGGGATGAGAAAATGTCTCAAATGTTTTTTTTAAAAGGAAGACAATAACATCTGAAAGTGATAATCCAGTGATTTGTATTCGGTTTTTTTTTACAGATTTCTAGGACACTATTAGGAGAGTTTTTGAGCACTTAGAAAGCGAAGGGGTGGTATTTAAGAGTCAATGTGGCATCATTATGAATTTATCTAATCAAATTAACTTGGTTTTCTCAAAACTTAACAGGCTCATTGGGGCAGCTAAGTGGCACAATGGTTTGAGCACCAGGTCTACAGTTATGAAGATTCAAATGGGGTCTTAAAGAGTAGGAAGTAACTAAGACAACTGAACAACAAACAACAACAAAACAGGCTGATGATAGGCATCTAGGTGGCACAGTGGATAGAGTGTCCTTCCTGGAGTCAGGAAGACCTGTGTTTGAATCCAGCCTTAGACATTTACTAGCTATGTGAGCCTGGATGAGTCACTTAACCCTATTTGCCTGAGTTTCCTTATCTATAAAATGAGTTGAAGAGGGAAATGGCAAATTACTTCAGTGTCTTTGCTAAGAAAACCCCAAATGGGGTTTGGAAGAGTCATATATGACTGAAAATGACTAAAGAAAAATAGACTAACTAGACTGGAAGATAAAAGAATTACTATAGACATAACACTTTTATGTCAGCAATGAAAAGTTTTTTATATTATCCTTATGGATAAGATAGAGAGCTATGGGGTAGATAAGAGTATAGCTATGAAGATGTAGGACTGATTGAATAACCAGACTGGTTATCAGCAGCTCAAAGTCATCTTAAAGGGGGTTAGCCAGTTGAGTATTCCAGAGATCTGTCCTTCGCCCCAAGTTAATCAATATTTTTATCTATGGCTTGGAAACCATAGAAGGAATGCTCATTACATTTACAGAGGACATGAAGCTGTGAGGGGTAACAAGCACATTAGATAAAAGAGCGAAGCTCCAAAATGAGTTTGACAATTTCACTTAAAATAATGACACAAAAATATCTGGGAGACTACTTGCCAAGACACATAGGAATGATAGCAATACAACTAAAATCATTTTACAAAAAAAGACAGATGTAAATGATTGAAGAAATATTAATTTCTCATAGAGTGTGACAATATAATAAAAAATTATAATACTATATAAATTAATTCACTATTTCTGAGCTATACCAATTAAAACTACCAGATAATTACTTTATCAAACTAGAAAAAGATCATAATGAAATTCACATGAAGGAGGGGAAAGGTCAAGAATCTCAAAAGAAATCGTTTTTAGAAGTGGAAAGAGGGGGCAAGAAATAAATCTCAAACTATAGCACAAAGTAATAATTATCAAAAGATTTAGTACTATTAAAATATATAGATCAATCAGCGGCAGAGATCAGGTAAAGAATGTACAAAAGCAAATGAGCCCAGTAGTCTAGTGGCCAGCAAACCCAAAGGTTCTAGGCATTTGGGAAAGAATTCCAATTCAACAAAAACTGCTGGAAAAACTGGAAAGTGGTCTGGCAGAAATTATGTTTAGACCAACATCTCACACATTATTACAAGATAAGCTCAAAACAGGCACATGACTTAAATGTAAAAGGTTACATCCTAAACAAATAGAAGAGCAAAGAAGAAAATACCTGTCAGATCTAAGGTTAGGAAAAAAAATTCATGACCAAACAAATGCTATAGAGAAGATCACAGGAGCATTTCAACTTGTCCAGTTCAGGACAGTTTTGAATATATCAGATTTAAAAGATTTTTTCCCAAGAATACAACACACCTAAAAGTATAAAGGAAGTAAGTAACAGAGGAGGAAAATATTTTCAGCAAGTTCATCAAAGAAAAATCTTTTCCAAGGAATTGACTCAAATTTATAAGAATAACAGCTATTCTTCAACTGCTAAATGGTTGAAGCAAATTAGCAGTTCATTTCAAAGGAAGAAATTGAATTAATCAATAAAAATATGAAAAGTGTTCCAAATCACTAATAATTAGAGAAATGAAAATAAAAACAATTCTGATGATCTACATCACAAAAATCAAGGTGGAAAATTTTCTTACGTGAACATAATAGAGTGTTATTTTGCTATAAGAAATGACTCAGGGAATGGTATCAGGAAATATTTGTATGAACTGATACAGAGTGGAATGAACAGAACCAGGAGAACAATCTGTGCAATAACAATATCATAAAGGCAAACAACTTTCAAAGACTTAAGAATTCTGGTAACACAATGACCAATCACAATTCCTGAGGACTATAAAACTATGTGGCCGCTTTGTTGAAAACTAGGTAACTGCTTTAGTGATAAATTGTTATGTTATAACATTATGAATGCTGTACTTTGGTTTCTGTGAATGTTTTGTTTTAGTTTACGGCTGAATAAATAGAGAGTTCACTATACTATGTGATCAGAACCTTAAAGTTGTTCACAGCAGCAGTCCTCTGGAAAGCTGCTCGTGCTTGGTTTTACAAGGACTCAAAATAAAACATACTACCTACCTCCTAATAGGAAAGTGATGAACTCAAGGTGGTGATTGAGACATATGCTTTTAGACATGAGCAGTGCATATGTGTCATTAGAGTTTTGTTTTTCTTTCTTTTTCAGTGGAGAAGGGAAATGAAAGGGAGACAAGGTGAATTTTTATTCATTGGAAAAATGAAATTAAATTTAAAAGAAAAAAATGTGTGCTATAAAAGCAAAAGATGTCAATAAAAATTAAAAGGAAACCAAAAGATACTGTGTAAGAAAATTAGTAAGACTGTAACAGGCAAAGGGGGCAAGAAATTTAAAATTCAATTAAGCAGTGGGCAACATCACCCAACACTGATGCAAGATGCCAAAGGGTTGCATGAGCAATTAATCTAACTTTAAAATATTTATTCATTTTAATTACTAATAACATTTATTGGCTGTTAAATACAAAGTGAGTTTGACAAGCAGATTCTAATACAGATAAATCAAGAGGGATTAATATGAACTTCCACATGGGTGCAAAAATTCAACTTCAAAAGTATAGGATTGGGCTGGAGGAGAGGTGGTGATGAAAGAATTTCAGCAAAAACAAAATCTGAGAATTTTAGTAGCCTTCAAAGTCTATATGAGTCCACTCTATAAAATAGTAACCCCCAAAAAAGCCTTTGTTGTCCTCAGTTGCATTGGGAACCAAAGACTCCATAATGAGTGAAATTCATACCAGAGCAAATGGAATAGTGTTAAGTTTTGGGCACTGTGTTTTTTGAAGGATGTAGACAAGCTGGATAACTTCTCTCTCCAGAAGTAGGCAACTAGAAGTGAGAGACCTGGAGGAAATACTATATAAATATCAGCCAAAGGAACTGGGAAATATTAGCCTGAAAAAACGAAGACCTAGAAAACTTAGAGGAGAGATGATAGCTGTCTTCATGTATCTGAAGGGTTATGACATGGAAGAAGAATATTTATTCTGCTTGGTCCTCACTATCAGAACTTAGAACAATGACTGAAAGTTTCATGCAGACAGATGTAGAACCCCCTATAAGGGAAAACTTCTAAAATTAAAGGTACTCAAAAGCAATAATGGTTGCCTTGTGACAGAAGGAGTTCCTCCTCACTAGAGTCTTCAAGTAAATAATGGTGACTCATCATTTTGGGGACATACAATAGAAAGGATTTCTGATCAAACACAGGCTGTACTGAAGGATTGTCCATGTCCTTTTTTAACACTTAGATTCTATGATTCCGAACTATACAAAATATTATGAAGTCTGAGGAAGACAGTTGTTCCCAACAGGGTATATCAGTTCAGTTTTCATAGATGAAGTGGTATTTGAGTGGGATCCTGAAAGATACATAGAATTTCAACAGCCAAAAAATGGAATAGGAAAGGAAGGAATACAAGTGTATAAAACATATTCTAGAAGTGATATGAAAGAGTGGTATAAAAGGAGAAAAAAATACTGAGCTTGGGTTTTATTTACATTGAACTTGAGAAAGCTAAAGGAAGGTCTCCTTTAATAGGTTCTGAGCTCAAGACGAGATGGAATATCCAGAGAGGTGTGATTTTCATTAACTATAGTGGTAAGCTTCCAAGCTGTTGACCATGGGACTGGTAGAACATCGAGAACATGCCCATTTTTGTGTCTGAACACAGCCAAAAGGCAGCCTGCCCTGGCAATACAATTTATGCTTCTGACAGCTGATTAAGAAAAATTGTGAGTTTCCTTACCTTGGCAATAGAATTGGAGCCACCAACCCACAGCAGTCAACAAGCAAAACATACCACTACTAGTTATCATTACAAAGCTTCCTTTCACATGCTGGTTGTTTCTTCAGCCAGTGAAGCTCTGAGTTAGTTGGTTGGGAATATTTCTTTTTCTGAATTTAATTCATTGAGGAATCCCATAGAATCAATGCATAGTAGGAGCTATTCAGAGCTTCCAGGAATTATAATGTAATCTTAGATTAAGATTCTAGCCTAGAATGGTAACGGGTTCCCAGTCAAGATTTTTTGACTACTGAAATACAATGGCCAGAAAAATAGCTTTCTACATTCATTTTGGGGTTTTGGGTTTTTTACTATAAGAACTGTTTTTTTAAAGTCTCTTTAAAGCACTAAGTGCATTTCACTTAGGAGGCTCTATAGAAATGGGCAAGGGGATTAGAGCCCAATTAAATCAACAGTATTTCATCAGTAAACAAGGACATCTTGAGGACCAAATTATCTATGTGGAGTCTCTCTCCCAACATGGTAGGCATAAACAAACCCTATTCCTTGGTGTTGATAGGGGATCATAGAACAAAGTTATTTCTGTTTAGTATTCCTCAAGGAATCTTGTATAATCTAAACATATACGAGGAAGACCCTATTGAAGGAAAGTCTGTTACATTTACTAACCTTTTGTTTTTAACAGTAAACACAATCACATCTTGGATTCTCTATATCTTTTCAGGTAATTTTGTAACTGAAAGAATTTTTTAATATACAAAATAATTCTAACGTTCTAATATATAAAAGTATGAAAACATGCCTATTTTTCATATTTTCAAGGATTATCATGATATGTGATGGATTATTCTCATAAAAATTTTATGGATGAGAAAGTTGCAAAAGCATTGGTAGTTACCAATTCTCTCTCAATCATATATATATATATATATATAGATCAGCATTTCCAAAACAGGTTGCTTGTATCTTGGCCATCCTCTTTATTCCACTCCCATGGAGATTCTTAATTTACTTCCCCTGAACTCTGGTATGTGACCTTTCCCCTTTTCTTGCTGAGAACCATGAAAACACCATTTTCCATACTTTTCCAATCTATGTTCCCATGTATGAACCACTCCCCTCCCTTTCTAGTTTCACTTTTTCTGTTTATCCCTCTATTAGAATGTAAGCTCCTTAAGGGTCAGGGTTGACTTGATTCCTTGTATCTGTATCTTTGACACTCAACACAGTGCTGGCAAATAGTAAAGACTTAATAAGTATTTTATCATTCATTCATCCACTTTTTTATTACTAATATCATCTGCAATTTTTTCAATTATTTGTTATATTTCCATATTTTATACAGTAGCTTGAAATTGATTTTTCGTTGCTTTGAAAATTGTGTCATCTGTCACATAAATTTTTTTCTACATGTTCCAATTACTCCTCTGGAGTTCTTCTTCTAAAGGGCCATTTCATTTCTTTATTTAGTACTTTGGGGATTGATGATTTTACAGTTAAGTCTATATGTGGAATTTTCACTATCCCTGATAATGAAAATTATCACTACACAAACATTGAAGATTCTCTTCTACTTTTAAATGTTGTCCTCTTGCCCTTCTGACCTATAAATGTTCTTGAGACGATCTGGTTTCATTCAGTTTCATTACCAAGCTTTCTACAAACTGTTTTTCCTTTATACCGCTGCCACTACTTGGTAAAGCAATGCAGTTTTATAAACTTCTGCTTTTCCTCTTCCAAGGTGTTTAACAAATGAGCTTATACTCTAAACTGGTATCTATCATGTTTAGATGGCTACCATGTCTTTCTGCTTGACAAAAACATAAAGTATTTGGCTGCAAAGACAACGTTTGCTCTACCTTGGCCTTTTAATGACAACTGTTTCATATATGTTAAACTACTATTGAAAAGTGAGCATCTAAATCAATGTTCTTTCTTATATTCACTTGCTATATTTCCAGCTTCAAGTTAGTTTGAGTAAATAACATTATAGCTGGTGTAATCATACACAGTGATTCCTGCTTATCTTTATCTTTTGTAGACTTGGTGATCATTTTGACTTTTACTTTGATCTATGGTCTGACTTTAATGCCAACAGCTGACTTTACATTGGTAGTCTGTTCCCTGCATATTAAAATGCAACCTATTTCATTTTAGAGGATTCTTGTGATTCTTAGTTCCCTCTATCTCCGTTTCCATCACTTTTATCACCATGGAAGCATAGAGGAAGGGCATAGAGCTGAGGGACATGTACTTTTCTTTGTTTCATGGGTTTTCTTAATTAAAGTATTCATCATCTAGTGGCCAACTTGCTGACAATGAGATTGTCCATACCCTTGGACAGAAAATGCGATCTGTCACTGGGACCATATTCAATGCCTTTCCAGCTTGATAGAATCTGCCTGAGTTTGTGTTTCCCCAGCATACATATTCTTTAAGAACCCAGGATCCTATCCAAGTCATGAAGACTGAGATTTGGACTTTTGTGAATGTCCCCTCTGAATGTCAATATGCCCTCTAAAATGTGGCAACAGGAAATGGATACAATCTTCTGCATGTAATCCAAACAAGATACAGTGCAACAGGACTGTATTTCTTGGGGCATTATATTTCATTTAATGCAACCCAAGAGTATTAGCAACAGTTTCTATCTATAAAATGTTCCTGGGCTCAACTGTAAATCAGTCAATCTTTACCCAAAGCAATCGCAATCCCTTGCCCCTCTTCATCTCTTCTTTAAAATGCCTGCACCATTTTCTAATCTTTGTTCCTCTATCAAATTTGGGGAAAGCTTTAAGTCAGTCAACTAAGTACAGCTTAGTGTAAATTTAGGCCCAAGGGCTAGCTTTACCAGGGGTTTTGCCATTTTGGGCCTCTTTCTGCTTGGAGCGAAAAAAAGGCCTTTTCTTTTAGTAAATGAATTTCTAATATTATCAGATAAGCTTTATATCATTATACTTTAGTTGGTGGGCATTCTACTTTAATGCAACCCAATGGCATATCAGTAACCAAATTTCCTTAGCTATAAAAATGTCACTAGGTTCCATGGCAAATCAGGCTATCTATAGCATCAGTTCCTTGTTCCTCCTCACTCCTTCTTCAAGATACCTACCCCGTCCTCTACCCTTCGTTCTCCCTCTGAATCTAGGAAAAGTTCTTAGTCAGCCAATCACATATAACACGGCGTAAATTTAAGGCCAAGTACTAGCTTAACCAGAGATAATGGCATTTTAAGGCTCTTTCTGAAGGCAGAAAGAAAGGCTTTGTCTTTTTTTTAAAAAAATTTCTAGTATCAAATCTAGTATCTAGGCTTGGAAGTAATTTTCTCTGAAATCATATCACACAGATAGTAGCCTAAGGGCCCTGTCTGGCAATAAACAAAAAACATTTCACAAAGTGTAGCCTCTTCCTCCAGTAAAAATAAAAAGATTCTAATCTACAAAATATGTGGGTATTTAGAGTGACATAAAAATGAGTAAGAATTTAAAGATAACTCAGGGGCCAACCCAGTAGGGTATCAAAACATGGCCTATTCCATTTCAGAAAGAAAAAGCTCTGTTTCTGTTTCCTCTTCCTATTCTCTATTCCTCTAGAAGAGGGATTCTTAACCTTTTTGTGTGTCATCGTGGTAGTTTATGATGTCTGTGAACTTCTTATCATAATGTTTTTATAATAAAATGAAACACATAGGATTATAAAGAAAACCAATTATATTGAAATATAGATATCAGAGATTTAGAAACAAGAGTTCACAAGTCAAGAAACCCTGTTCTTAGACTTGGTAGCAGGTAGCCTACATGTGGAATACAGTGTTTAGTTGTGGTTGCCACATTTTGTCAAGAGCATTGATAACTTAAAGATTGACCTAAGGAAATAACCAGATGGTGAATGTCCTCAAAATTATACATCAATATCTTTATACATCTAATATGTACATAGATACATACATATATGCACACACACACACATATCTCAAAGAACCAGGGTTAATTAGCCTAGAGTAGAGAAGATTTAAGCAAGATACAAAAGCTACTCCCAAATAGTTGAAAGACTATATTGTAGAATAGTCTCATTCTGCTGTGTCCCAAAGAGTAGAAGGTAAAACTAAGGCAGATTTTGGATCTATATAAAGAAAAACTTACCAACAACTAGAGCTATCCCAAAGCAGAATGAGACAAGTAAGGAATTAGTGGACTCTCCTCACTGTGTATGTGGGGGGGGAGGGAGGAAGGAGGATAGAGAGGAGGGAAGTCTTCAAGCAGAAGCTTCTTATTTTAATGACCACTATGTAGGGACATTATATGGGTTATTTGTTCTATGGGAAAGTTGGACTTTTTCCCTTTCTTTTTTTTTTTGGAAGGGGGAAGACAATGCAATTGGGATTAAGTGACCTCCCAAGGTCACACAGCCAGTAAGTGTGTCAAGTGTCTGAGGCCGGACTTAAACTCAGGTCCTCCTGACTCCAGGGTCTGTGCTCTATTCACTGTACCACCTAGCTGCCCCGAATAGTTGACCTTAATGTCTCTACGGTCTTTCACAACTCTGAGGGTCCATGATCTCACAATAAATAAGTGTGTGGTGCAAAAAGAACTAAGCTGGAGGGAAAGATACATGGTTCTAGGAGAGACGTGGCTACCAACAAGTTGGGTGATCATGGCTTGGCTGGTAGCTAAAAGTTCAAAAAGTTTATGATTCTGTTGGTAGATAACTAAGTGACACAATGGATAGAGCACAGGACTTGGAATTAGGAAAACTTGAGTTTGAATCCTATCACAGAAACTTATTAGCTGTGTGACCCTGGGCAAGTCACTTATCCTCTCTCAGTCACAAGTAAAATGGCGATAATATTATCACCTTCCTTGCAGAGTTGTTGTGAAGACCACTTGAGATGACGTATGTAAAGCAATTTTCAAAACTTGAAGTGCTATACAATTGCATCATCTTCATCACCATCATCATCATTGTCTGTTACATGGAAGTAGATTTCAACTCATTACAAAAGAAATAGCTTCAACAAGATGTTCCTAAATAAAAGGAGCAGCGAAGAGAAATAGACAATCCCTGACCTTGAGAGTGTTCAGAGAGAAGCTAACTTATCATGTCATGGATGTTAAAGAAGAGATTTACTTCTTAGGGTAATCTTTTGCATGGGATAAGAGATCTAACAAGAATAACAAAAAAGTCGAAGCTTTTTGAAAACTTTAAAAATGTTATTAAAATGTGCACTATCATTGTCATGATCTAACTTTATTTTTCTATAAAGTAGAGATGCTTCCATCCTTCCCTTTGGCTGTCCAAAATTATCCTTGACACCTGGATCAAATATCCTTTGACAGCCACCCTTACAAAGAGTCCTAGTTTCCAAATAACTGTGTAACTCTAGGCAACCTACGTAAGCCCTCCCAGTCTCAGTTTCCTCATCTGTAAATGGGGATAATAATATCATTTATCTCAGGTTGTTATGAAAGTCCAAATTAGATAATACATGTAAAGGTTTGCAATGCCTACTATGCTTGATCATTGGGGCAACTAGGTGGTAGAGTGGATAGAATAATGGGCTTGGAATCAGGAAGACATCCTCCTGAGTTCAAATCCAGCCTCAAACAACTAGCCGCATGACAAGTCACTTGACCTTGTTTGCCTTAGTTTCTCATTTGTAAAATGAATTGGAGAAGGAAATGGCAAACCCCTCCAGTATCCTTGCCAAGAAAACACCAAAAATGGGGTCCTGAAGAGTCATTCACGACTGAAACAACTGAACAACATATCTCTGTTCATTGATTACCACTCTACATCTGCTTTGGTAGGACTCCGGCTTCCAAGCTTGTCAGTTCCCATAAAAGTGATAGGCAAGTAGATGTATATGTATCTGAATACGCCTTAAGGCTATGTATAGGGTAAGTATATATTGGAAGGCAATATACAGGATTAGGAACAGGACAAGTACATCTCCTAAAACTATTTCCAAACCTGCTTTGGATGAACATTTATAAAAAAGAAAACACAGTCTCTCCTGCCAATGACTGCCCAAGACATGATTATGATGATGAATTTTTAGGTCTACCTGCAGGTAATATATTCTGTCCTTCTAGGACAATATCCTCCCATTTGACAGAAAACATGAAAACCAACTCTAGGCACCTACTCTACCACATGTAAGTCAAAGAGCCTGTCATTCATACTATATATGCCCAAGGAAATGGGTTTTTAATAGCGATTCCTGCCTCCTGAGTTATTCCAAACTCTTATACAAATTCAGTGTGGAAAGTTATATTTGGTGGGATGCCTAAAATCATATATGGTCAAGATGCAGAAAATTAATGTGAAATACTGAATAATAGCTTTGATTTAAACTCCAGGGTATTTTCCTATTCATTCTTACATATTCATCAGCTCAAATATTGTTTTACATATCATTATCACAGAAGCATTTCACAAACTTTAAAACACTATATGTAAATATACATCAAATATTAGTATATACTAGTCCAAGTCAGTTTATTATTATTATTATTATTATTATTATTATTATTATATCCCAATCTAAATGACTATTGGGACCCTGTATTTAATTCCATTTAGACTTACTTCCATAAGATTTAGCTGTTTTAGGAAAGATGGAAACAAAGTGGTTTTGAGTCAGTCCAGCTTCCTCCTTCACACATACGGGAATATGACACAGAATAGCCACATCTTTTGAAGGCTGACTAGGAATTTAACCATAATTTAATCAGTAGATGGTATTTCAGAATTTTTGTACTATTGTTGTTCTAATCAGGCCTTTAGGCAAGGTTTGATAAGAGAGCTTTTTAAAAATTTATTTGCTGTGACTTTTGTTATTCATTGGTTTACCTCTCTGATATTTGGATGAATGGATGCTTCTGTTTAGTTTACCTCCTTGTTTAAAGGAAGCTGATAATGGCTATGGAAACAGAACTATTTCTATTAGAAATATTTCTAT